>OY728156.1:2144123637-2144723637 GCA_963277665.1 Viscum album
TTTATAGCATCAATTGAATGGTGGGAGTGTTAACAATATTTCAGTTGGCCATCAGTTCATGGGATGAGGTCTTGACTCATCAGCAGATCCAGATGGTTCTGAAAATATCCTTCTGGTCAATGCTAAAATGGTTAAGCCCGATGGTGTTGATCTAAGCTATTTGAGTCATTTTTAGTGTTGGAGGGGGTATAAGACATTGGAGTAGATGTAGGGGAAAAAATGGATAGTGGGGGTAATTCATTAGATGTGGAAATTGAACCAGGCATGATGGTGGAAGAAATGGACAGTGGGGGTAATGCATTTGATATGGATCCTGGAAATGTCAATGCCTCTTTGGGTAAACATACTGATAATACTGTGCAAAATTAGCCTCCCTAGATGGATGATGAGCTAGCTGACAACTCATTGCCTATGAAGGAAGAAAGGAATGAGGAATTAAACTTTAAAGGCAGTAATATCCACATACAGTGTCTGACCCCTACTGATATAAATTTGAATACATTATAGAAGGTACCAATGGATAAGAGAGGTAAAAGTTATGATTCGGGTCCTATGGAAGGTGATGGAAAGTGGGGTGAGGCATTCTATGGAGGAAAGGAAAATGATAGTGAAGGCTCTAAAGTTTCATACAACGATGTCATTCTAGGGTAAAATAAAAGAACCACTGATAATGAGGATGCCTATTTGCATGGGAGAAATGGGAATAAAAATGGGGGAGCTACCACGACTCCACCTAAGAGGAAACCTAGGAAATATTAATCCAATATGCTGAAGACTGTTTCTACTATGTACTCTACCAAGAATGAAAATTGGAAAGATATGGACCAAAGGAATGGACAGAGCAAGAAATCATCAATTAAGTCTTTGACCCCAGAAGAATTACATTTGAGAAATCAGTACATCACTTTGTTGAATAGTTATTCTCCTCAATCTGAATGGGAATCGGGGGATCCAGAAGATTTATCCCATGATGGTGGTACTAAGTGCTTTGAAACTTTCTAATTTGTGTTTTTGTTGGACTTTTCTTTTGTTTCCTTTCTTGGTACTCTGCACTTTATTTTTCTTTAATAAATCTTTGGAGGACTGGGCACTTTTCCCAGGCCTGAGCATTCCTCGTTATATTTTATAAATTCTCAATGTGTGTCATTATTCAAAAAAAACCATTCATCCTAGTAGGTGAAGCGTATTAAATTAATAGTATCAAAAGAATTTTATGAAACATAGACCGCATTAATTTACCCCTACCAATTTTACTTAATGATACATCATCGAATTTTATCATGGATATAATATTATTCTTCATCCTCTTCATTGGTTTAATGTTACCATATACTCCTCTAATTTTATCAATTACTACAACAAAACTATAATAATAATTTCTAATTCTTTTAGGGATATAATATTTTTCTCAAACCCTTAATGCCTAATGTTATTTGATACATATATTTTTTATTTAAAATTCAAAATAAATTATAGTAGTTTAAATTTATCATTTAAACTTCCTTATTATTTCCAATTTCTTATATCATAATGTGATTCCCAAAATAAATTCCTCCCACTACTTATTTATTTTTAAAATCACTAATGTGAAAGAAAATTTTCATTCTCTAATTGAAATAATAAATTTCTACTTCAAATATGAAAATTTAGACTTCTATTTAATCCATTATACTTTTGAATCCGAAACCTTTTCATTAAAATTATATTGAATAATATGATATATTAAATTTTATTTATACCGTAAAAAATTCATAATTTTTATGTTAAAATTTTTAGTCCAGTTACTCCTGGAAAAAAATATATTATTTAATTTTTTAAAGAAGTTAAAATATTTTTTTCAGTTTATGTGATTATATATTCAAAAAATATTTAATTAAACCAATTTTCATTGCAGTTTTATCACTTTTATATTTCCCCCATTTTGATATCAATCTATTTCACAAAGAAAAATTTTTTATTTGATTCCAAAAAACTACTCTCACGGATTTCCCGTGTATTAATTTTCTATTTTACAGATGAAATGAGTCCCATATTTCTTGAAATACATATTAAATTTACATGAATGTATCATCCTTATTTATTTAAATAAGATATATAACACAATAAAACATTATTATCCTCCGACATATATTTTTAAAGAATGTTTAGTTATTCATTAGAACTATCAAGACTTACTAAATTGTCTTGAATAACATCAAAACATTAGAGAGAATCCTAAATATTATATTTTTACAATATTAAAGGCTTTACAAAAACCATTTATAGTTATATGATGAAAAAATTTCTTAAATTCAACCTTTCATAAATCACGGTGAATATTTTTTTATTTAAATAATATTTTTAACCTTAACATCAGTGTATCCATTGATATTATCATGAGCCTCAACATAAGACACTATTAAAAAATAAAAAATGAATTTGTGTCAATAAATATTTCAAATCAACATCAAAATTATAAGAGCATGAAATATTAGAAATAAATAATCATTATATTGATGTTTATATTCAAGTGTTCAAGATACTAGGGTTTGCAAGAGTTATTCAATATCAATACCATATAAAAAATCAATGAATTTTTTATGATCTCAAAAATAAAACTGAAAAACTAGAGTAACTTCTTTGTGATTTTATTTTCTGAATAATAATATTTTAACATAAACATAATAATCAAATCCACCTATACTATCCTTACCAGAATAAGAAATTTAAATTCATGTTAGGCTATCGTAACTATAAACGTCATATAACTCATTAGGTGGTATCAATAAGGTGTTTCAAAATTCATTATGATGTAATATTTTTCTCTAAATATTTTATTTTGAGATATTTTTATATCACTCAACTCATTTAATTTATTTCCAGAATATAATGAATTTTTTTAACCCCCATGAATATTTTATTTCTCTCAAAAATCATTCTAGAAATTGTCATATTTGTTTACATGATAAATTAAATTTTATTCACCTTTATTGACATATTCATATTAGTTTTCCTTAATACATTATTAATCACATTGTCTCATTATTTGGGTTTATCATGATATTTATCATTAATATCATCATTTCTTCTATGTAATTATATAAAAAATTATCTAGTTTAAAAAAAAATGACCCCCCGCCATAAAAATATTAAATTTTTTTTTCAGACACTTGACCTTTTAGAATCTACTAGTCATATTTTTCATAAACCTCCAAAACATTTATATACACTACATACTTCATATAAAATGGATATCTCACACTCTTTTCTTCACCCTCTTGGAATCATTCTTCATTATTAAATTATCATTCACAAAAATGTATACCAAAATACCCTTTCAATTTTTAATATAAAATTCATCCACTTATAATGATAATTCAAAAATCTGTCATAAAAAATGTCCCTAAATTTTAAAATAAATAGATAAAATTAATTTCTAGAATATGAAGAAATAAAATTGTATAAAAATAATAATATAACATATATATTATAATCTAATGGATTTTTTTAAAAATAATATCACTAGAATATATCTCTAATAGATCCACTAAAAGAGAACTTTGATTAGTATTAAATTAAATATTTAATTAAATTATCCAAGACATATATTAAAGGATAATGATTTTGAAAAATACAAATAAGTAACGTTTTTTTATTTTTATAACACCATAAAATCAATGTTAACATAAAAAAAATCTAATATACATATTTGTTATCAAAACAAAAAATAAAAATTATTTTGTAAGAGATAATACAGACACAAGTTATTAATTTTCTAATTCAAAATGATTGGATAAAAATGAGCTATCTAATAGTAGAAAATATATTTTTATGTAGTACCATATGTGGTATTAATAAATGATATAACCTTAGATTGGTGTTGGGTTAATCAATGTAATATTTTCACCCTTTATATGTTTTTATATTATTATATATTTCTATACATTAGGATTTTAATTTATCAATATTTATAATTTTACCTCAACCATACATGATTTAATAAATATAAAGAAATCATAGTAGTATATTTGAATATAAATCGATATACCCTGATATGGGTTATAACTTCTTTTTTGTGACATGTATCATACTTGCCACACAAATACAATCTTATCATCAATAATATTAAAAATAAGGATTTACTATAATTAGCACATTAAAAACGTTTCCCCGTCAATCAGAAGTGTAATAGCCAAAACAAGAATCACCAAAACGGTACTCGGATAGGGCCTTACTACAATCTTAGTTTCACATTCAATGTGCCAGAGGTTAGTAACTCACATTTTGGGTTAACAGGTCTTTGGATGAAGCTATTTTCCTCATTTTTAAAATATAACAGAATATAAATAATCAATGTACTATCAAAATGAAAATAATGTCATAGAATATAATAACACATCTCATGTATGATAAATAATATTAATAAGATCTCAGAAACATATTAAGAGATGTTGATCACAATCTATATTCTTTAAGTGAAACTCTTTGTGGAAGTGACACGTACTCCCAAAGATCATGAATAACATGAAAAAATAATGCAAGTATTCACTATCACCCATAGGTAAATAAAAAATATCCATGGTGTTTCAGTCCCCTATAGTGCACATGATGGTTGTGGGAATAACATACACAGTAGAATACCATAATGATTAAAATATATAATAAATACCCTTAGGTGTATACATTTGACAAATATACTCATTCACATAATATGTATAGAAAAACTATTTTAGAGAAAATTATAAATGGAGCATGGAATATATATTCCATAATTGATAGATAAATGAATAAAATTCTATAAAAAATTACTACCTATATCAGGAGGGTCCATAACTAACATACCTACAACAATGTAACGCATAGAATGTGAGATTACACATTTACAGAACCCATTATTCTCATCTCATAATTGATGTTAAGGTGAACAAATAATCTATTTCAATAGAAGTGGAGTTATATATTTCACATTTAGGTTATAGAATATAAATTTCCCATATAATGATAGGGGAAGGGATAAAAATGATATTGGAATTTAGCGGCCATCCCTCACCATTAACCTAATTAAAAAGTAGTTATATATCTATAAACCTTTTAAGGAATATGATATAATCATACCTCTTTCAAAATATTTTAACTCTATCAAATACAAATTATAGTTTTCATTTCAAAAATAACATAACATATAACAAAAAAATGTCCATCATAATAATCCATACACAAAATGAAATAACAGTTTAATATTAACAACTTTAAAACCCATTACATAAAATGATAGGCATTCAAAAAAAATATAACAAAAACATGAATAATGTAATAAATAAACATTTTTATCATGAATGGTTATCATAGATTGATATGAAGTTTTGGTATGTCCCTAAGAAATGCATCAAAATGAAAACTCATGTGTGTGGACATCCATTAAATCACAATTCGAAGGGAGGAATCAATCCTCAGCTCATTATTTCTATACCAAACAAGACCTCTGTACAACAAGGTATACTCTTGTGTGCATCAATAGTGTACTGAGTGGTATGATTATTATAAAATGAGTTGCAGCTAATTAATACCTTTACTATCTCAGATAAAATGTTATAGGAGGTCTAAAAGAGAAATATTGGGTACACACAAACAAGTAAGACTCTTTTTAAAGTAGGTTTTTATAATTGGAATCCAATTTAATAAAAATATAAAATTGAGTTCAATGTTCTCAAAATTTTACATGGGAACCCTATAATCTATGAAAATATGATATACTCAAATTTTGTGAAGGGAATTTGTTTAATGAAATCAGATTAGTGAAGATATGATGTTAAATTAATTAAAAAACACCCATATATATTTATCAGGAACATACACATAAATGGTTTCAAAACATGGTATCATATATGGTTTATTAACTAAATAAATAAGAACATTTTTTTGAAGTATTATACTATTCCATGACAAATTAATTCAACATAGTCATAACCTCTTCACCGATGAAACTCTTAACCATAGTTAATTTTTGATCATTCATTTATAACTCGTTTAGTTTAAAATGGGATGTAATTTTTTCAATAATAAAAATAAATAAAGGCTTAAGAGAGGATGAAAATATTTAAATATAAAAACTCTAAAAATATTTCCAAACATAATCCTGAATGTTTTATATTTCTAGAATAATTATATACCTGTAATTTTCAAATTGGATAGCTTGTTGTTTTATAAAATATCAATGATTCTCATAATGATTTCTTCCATAGTCTAGAAATAGTAAATTATAGACACTTATTAATATATACGTGATACTTTAAAAATCATAATTATTGTTTATTGATGCTTAAT
This sequence comes from Viscum album, assembly GCA_963277665.1. NCBI lineage: Eukaryota > Viridiplantae > Streptophyta > Magnoliopsida > Santalales > Viscaceae > Viscum > Viscum album. The sequence goes on from OY728156.1 coordinate 2,144,129,941, forward strand.
GAACCTAAAATATGTTTAAAACCAAGGTAATGTATTTTTATATAACTAGTTATACCTGGGATCAAAGGTAGCCTATATTTATTCATAACTAGGTAATTAATTATATTGCGAAACATATCATTTACATTACATTTTTATGTTTATACAAGAAGGGTGGTGATGGGAATATAATCTATAAATGTTACATGATTATAAATAAAAATATTTTAAAAATCATATGACCAAAAAAATGTTCTATGACACACCAAAAAAATAACTAAAATTAAAAAAAATCACAAAGATTTTAAATTGAAAAATTTTATGTAATAAAAACAAATTTTAAAATTATTTCAAAAATAGAAAGATGTTATCATTGAAAAAAATTATGAATTTAAAATAGCAGTTTTCAAAGAAAAGTAGTTTATTTCTCTCTTAAAATTAGTGTATTTTGATTTATTTGTTCTAGTAAAATAATCAGAGTGGAATCTAACAAAATAAAAATGAATTTTCAAATGGGTTGTAACCACATTCAATTGGAATATTCATGATTAGTCCCACCCCCTCACTCCCAAAAAAACATTGAAACCCTAAAAATAACTAGAACATAATGCATTCTCATTTATATGATATTAAAAATTCAACACCCAAAAAAATTTGTTAAATTATTAATAAAACTGATAAAATTATTAACACGAAACAATGAGATGGAAGTGAAATGCGATATATTATAAATAAAATATTTATACCATTTTCATTTAATTTTAAGGTGAAAATATAAGTATATATATTATGAAATAAATTTATAATGGTCTTAATCAAAAAAATTATTGATTACTATTTTCGAGACAATCACAAAAAATTATTTCAAGTCATTTTATGCTTCAAAGACGGCTTTTTACCGAAATTTATTTTTTATTTCATGTTAAATTGTGAAAATATAATTAATTAATGAAACTTATAGGAAGTTTATTTTATGAAAATATAATCATTTTTAAATCAATATAGAATAATTTACTTATGGTGAAATTTTTGGATTTTTTTGAAATGGTTGAGTTCTCAGTAAATAGATAAAAATACTGATTTTTCAAATGATATCATTTCATTTCATTAAAAAATTATTTAAATAGTATTATGATATAGTGGAATTGATAATAGATTTCAATTTGATCAATTTGATTTATAATAATCTAACTAATTATATTTTGATAATAAGTATTCATTGTTTTTAAATATGTCATTTTTTACGCTTAAGAACACTTTTTTATGAAAACCATTCTTTATTGTGTTTTATGCATTTATATAAAAATTAAAATTTTAACTAGAATAAACTAAAATTTTAAAATTAGAAAAAAAAATTAATTAGAGGATTAAAATTTTGTGAATAGTTCACTTTATTGTTTTTTTGAATTATGAACAGTAATTGGTAGATCGGGCATGGATATGTTGTTTCTAGCAATCTACTGTCCTGAAATCATTTTTCATTGGTCCTCGTAGGATCTTCAAATGCCTTGTGCGCCTATAATCATTCCACCATCGAAGTATTATTACTTAATAATCATAATGATCATCCAAAAAATGAAAAAAAAAATCTTTGATCTATCCTTGATTCATCAATCCATAACGGGCATGTTGTTTCATCGTGATTCTGGGGATCTGATCGGGCTCGGTGCCTCCCGGTAACATCAAACTGGGACTACTGGGTCTAACTAAAGAATAATGTGAATCAATTGAAGTGAGATGGGAAAAAAAATTCTGATCGTTTCCATGTGATCATTGGAAAACATCAAGAATGGGGAAATTTGGGTTTAGAATTACTTAATAATAATCAATTTAATCAGTATATAGGTTCATTAAAAGGCTACAATTTTTACAGATCAAAGGAGGGGACTGATTTGATCAATCAATTTAATGAGAATTTGTGTAATAAAAAATTAAATATTCCTACCCAGAGATTTAATAATTCCCAAAAAATAACAATCCAACCAACAAATGGAAGAAGTCATTACGTTCGCTACATACCAATCTACCTTGATCTAGAGTTTTTTCATTGTCTGGTACGATTCACCAACTAATAGAAAGGAAGAAAAAAATCTCAATGGTCTCATGATGATGTGACTATCCCTTGTCAGTTCTCTATAATGATATATTTATAAGTACATATTTTTAGGTTAGTGGAATAAATTAATTAATTTAAATTATTAATTATTCCACCGAACATACCACCTATGAGAGAGATATCCAAGAACCTCACTCTGACTTATTTTAGGTCATTCCTAGTGTAGAAATCACTTTCCAAACTCAACCATGATATCATATTTAAGATTCATAATTCTATTTAAGTGTTATCACATTTTACTGAGGAAATTGTGTAAAAAATATACAATATATTTAATATAATTATTATAATAATTTTATGAAAATTGGGCCTCAGATCATAGGTCATCTTAGTGAATGTGTATAAAAATATATGTGGAAATATTTCAATGTCATATAAGGAAAAAATTGAGTGTCTTATTTATTCAGTCCTTTATGTTTGACCCCCTAAAAACAAAATTAATAAAAAAACATGGGATATTGAGGTTTTAGTTAGATCTCCCACTCTTAGGATCTCTTCTACACATTCTCATGCTTCCGCAACACTTGAACTAAAGGGATGTTCCATCCATATACGGTCATCTTCTATTCATCCTCAATCTCCACTGGGTACTCCATAAATGTGGCTTCATATTCAATGTCTAAATATCCCCAGCCGATGATGTGCATAGGGTCATGCATGTATGTCCTTAGATGTGACTTTTGGACGATTTCCTACACCCTCTCTAGATGTGGGGATAGGAAGAGGTGGTACGAAAACCTCACCAACCATCAAAATGATCTTAAACAACCTGGTGAACCTCCAAGAAAACATTCCTCCTCAGTCTAACCTCCATAATCATCATTTTTGGGAGACTCTCAAGAAAACGTGGTCTCCATGATCAAAATCCAAAGTCATAAGACATCCAATTTCATAAGATTCCTAATTTCTCTGGGCCATCCTAATCCACTCACAGATGACTTAGACTATCTCTATTGTCACCTGCACTATCTATGTACCTATAGGATATTTCTCTCTAATCTCTGTCTAATATAAGGTAAACTTTCAGGGTCTCCCATATAGGGCCTCAAAATGTTCCATGCTAATATTAGAGTGGTAGTTATTTTTTTATTCCAAATAAAACAAGGGAATGTGATCCTCCCATATCTAATCAATGTATATCATTAAAGAACTCAGTATATCCACAAACAATAGGATAGTGAACTCGGTCCGGTCATCAGTTGGGGGGGGGGTGAAAGATTGTACTCATATTAATATGGGTACCAAACTTTTCCTACAAGCATCTCCACAATTGTGATTTAAACCTCACACCATGATTAGTGAAAATAATCAAGGGAATTCCATTGAGGATAATAATCTTCCAAATATAAAACTATACAAGAGTCTCCACTAATTTTTTCTCCCTAATAGACAGTAAGTGTGTCAACTTCATGAGTCAATCAACTATCACCCAGATCACATCATGAATTTTTTCTATGTATGGGAGATGAATTACAATTTATATGGATATTCCCTCACACTTCCACTCTGGTCTCTCATGGGGATAAAAAATACCTACTAGAACATGGTTCTCAGCCTTCATCAGTATATTGGAGAGACACAGATATAATAACTTGGAAACACTCTACCCCATATAAAACCTCAAAAACTACTGCTAAAAGTCTTTATACATCTTTCCTACTGAAGGATGTAAAACTAGGATAGGTGTTTCAAACATTAACATCACCTCCTCCCACATCACAATTGGAAACTCCATCTATACTGGGAATAAGATGACGTGATTCCCTTCATATTAATTTTTAATTGGAAAATCCCATTTGAATATATACTCCTAAAATTCCTCACTATCAATTTCTCACAACTAGGAATCTCTCACATTCTCGAGCAGTGGATAATTCAATACCATTGACTATAGAAATGTTATACCCTCCTACTCTACCATGGTTATTTGAAAGGAAACTAACTACTAAATAGTATCCTTCGCAATGAATGATTTAGAATTCTTACTAAGGAAACCTTATACTATGTTTATTTTCCATGTAATATAGACTATCTCAAAGTCGTTTCCCTATAGAAACTTCAACCAGAATTAATATCTCAGGTTCAAGTTTCTATCTTTGAAGACTTACATAGGACGCTGATGGTCGGAGTAAACAACAAAATTCTCCCCCAGAAGGTAGCACATCTATTTTATCAGGGTTCATACTATTTCTACCATCTCTAGGTCATGTGTTTCATATTTTTTCTCATGGGGTTTCAACTTTCTCGACATGTATTTGATAACAATCTATTGATGCATCCACATATAGCTGGTAATGGCTCCCAAGGAATTGAAATACCGAAAATACACCACACCCTCATATGGTAGTCCAAACATAGGATCACTGTTCATTCTCATAATCTACTCCTCATAGTCCCTCTAGAACATCTCATCCCAAGTAAATGGCTTCCCATTCCACTTTAGGGTTGTCAAAGTCGCTACAATCCTAGATAATTCTATCACAATCCACCAGTAGTACCCCACAAAATCATGAAATCCCCAGGCCTTTGACAAACTCTTGATTGAATCCCAGGAATGCACTATATTAACCTTTCCTAGGTTAATAGCTAAACCAGTCTCAGAAATGAGATTCCCCAAAAATTTATCCTCATGCGTCCAGAAATGGAACTTCGAGAGTTTCCCACAAAGCTGGTTCTCATAAAGAATATCAAGAACCACCCTCAAGATATATGCACGATCCTCCTATGTTGAATATGTAATGAGTATGTCATCGATGAAGACAAAAAAGACTGATCCAAATAATGTCGTGGGATATCATTCATCAAATCCATATACATGGTGAGGAAATTCATCACACCAAAATGGATTTTCTTAGAACTCGTAGTGTCCATAGCGACATTGGAATTTCATATTTTGAATATCATCCCTACAAACCATTAACTGGTAGTTTCTTTTCTAGATATTGATCTATGATAACCAACTCATGTCTGAAAACGAATTGAAGAGGTTTTAATCCTTGGAAATGGGTAATTTTTCTTTAAATTTTTATGGTTTATGCTATGATAATCTATGGAATGCCACAAGCAATCATCCACCTTTTTCATGAATAATGCTGGAGCTACCATTGGGGACACACTAGGCCTGATAAAAAACCATCTGTTAAAGATTTTCAAACTACAACTAAATCTATTAGAGATTTTTAGGTGTCATCCTTAATTCCTTGCAAGATATCATTGTAGTCCTGAGATGCAAATAGATGAAAAACTACATCTCCCACCTTAGAGGTTATCTGAAAACATCCTCAAGCAAGAAGTTCCTATAACATTCCACGACTAAAATAATCTATATTTATAAAGAGCTTGATAGGCCAACATGTATACTCACCAATTGATGGGTAATGGGTTGTGATCTCCATCTTTCAATACCCACATGTCCTGTCATGAGATCCCTATCACCCATAAAGGTGAATATCATCCCATCAGTGTGAAGGCGTCTAACTAATCTGCAGTGAATGTAAATATGATTTGGACCCTGGAAAAACAATACATACCTATGATGATTTCATAGGTTTTCATCATGATTACACAAAGGTCCCATGTGAACCTCTACACACCCATAGATATCTCCCAATGCTGGCAGATAAAAGAGAAAAAACAAGAATTTACCACAGGAACCTCAAGATGAATAGATTGTACTAGCCCCAATACCAGGAAATCCATATCACATACCATGAAAAATATGTAAAATAATATTATAGAAAGAGTGGAAAACCCAAAAAATGTACCTATGATCATATAATCTGTTGCGAGGTCATAAGCCTCCATAGCCAACAACTATTCATGGACTTGGATTCTAGCTCCCTGATCTTTACATGGGTCACACGATGTTGTTTTTATAAGGATATAATTGTACAGTCCACCACCCACAACTCTTAATCCTCCTCCTCTACCAGATCCGCCTCCCTTGGGGCCTCTTGAAACTCATCCATGTGTTCCCTGATCATGGCATTGTCTTTGACATAGTGGTCAGTCAGCTATCTTTAGGTGATCCTCAACACATCCGGTTGGGAATTCATGAACTATGAGACATAAATCAATATAATAAAATCACCACCCATCTATGGGATTCCCTAGTGGTCTACAGTGTCCCAATTCTACATGACCATGTAGATGATTCTGATCATGATAGGGTCTCTTACATGGTGATCCTTCTGACTGGTTCCTACTATCAGCTGTAATAGAATCATCTCTGTGATGCCCATGGATAGTTCAAACTGCTTGGAATCCCATTTTCAGAAATATCTCTTTCACTAGTTCCCACTCCAACACACTGACATATGTGGGTATGCAAAATAGTTCCATGATGGAACATATCTCTTTATAACGTACATGATAAAACATTTGTGCTCAGATTCAGCCTCCTCAGATCATGTCAAGGTAGTACGTGGTATCGTCTATATAATTTTCAGAATACTTAGCCATCAACACCCCTCCATGTTTCATCTCTAGAAGATTTTGAATTCGAACTGATCATAAACAAGAGGTGTAGTACTCCTCATGGAATAAGTGATAGAATTCATGCTATGAGAGTGTTGATTGACCGTGAATCTGAGTAACATGGCTCCACAAGCACCCATCAACTCCATAAAAAATAATGGATTCTAGAACAACCCCCCAATAAATTGAGGTTCAAATAATCCTGATGACATAGACCACCATCTCTTACCAATCTGATTCTACCTACGGATATGGCTCCCCATGGTACTTTAGTGGCCTCTAATCCTTGATATTAGAAAGCACACAAAGCTAGAGTACATCCCCAACATGCTCTGCTAGTATGATCTCCCGATCAATAGGTGGTGGTGTGACTACCTATGCACCTAGTGGATGAAGCTACTTGGAAGGACCGTGAACATAGTTCTCTTCTCTCATCAGATCATCGTCATGATCCAGAACTGTTATACTAGATAAAAATAGTTAATGAGGCATCCAGAATGTTATGAAGACATACCATAGTGAGAATATAATATATCTATATTAAAAATATGAAGAGATGACTCAAGATAGAAATTTCAATGACTCAATAATATACGATTCATGTTTCATTGGTCCCTATAATGAATGTTTTGCTATGTAGAGTTGATAAGAAGGTAGCCAGGTTCATAGTGAATATATACGGAAATCACCTGTAAAATCACTAAATCTCTATCTTGAGAGCCAAACTACAAATGATTTTAAACTATTTCACCAATTTAAACCAAAATCCTTATAAGAGGATCACTGAAACAACAAAATACAAAGGAATTTACTGATCTTATACCAATCTATCATGATATGAACCTAACCAGGGGTTGAGCCACAACTACCCCAATCCCACCTCTATAGTTTATGGGTTGCCGAAAATCATTCAAATACATATCCTAAATTGGATTCATTTTCCTCAATTACCTGTAACATCCCAGGTAAATAAAGATTAAAACCTTTTCATATTTATTAATATTTTTGAATAAAATTTTAATATTAATTTACAGGGAACTCTATGCTCGATGGTGTACCCAATACGCAACTACGATTTTCTTGGAAATCTTACGTTGCACTCTAATAATAAAATAATAGAATTTTAAATGGTAGTTAACACACAACCGTTGTAATGGATAAAAAGAAAAGAACTAACTAAAAAATGATTATATATGTTTGTTAATATTTTTACATTTATCCAATAAATTTTAGAGGCTTAAAATGCGAATGAATCCAATTTTAAGCGTAAATATTCTAATATTCTTTAAAAGGTCGATTAACCGCCTTTTGATAGTGAAACCTTTTTAAATACACTTTTTGAAAATTTTATGTGTTATATTAGACCAAATAAAATGCTTCTTTAGAATCGGGACATCAAAATTTACTTTGTGTAAGTTTTTGTTATTATTTCGATAAAGTTCATTTTTAATAAATAAGTGAAAATGTTGTATTTTAATTCAAAAACTCTTTTTAATCTAATTTATTTATATGATTAGATCATATTTTGAAATGTTTTTGATGTGCAATTATAATATATTTTTAAAATTTAATCCATTGGTGGTCATTGGAATTATCTTCACTTTGAAATTATACTTAAAATAGTGTCAATCTTTTAATTAATACTGTTTCTTAAAAACACGCTATTTGTTTTGACAATGGGAATTAATTATTAAATTAATTAAAGCGACTTATATGTTTTGAATTTTTTAAAATAGACATCATTTTGAATTTTGAATATCAAATATATCTTAGGGTGAATTTTTGGTATTTTTCTAAAAAACATCAATTTTTGAAGAATAGTAAAACCACTAAGTGGTACTTAAAAACAAGATTTTTCATTTAAATGAAACTTTACCACCACTATGGTATGAATTTCAAAAATCCGACATACATGGTTTTAATTAGGAAGTAAAATGTGGTTCAATGGGATTAAAATAATTTTTGGTGAATAGTAACTTTTACGTTTTATTAATCGCGATGAAAGGTAATTAGTGTAATTTAAGTTTAATATAATATTATAATAATATAAAATTACATTGACACATGTCCTAACCTTATAGGATGTGTCATGGATGACCAAGACAATACATGGGTCAACTTGGGGACCCCATGGAGCCACCTGGGTAAGAAATTGACATTAATAGCTTTTTATTTAAAGTAAAAATTAAAGTGTCACAAACATGTACTGTTTTACAAAAAAAAATTTTAACTTGGGGATATAGATGTCATATTTTTTACTATAAATATTCATTATAAAGATAAAAATATTTCCTACATCATAGTTTTCTTTATAATTTTTATACATTAAATAAATTAAATTTTTTATGACACCATGATGATGCAACGATTACCTCATTAAGGAACGATTTATATAAAATGAAAAGATAATGTAAAATCTAAGACTTACACTTGTCAAAAACCTATTGGATGAGTATATTTTTAACCCTTATCACCTTATCATCAAAATATATCAACGTGGGACCTTTAAAATCCCAAACTCATTTTAAAATAAAGTAACATTTCTTGACTTTCCAAGAGTGCCCCTCCTCCCTCTTATAAATGGCCCCCACCTCTACCAACTTACTAACACCTCTCAAGCCATTTTCTTGGCCAAAGTCTAATCATTTCATCTCTCTACATCCCTATCTTCATCATAGAATCCTTAACATAGGCAGGAAGCTATGAAAAAAACCCTTTTGGTTCAAACCAAGTGGAGTTACCCGATTTAAAGGAGATTAATGAATGATCGAGTCAAGTCGGACATGAGGTAATGGATCCAACCTCTCGCTTTCTTTTGAAGTACTGTCTTTTATGTCATTTATAAAATGCTTCATATTCTTATTTTGGAGGATGTTCTTTTATATTCACCATAATGTGATTTTTATTTTCATATGATGAGAGACCCCCTCTTACTCTCATCAATTCATTTTAATAATTTTTAAGTGGCGTCGTTAGGCTGCCGAGTTTTTGTAAGGGATTTTTCATCTCACTTTTAGTCCCGTGAGATCTATGCTACATTTTCCACTATTTACATTGAGTGGTATATTTAATGCCCATTATTCTACTATTTATGTAATATACATTAATGGGTATTTACATCTTCATTGTATGACCCTTCTTCCATGGGGTGTATGTCTCGAAAGTTACCCAAACCAGTAAAGGAACCTTTCTCCCTCCTAATTTTAAAAGACTTCTTTTTGTTAGTTATTTTAATCTTATTATGATGGGATATGTTCTTATATATCCTAATTTCTGTAAATGTTATGTCCAAGTGATGATATACCCCCTTTTATCTCGTATCATCTCATCTTATACATTCTAAAGTGACGCCGTTAGGCTGTTGAATTATTTTAAGGAAACTTCTTTACCAACTATTAATTCATTGGGATAAACCTATACTTCTTGATTTTATTATGCCAAGATTATGTGTGGAATATCTATGTTGTAATTTCCACAAACCATTGTGTGGATATACTATTAATATACATAATCATCTCATTGATAAACTCTTACGTCATTTAAACGAACTTGTATTGAAAATCATAACTCAATCTCATTTCATTGAGTTAAATATCTGTGTCATTGGTTTTATTTTTCAAGAGTATGTGTGAATGACCTCTGATTATTTTACACTTTATATCCACTTCTAATGGGTGTATTTATACTTGTCACACATAATTATGTCATTGAATTATCCTTGGACTAATGACATGATATTTGAATGGGATTACGTCTCAATTTCTCTTCCTTGAGACACTTCTTGATGAGAAGCACTTTTATTATTTTTAAAGTGTATATACAGCCCCTTTGCCATTCCATATCCATATTATGTCTATACTCAAGTCATTTAAATATTTTGGAAATTTTTTACTTTCATGTGGTATATAATTTAAATGTTCAAAATGGGAAATGACTCTTTTATTAAAACATTTTTTTAAATGGTTTTAAAGATTTATTCTTTTAAAAATTTATCATCCATTTTCGTGTTTTAAAAATTGTTTTTAGGATTTATTTATATGGACATGAATGTTTTAAAACCCTTTCAAATGTTTTGAAGTGGTACGGGACACTTTGATTCTAAAATCTCTTTTAAATGTGTTCTTTTAACATTTTCAAAGTATAAAGGGATATTTCTATCATAGAGTTTTAATGATTTTATTATATATTCTTATTTATGTTAATATCATGATGTGATCTCTTATGATTGAAATTTGGAAATTTTATGTTTCTTTAATGCATGTTTTAAGTGTTATGATAATGTTATGGTTCCTGGGCATTGTTTATAAAGACGGGTGTTTCTGTGATAAACTAAGGGTGGGTGAGCCCATGATAGCTCTCCAATGCATTGGGTAACACGAAGGAGTTAAACGCTATGGTTTCTCTGAAGAGATTTAGGGAATATACTATGATGGGTATTCCAAATGTAACCACGAGGGTTACTCCCTACGTAATAATGTTATGAATTCCTTAAGTTACCTTTATGTCTTATGATATCTATGAGTTATTCATAAATCACATGATTTAATGAGGTATGTTAATGTTCTTATGTTTTATGAGTAAAGTATGATTTCATTTATTCTTATGTATACATGGACTAATGGTTTATTTCGGTATTGTTATAACCCTTAATGAGATTTTTATGCTCATCCCAAGTTTTTGAAATGTTTTTCACAGGACATAAAGTGGAATAGGGTCAAGGATGGGATCAAGGAAATGTCAGGCTGTCTAAAATAAGGAACTAGACATTACACTTTTGTCAAATAGTTTTTATTTTGTGATAAAATGGAAACTGTGTAGATGTGTCTACTTTGTAATCTTTGATATGTAATAGTTATGTCCTAATTCTCTAAAAATATAAACCTGAAAAGATCCTCAATGTGAATTATTCAATTTAATACAACATTAAGTAATGTTTAAAGGCCGGGTGCTTATAGTTGGTATCAAAGGTCAGTTTTGATAACTTTAGAGGTTAGGGTATTCTTTAAGAATAAGTGACATTACCATAATTGCTAGGATTTCAGAAAGATTCATAGTATTTAGATAAAGAAAATGAGTAAGTATATCTTAGTTTTTATATTCCTCATTAGTACATGATGATTTTTTTGATATACTCACAATGACATTTTTTGTTTTAGTAAATAGATGGATCTAGCAGGCACCAATGTGACAATAGTTTTGAAGGAAAATATGGTGGTTCTCTGATTAAGAGACTTGATGAAATGGGGGATTCAATGAGGAATCTCATGGTTATTCTAAACCAACTATCAATGAGTCATGATTAACCACTTGAACCATGGTGAGTTCTCTGATGCATCCTGTACGAGAGAACCAACTCGATGTGTATGTTCAGGTAGTAATTATAATGGTAACCATTAGGGTTTATATGATCCTTACTTTTGAAGTAATTATGGGTTACTATATGTTATGATGGAAAATGAAAGGAAATATATGAACTTAAGGTTAATTATGTTATGGTTAATTTTGAAGATTTGATATCTTTTTGGGGAATGTTTTAATAATTATATAGTTTTTGAAAAAGGAAAACATGAAGACAGTGTGACAACCCGTCGTGTCGGACGAAGCTGCGGGAATCGAATCCACAACCAAAATGCAATTGGTATTTATCGCCTACCACTAGACTACGTGAAGTCCCTGGTTAGTTTGTCTAATTATTTTTAGTAAGATGATTTTATGAATCAAGAATAAGTTGATTTCGGGTTATCTATGGAAATGACTGACCAATCATGAAGGATATATGATTAGGTTAATTACATTTCAATATGAGACTTTAATAGTAACTGATGTTATTTGGAGAGAAATGTTATGATTTATCTTGGTTGACTATGTGATTAATTCCTTCAAAGATTTGGGTATCAATCTTAGTGTCTTTTACTTTGAAGAATTTTATGAACAATTTTTTATCGAATAGTCTTTGGTGAACTTTGGGTTTTGTTTGAAAAATTTTAGAGGTTAGTAATTGATTTTTTTTATAAAGGATTATCCGTTTTGGGGATTATCTGATCTTGTACTAACCTTTTTTGGTTTTAGTTTTGGTTAAGCTCTAAATACATGGGAAATATATAGTTCTCTTTTGTTGATTAGGTGATTCTCAAGAAGTTGATTATAGTACTCTTAATGTGAGCAACTTTTCCTGAATATTCATTAGAAAGATAAATCTATTTCCTACAATATAGTATTTTTTTATAATTTTTAGACATTAAATAAATTTAATTTTTTATGACACCATGATTATGCATCGATTACCTCATTAATGAACGATTTAAATAAAATGAAATGATAATGTAAAATATAAGACTTACACTTGTCAAAAACCTATTGGATTAGTATATTTCAAACCCTTATCACCTTATCCTCGAAATATTTTAATGTGGTGCCTTTAAAATACGAAATTCATTTTAAAATAAAGTAAAATTTCTTTACATTCCAAGAGTGCCCCTCCTCCCTCTAATAAAAGGCCCCCAACTCTACCACCTTACTGACACCTCTCAAGCCATTGGCTCGGCCAAACTCTGCTCATTTCATTTGTCCACATCCCTCTCTTAATCATAGAATCCTTAACATATGCATGAAGCTCTTAAAGAAACCCTTTTAGTTCAAACCAAGATTATTAACCTGATTTAATGGAGATTAAAGAACGATCGAGTCAAGTCAGATACAAGGTAAGGGATCCGAGCTCTTTTTTTTCAAGTACTATCTTTTATGTCATTAATAAAATGCTACATGTTATTATGTTGTAGGATTTTCTTTTATATTCACCATAATGTAATTTTTATTTTCATATGATGAAAGACCCCCTTTTTCTCTCAACAAATCGTTTTAAGATTTTTTAAGTGGTGTCGTTAGGCTGCTGAGTTTTCGTAAGGGAATTTTCATCTCACTTTTATTCTCGTGAGATCTATGGTACATTTGACACTATTTACATTGTGTGGTATATGTAATGCCCTTTATTATACTATTTATGTAATATACTTTAATGGGTATTTACATCTTTATTTTATGACCCTTCTTCCATGGGGTGTACGTTTCAAAAGTTACCCAAATCGGTAAGGGGAGCTTTCTCCCTCCTCATTTTAAAAAACTTCTTTTTGTTAGGTCTTTTAATCTTATTAGGATGGGATATGTTCTTATATATCCTTATTGCTGTAAATTTTATGTCCATGTGGGTATATACCCATTTTTATCTCTCATCATCTCATTTTATGAGTTCTAAAGTGACGCTGTTAGGATATCAAATTTCTATAAGGGAACATCTTAATCCACATTCAATTCTATGGGTTAAACCTCTACTTCATTATTTTATTATGCCAATATTATGTGTGGAATCTCTGTGTTGTAATTTACACAAAAAATTGTGTGGATATACTATTTATACACATAATCATCTCATTGATAAACTTTTACATCATTTATACGAACATGTATGGGAAATCATAACTCAATATCATTTCATTGAGTTAAATATCTATGTCATTGGTTTTGTTTTTCCAAGAATATGTTTGAATGACGTCTGATTGTTTTAAACTTGATATCCCCTTATATTGGGTGTATTTATAATTGTCACACATAATTATGTCATTGAATTATCCTTGCACTAATGACATGATCTACGAATGGGATTATGTCTCAATTTATCTTCCTTGAGACACTTCTTGATGTTATGCACATTTTTTTCAAAGTGTATATACATCCCCTTTGACATTCCATATCCATATTATGTCTATACTCAATTCATTTAAATGTTTTGGAAATGGTCTAATTTCCTGTGTCTTATAATTTAAATGTTCAAAATGGGGAATGACTCTTTTATTAAAACATTGTTTTAAATGGTTTTAAAGATTTTTTCTTTTAAACATTTATTATCCATGTGCATGTTTTAAAAATGGTTTTTCAGGATTTATTTATATAGACATGAATGTTTTAAAACCGTTTCAAAAGTTTCAAAGTGTTTTGGGACACTTTGATTCTAAAATCTCTTTTAAATTTCTTCTTTTAAAATTTTCAAACTATAAAGGGATATTTCTCTAATAGAGTTTTAATGATTTTATTAGATGTTTTTAGTTATGTTAATATCATGATGTGATATCTTGTGACTGAAATGTGGATATTTTATGTTTCTTTTATGCATGTTTTAAGTGTAATGATTATGTTATGGTTCTTGGGCATTGTTTATGAAGACGAGTGGTTCCGTGATAAACTAAGGGCGGGTGAGCCCATGATAGCTCTCCAATGCATTGGGTAACACGAAGGATTTAAACACTAAGGTTTCTCTGAATAGATTTAGGGAATATATTGTGATGGGTATTCAAAACGTAACCAAGAGGGTTACTCCCAACGTAATAATGTTTTAAATCCCTCAAGTTACCTTTATGTCTTATGATTTCTATGAGTTATTCATAAATCATATGATTTAATGAGGTATGTTAAATTTTTTATGTTTTATGAGTAAAGTATGATTTCATTGATTATTATGTATACATGGACTAATGTTTTATTTCGGTATTGTTATAACCCTTACTGAGCTTTTTATGCTCATACCAAGTTTTTGAAATGTTTTTCACATGACGTAAAGTGGAATAGGATCAAGGATGGGATCAAGGAAATGTCAGGCTATCTAAAACAAGGAACTATACATTACTCTTTTGTTTAAGAGTTTTTATTTTGTGAAAAAAATGGAAACTGAGTAGATGTGTCAACTTTGTAATCTTTGAGATGTAATAGTTATGTCCTAATTCTCTAAAACTCTAAACCTAAAAAGATCCTCAATGTGAATTATTCAATTTAAATCAATATTAAGTAAGGATTAAAGGTCGGGTCCTTATATTAACTATACACACAAAAATGATCATCTTAATGGATATGTGTAGAGGAATAATAATAGAAATATGAAATAGATAAAATGTAAACCAAAATTGAAAAAACCACATGGGTGTACTTAAAGGGTAAATACACACGTCCAACCAGAAATATGTACCAACCTAACAAAATAGTAAAGGAAATTCATGATAGTGAACTTCTTCTTATCTATATAGTACAACCATTGTAAACAGTTTCTGGGACCTAGTATCACAATGTTCATATGATGTCACCAATGAACTATCCATCATCAACATAAGGAATGACATGTGTAAGAAAATATTTTGCGGTGATGATTATATAAATATGCAGTAGGACACCTTGAATGGTGGAAGAGAAGTAAGAGATATAATATGAATATAGATATATAATATAGTAAATAGGATGCATCTTAATCTAAAGTATGATGAAGAGTTACTTGGTCCTAAAAAATGTGATCAATAAGGTGTCTTGATAGACTACACGTCAGATCATTTACACCCATAATAGGAGCGTAAACTCAACTAACTATAATATTATAGGATAATAAAAAACATGGCGTTCCCCACATGTCTATGCAACCCATGTATAGAGAGTAACCAAATTGTAAGGTATATATATATATATATATATTCTCACCAAAACAAGCCCAAACAAGAGATAAAGGGGATATCCATCTCACAGCTCAGCCCAGGAAAAGTGTCATTGGTAGTTCTAGAAGTCTGATAAACTATGCCCAACATCAAAACCATCTACCGAGAAGAAACCATCCAAGTTAATCGATTCCCCCTACATATTCCACATAGTCGAGGGGACACAATATCAAGGTAGTGGAATCATACCCTGTTACATAAGGAGGGTTTTACTATGTGGATTGATATTGGACTCATTCCCTTTTAATACATGATGGTTCCACTCTAATAGTCAATAAAGGACCCTTTCCCTACCAAGTAGAAGAGTTTCACTCTAGTGGTAGAAGACCCATGCCCATCCTAGCTAGAGAATTCCACTCATGTGGTATATGTCCCATACCGAGCTCAGTTGGAGGGTTCCACTGTAGGAGTTCATAGAGGAACCATGCCCCATGCCAGTAGTAGTGTTCTACTCTTATAGTAGATAACCCATGCCAGACCTAGCTAGAGGCTTCCCCTCTAGGAGTCTGTAGAGGACCCATTCTTAGACCTGGTAGAGGGTTCCATTCGGAATTCCTCTGGTGATCCTGCATGATCACTATCATCATTGAGAGTCACCTATACATGGTACATTCACAAGATCATCTTACATCATATCCCAAGATAAAATAATGAGGGAACCATATTTTTCATTGTGAAAAAACACTCAATATATGATACTCAAAGGCCAAAATCAGAGCCCAAAAGAAAGAGATATATGAGTCTGATTTTCCCTCAAAAGGAACCAAGGGGTATACATAGTGTGAGGGGACGCACACAACATGTGGTCCCAGTCCATCAGCTAGGTATATTCCTCTAGTTACAACTATCACCAACATTATAGGGATAAACAATGTGTAGGGGATCTGTATGGAATGCCTGTGCTGCTAAGGGTACTGCCTATTTTATTGGCAGTGTCCATGTATCCAACTTGTGTCTGTGTACTTTTCCCCATTTATATGTATTCAAGTCATGTCTGTGTACATAAGCACATGACATTGTGTCTGTCCATGTACTCACACAATGGGTCCTGCCTGTGTGATCCACCACATGACTTGTCCATCCTAAGAATTTATACATGACATGTAGAGAGATTACACGACGTTCCGTACATTTGATTTTTCAAAACCATAGCTGCAACAACATAGGGGACACACGTCGTGTGTTAATTGTGATACATGGCATGAAGTCATATTTTTATGAGAAATCTAGATTCATTATATGTGCTTCGAATATGGATATTACACTATATTTATCTCCATTTAATATTCCACAATTGGAGGATCTATCACAGATATATCATCTATGGCAATATGGTGGCCATAAATCGGTTTATGTTGGTCCTCAGATGACCGTCCAATGTCTTACATGCCTCAAGTCCATACACCGTCAATGTTTTTCTCTATGATCAACAAAAGGAACATCCAAAACCCAAAAAAATAACTTATATATCCTTGATTAATCGATACATCCCTCTCATGTTATTTTATCATGATTTAGGGTGTCCAATCAGGCTCGTTACTACCCAACGATATCAAACTAGGACCCCATGGTTCAACTAGTGAATAATTAGAATAAATTGATCGGAGAAGGAAAAAGAATTTTTTTTACCAATAATTAACCACTACTATGGGTCAATGATAAAGAACTCCAAAAACTAAGGTTTAGGAAACCCAATAATAACAAATTTAATTTGTACATTGGCACATGAAAATTCCACAATTGGAGGAGATCAAAGGTGGGATTGATATGCTCAATAAATATTAAAAAAATTGAATCATCCAAAAATTTAAGAGTACTTCTTAGATATTGGATCATTCCCCAACTAATAACACACCAACTAATGAATCCAACAGTTATTTTTATCCACTATGACTTAATATTCTTCTATCCATGGTTTCTTCATCATTTGATATGATCCACCAATAGAAGGAAGGGAAGAAGAAGCTCCAAAAATTCAAACTCTTTTGAGTCTAACATTGTGAAATTCTCTATATTGATTTATTTATTGGAAAATAATTTAGGATTAATGAATAAATTAATAAATTTAGGTAACTAATTATTCCACTGAATGTACCCCCAATGGCCGAGATATCTGAACTCCCCATGCCAACCTATTTAAGGTTGTGACTAGGGTAAACATTGAGTTACAAACCCAAATGTGGACTTATATATTTGATATGAGTATCTTTTTAAGATTTAACCCATTTTATTTATGAAACTTTTCATTCAATGTAAAAAATATTTGAATATGTTTATAAAATAAATTATGGGTACACTGGGCCTTGGAATCACATGCCCTCTTAATGCCTCACAGAAAAAATAAATACAGAAATATTTTGATATTTTAAAAGGAAAAAACAAGGTCTCAAAAGTCTCTTATATGGATCCCTATTTAACATATCTCTTTTAGAGATCCCTCCAAGAGGCACTAGGATATGTGGTGGGATTGATTTTTCTATAACATCTCAAATGGATGGTTCGAAAGAGAAGGATATAAATATTCTTTTGGATATGAATTTTGACTATGTCATTGATTTTACTGGATCTCGGGATACCCATTTGGGACAAGATGTTTTTTTATGACAACACTTATCCCTACATGATCATAATTGATTATTTTGAATAATTTCACATATGGAATTGTAAATATCTTTTTTGTAGGTCATAGATTCAAGAATATTTCTTAGTTGGATCGATCTTGGTTCAAGAGAAGATAAACAGGATTTAGTTTATTTCATATAGGTTCTTCATGACATAGAGTGAGTATAAATCTTATGATGATAAATAGTTTATACAATTGGAGTTTTTAGTTAGTCATTTGGTGTTCTTAAAAGATTCACTTGGTTTGGGTCATCTATGTTTTGGGAGGCAAGAGAAGCTTGTCGATCATTTTGTTTTTTGAGGTTGATGAGGATGTAAGAGAATGTGTCATAAAATTTAGCACATAAACATCAATTCACTTCAATGAATAAAATTTTACCTGTTTTCAGTAATGGAATTATATTTATGATCCATATCATGTTTTCAGTTGGATTTATCTTGATGTTGAGCCGGAATTGTCTGTGACTGAGCATCCATTTTTGATAGTTGGTTTAGAGGCCAAAGAACTTCATGGGAGGATGATACATTTGGTGTAGTGAATTTATATTATGGTCTTGATTCTAATGATATGTTGGGGAATGAGGCAATAATGATACAGATTTGGATCTCTTTTTTTATATGGGAACTTCTTGAATGGATTTCTGGGGAAAATTTTATATGGTGGGGAGGTCTTAACACCCCATTACCTTTCTGTCAGTTATGTTTCCACATTTGATATGGTTTTCCTTTTTTGCTGAATGGGTAATTCTAAGAAGGAATTGGTAGGATGCCTATAATTACAAAGTCATTGATTTTTTAGGAAATTTCCTCAAAAAACATGTTGTCTCTATAGACCTCTTGGGATTTGTTTGTTGTGTAATACGGTTACATGACATGAAATATTCTCTTGGATGATTCCATGAAATCGGTATACAACAAGAAAGGATACATGTCATGTGTAGTTTAGTTGTGGCGTAAATTTTAAAAATATTATTTTAATTAAATGACATAACTTTTTTGGCGTATATGTAATTTGAGAATGTACATGTCGTGAACCAGGTAACATGTTGTGTAATTATAAGTGCATGAAATTTTAAATGTGTTACATGGATGATTGGTATTCCAATCAACCTATAATTTTTCCTCACATGACCCAAATCCCTCCTTAAGTGGTTTTGGGATGTTTTAGTCATCTCCAGTCCCTCTTGAACATCCTTTCATTGATTGATCATCATGTTGGTTATGGTTCATCTGTATGAGTAAGTGGCCCTCATATCTATTTCCTACTTGTATTTTGGTAGATTATCCAGGGATAAATGGATATAAACATTGTGTTTCTCAATATTAATTATATTTTGAGTTCATAGACCCTCTACTCCTTCCTTTTTCATTGGAGAGTCCCATTATATGTGTTGTGTTCCGTGAAAAAGTTATGTGGTTATTTCTATGATTTTTCAATTGATTAATCCTTGATTTTATTGTTGTTAAAAATTTTATTCATTTGAATTTTGAAAAAAAATGAGACAAATTTGGATTGAAATTGTTATGTTATCTATTCTAGGAAAACTCACTAATTCTAATGGAATTGATGATTTTTTTTGTATTATGAAATTGATGGATATGTGAATTGATTTTGATAAAAATGGATTAAATTTAATTGATAAAAACCCATGGCTTGTTTTTTTTTTAAAATGAATGAAATGATGAAAATGCTAGGAATCAGTTTTGAAATGAACTTGGCATATTGAAACTGAAAATGTGTAAACTGTATTTTTAACTAACTTGAAATAATTTCCTCTTTTTTGAATGATTGGTTGAGCACATTAGGGAATGGGTTGTTAGTGGGTTAGTTTAGATATTCACAATATGTTAGTAATTCATTGGTAATGGAATGAATATTAAATTTATAACAAAAACCTAGTTTGGCATATGTTACCCCCAAGGGGATTTTGATGGGTCCAATTTGGCATGAACATGCGGGATGTGTGTGCACATACTTTTTGTGATAACTAAACTGACAATTATACTATTTAAGTAAAATATAATATATAAATCGTTTCTTATTTTTAATACATATAATATTTTTTGGTTGGGAAAAAACAAATTAAATGAAGTTATAAATGGATATTTGAAATATTAATATGTTTGATCTATCATTTTAATTTATTTATATTTTTTTGATTGACTAATTATCTAAAATTCCTATGAAAAACCAACACAATACATATTCCTTTAATAGAAAAAAGAATAAATGATTTTTAATGTATAAAATTTAATACAACCTATTTTAATTAGTATGTCCCAAAAATTTTATATAAAAATATAACAAATTAGGGTTTTGGAAAATTTTTATAACAGAATTACATTTCTATCATTTTGATTCCAATTTAAAATTAAATGATGGGTTCCAGAAATCACATGAATGATATTTTATAAAAAATAATGTTATTTTAAATGATTTTAAATTAATAAAAAAACATATCACCATCCATTTGAATGATAAATGGTTTTAAATAAACTCCATGTTCCATTTAATGGGCAGTTTTCCTTTTATAAAAGCATTCATGACCATTATTGATAGAAAATGCTAATTCTGCAATAATTGTTATACGGTTTAGTAGTGGATGAAAGCTTAAGGATGTGGGTAAAAACATAACCAAAAAATATCCAAATTTTATTTCATGAGACTATTTCAACAAATACTCATATTATCTTCAAATTATATCATTTTTTTCATTTTGACATGAAAAATAATTTAATTTAATTTAAAAAATTAAATAACTCTAAGAGTTCCCCTCCGATTACTTATAAAAACAAACCCCTTATAACTTTAAATTACACCAAATTCCGAATAATAGGTCCAAAAAACCCTAAAAATTTATCATATAAACATCCTTATACATGATCAATTGGTGATTTTATTTTCAAAATACCAATCGTAGCTCTATAATTGGAGATTTAATGGAATTCTACCGAAGAATTTGTAATCTTATTTATCATCTCTCTCAAATTTCTTTCTCATTATACTTCCAATAAATCTATTTTAAACAATTTAAAATAAAAACAAAAAGTATAAAAAATATATTGAGATTTTATTATGATAATGTTAATACTATTTCCCCTCTCTTTTATAACCCATTGAAATAAAAAAACAATACTCATTCGTACGTACGACTGACCATGTCCACATAGCGGTGTAATTCATTTACATCACCATTTTAGTTGGATGGAAATAAATATTGAACAATATTTATATATGATATTTATGAAATATATATTCCTCATAAATTGTAATATCACCTCAACCTTATTACCTTTCAATATGTTGGAAAATGATATTGTTTCTTGTGCGTATATGTGGAATACCATCTCTATGAAGCGATGTGAATAATATTTCATTTCTTATTTACATTGATGGTAATGTAGATATATTTCCGGAATTGATATGAAATATTTTATGTAATATTTATTCTATAACATTTTATTATTATTTATCTTTCAATCATCCCATCTGTTGAAAAGTTAAAAAAGTGTCCATATGTATGTATGATGCACTGTCTCGATGAATGGTGTAATCCATTTGTCTAAATTTATAATTTATAAATGACTCTTTATATATAATTAATATATATTATACAAATATCATGACTAACATTATACATATCAAGGAACCATAATAATAGTACAAGGACCAGAACATCATGGCACGACATGAAAGAGAAAATATTGGATTTGCAATCAAAATAATGATAATTATGATTGATTATTAAAAACGGGTGAAAATATGTTATTATAGGATCATATATGATATTATAAATATCAATATGGATCTAGAATATATTAATAACTTTTCTAAAACCACTGTAATGATGGTTAAACAATGTTTAAATAAGGAGAAACGTGAGGTAATGGGTTTCATAAATGAATTCCATTTAATTGGGTTATATCACTTCTTTATTGATTCCTTTTTGTCAAGATTATGTGTGAAATGAAATTTTATTATTTTCTATTTTAAATAGTCTTATAATATGTGTATTTACTTGTTTTACCCATAATATATTTTTTTAATAATTATCATTTCAATGATTTAAGCTTTTTAGGGGATTTCATCTCAACTTCCTTTCTATTGACACATATTTAATATTATGCACCCATTTTTTTTTGTGTATATACTACCCCTTTTAAAAATTTAATGTGAATATATATTTATTTATGATAATTATTGACTCTATTAATGTTATCCTTTCTACATGACTGTTTAAAATAAAAACCAATCATATTATTATTTTTTGATTGAATGGATTTTTCACTTGTTCATATTTATCAATAAATTTTCAATAAAAATCCTTTTTCATAGAAATTTTTTTTATTAAGGATATTTTATATTATTTTTGAAATTTTATCTATTTTTTAAAAATTAATTATAATGCTTCCTCAAATGAATAATTTTATCTTTCTAAAAAAAATTCAAAAATAATGATTTTAACCTGTATGAAATTAGTGGTCCATTCCACCACCATAATGATTTTACCAATTTTATCTTATTCTATAAGATTTTAATGATTTTAAAATTTAAAAAATTTATAATTTTTTTTTAAATTTTTCTATTTTGTTTTGTTTTTTATTTTAAATGTCTTTATTTTACAATAGAATATACTTTTCAAATGAATTTATGGTTATCTCTCATCTCTTGATTTATTTTTAAGTTATTAAATTTACCATGAAACATTCAATTCATTATTAACATATTTCATTGGACATTATTTTCTTTTAAAATTTCATTATTTTTTATATAATGGGTTTTCTAATCTTCTAAACCACATAAAATTTCAACCTACAATTTTTACATTGAATGTTATTTGATTAACATGGGAAATATTGATATTCTATATTTTTTAATCAATATGAATATTTATTGATAAGGAATATTTTTTTATGGATCAAATTGTTCATCGAATATATGATAATTAATTCGACATGTAGTGATGGTTGGGGCCCAAAATTATATAACCTCTCAATTCATCAATATTTTTCAAGAGACAAACCATCTTGTGATCTATATTAAATGGTTTTTGGTGTATAGTTACCAATAATGTAATCTATATTTGGGTAAGACTTCTATGGTAAAGATTTCATGGGGTCGGAGATCATGACTTCTAAAATTACTGAAATTTCCCCTTTATAATTAATCTATTAATATCCATGTTAATAGTTCATTGATATTATACGTGGGTTGATTTAGATCTTAAGTCATTGATTAAATGGATTTTGTTTTTAGTTATCTAACATTTAATTTTAATTAAATCTTATTTACATTTAATTGATTCCATTTTACTTAATAGTTACTTTTCATTTTCTATCACCTTATTTTATTTCATTTCCCTAGGACATGGAGGTTAAATCTTTGAATGAGATTCATGGATTTCGAATATTTTATTTTGTTATGTTTTATTTTTTATTTCCATTGTAAAATGTGAGTCTTGTATGATTCTTGTTAATAGATACTTATAACTTGATTGGCTCATTAGGATGAGATCAATTGTATATTATGAAAATGTAAAAAATTAGTAACCTACTCTAGGTTACTATAATTGGGGTGTTACATAACACAAATATTAAAAGTACTATATAATTACACAAGTTAAATGCAACCAAAACATATCATGATCACAATAAAAATTTTCTTGAATACTATAGGAAAAGACTACCATGTTAATATTGAAATAAAATTCCCCATATTATGGTTTGAAATTTAGAAAGAAATTACTAGTCATCAAGATGATTTAAATAAATGAAAATTCACCAAGAAAACACTCACCAAGAACCCTCTAAACCCATATATGGGGGGAGTCATAAAAATGGAGGTGAAATTCATAATTTGAGATTTAATTTTCATAATGTAACTGAGTGAAATATAATGAGAAATAGAGAGTAAAATAAAATATGTCTTCTTTAAAATCCTCAAACATGATGGAAACCACCCAAAATTAAGATTTATATTCAAGAGGGATGATAGAAATTTGAATGAGGGGAAGGGAGAGGATAATGAGGGAATTTGAAAAAAAAATGTGGGAGAGTGGTAGTAAGGGATATGATATAAATGTTGAGAATGGATGAACACATTTTTTCAATAAATATATATTTAATTAGTACTGATTATGAGGCCAACAAGGTACCCACAAAAGGTATACTAGGAACCTAATTTAATATTATGGGGAAACATACCACTAACATAACAATTGGGAAAAAGGTTCCACATCTTGTCTTAATAATATAGTTTCCCCCATCAAATATTTCATGAACTTTCAGAAATAACATGAAAGATTGAAACAGACTGAAAATCATATATTATTTCACCATAAAACCTAAAATTCCTTTATTGTGTCCTAGAAAGATAAACTACACCTCAACCAAAGAAAAAATTCAAATCCCCCAATGATTTGATAACTGAATTCCCTCATGAATTTCATGAAAAAGGACAATGTCATTACAGACTCCCAAAATTATGATTTTTCATCCCTAAAAAAAGCACAAAAAAATGAAAATCATTGAATCGTGTAAACCATTAGGATTTATAGTATCATTGTAGTAAATAACCTTATTATATCATTATAAAACCTGTGAATTTACTCCCAAAATGAAATTATCTACAAGCATCATGAAAATAAAATTTCGAAATTAGTATACCTAAATACATCAAGAATAAAAAATAATTATTCTCAAAAATCATAAAATTCTATCACCAAAATAAAAATTATATTTTCTTATAAATCTAAAAAATTAAAACTCTATATTATGATGAAAAGGAATTCTAGTTTATAATAATATAAATTTAATACCATCAAAGTAATCCCAATATTCAAAGACTCAAAACACGTCTTTTATCTTATGATTATCCGCATTATGAGACTTACCTAGGAAATAGTCATAATTATCTTACACATAATCTACTTTTTCAAAATAATTTTTGTATCAAAATAAGATTTCATATAAAATTCCAAAATCCCTTTTCAAAATCATTTTACAAAAAAAATCAACTAATATACAATTTTTAATTTCTTTTTAAAATAAAAATTATACACTTTATATAAAACATTACATTTAGAAAAAAGTTCATTATTGTAAAATTATTTTAAAAATTAATATTTAATTAATTAATAAAATAGTTAATTTTATAAAAAAAAATATTTTATTTAAAATTCAGAATTTTATTTTCGGATTTTTATTGTTTACCAAAACATCATAATTATCAAGAATCATCACATTACATAATTTTATTGTACTTTAATGGAAAAATAATGTAAATTAAAAGAAATAAAAACTCTTAAAATAGTTACATAAGTATCTAAAACAACATAATAAAGAGTATTTTATATCCAATATTATCAATTTTTTAAAGAAATAACAAGTCAATAAATAGTAAGAGCACCCCCAATCTTGTTCTTACTACTAAAAAATGATTTTTATGTCTATATAAAAATATATAAATCCTCTGAAATAAATAACACTATCATAGTATAAAATATTATGAAATGTGATTTATTAATTTTAGGAAGATAATGAATTATTTATTCATTAACTGTAGTCAATAATTTAACACAAGACTATATATTAACAAAATAAGTGGGAGGATATAAATAAAAAAACCAAATGGTGATTCATTTTAAACTCATAATAACTAATATATTTATATAGGGAATCACTATAAGAATTTTCTTGTAATGTTTTAGTTAATAAAACACATAACTGATTCAATCTATCAAATCAATCAGCACATGCTTGGATATAGTATGTCACACTACAACCCTATACTGACCTAATGATACCAAAATATGATATATAAACCACTAGGTAATATTTCTCCTAGTCAAGCCATACACCACATAAATTTACTTATGATTTTTTATGGAATGTAGAGTAACAACCTTTTTACACTGGTTATGCTAACATCACTAATTTGTAGTCTTTATAAAATTGATATTCCACTAAAAGGATTTTCATGATTCATTTCCATGTGTTACATCTCCTATTATAACTATTCTAGATTCTGTCCACTCTTAATACCAACCACTATAACTACCATAAGTAATAAATGATATCATTTACTAGTAATAACACATTATGATGACCATGTAGTGAATCTCTTGTCTATTACCTCGATCAAGCTTCTATCAGACCTCAAGTTCACCTAATAAACATAGAAGGATAGTGACTAATAGAACTATGAAACAAAATTAGAATTTATTTTCACCCATTGTAAAATGTAGAAAAATTTAAATAATAAAATATTCATAAAAATAAAATATATTTAATATAATATAACAATAGCGTATATGTATGATAAACTATATATAGAAAATCTCAGACACAGACAACTAAGTTTTGAAGATAATCGCCAGTATCCACCACCATCACATAGTGGAAATAAACCCATTCTTACAATGATCATGTACAATAAGAAAAAAGTCCATGTATACCTTATTTCTTATAGCTACTTGTAAAACATAGGTTGGAGATTCATGTCCATTCGAGTAAAAAATGTAGGGTTTTAGTATAACATACTCAATCAAAACCCATTATAATTTCATGATATATGATATACTCTCAGGTGTATTCCTCCTATCAATATACACATTTATATGAATATATATAGATTGAATAGTTTTATAGAAAATTATCAAAGAATAATGGAATGGATATCCCACAAGTGATAGAAATATTAATATAAGAATATAATCAAATAACTCCACAGGTAGAGATGGTTTATACCTTACATACCTTCTTCAATCCAAACGCACATAATTATAGATGACTGCTCCTCAAAAATATGATTCCCATCCCATAAATAAAGTCATGTTGAACCACCCATTACATTTTATGGAAAGTCGGTTATGTATAATTGATTCATGGTAGTCACGTTAACCATCCCACTCAGGTATAGGGGAGTAGGTATAATAGAGTCAATGATTTGTGAACATATCCCATTATATTAGCCTATTACCCACCCTAATTGTTCAAGGGAACCATATAGATAACTTGATATAATAATACCCCTATGAAAATATTCTATCTCTATTAGAAATCAATTACAATATTCATACCAAAAATTATATATCATAGACCATAACAAGTTCACCATAACAAGTCATATTCATGCTCAAATTAAATTTCATTATAGAAACTAAAATGGTTATGAAAAAAATATCGATATACTCGATACAATATGAAAAAATTAATAATATAATAAATCCACATATTCCTATAATGAATGGGTAAAAAACATTACCTGAATTGTAAGTAGTTTCCAAAGAAAATGATTCTATAAAACAATTTAGTGTATAGACATCCAAAAAAAATTCAGTCAAATGGTGGTGTCAATTCAAGTTTCAACCATATTTAACCAAATAAGGCACTAGGTACAACATTTTATCCTCTGGTATGCATGATTAGGTTATTCATATTCCTAATATAGTATGGGTGTTATCCAAAAAATATATAAACAATCCCATATAAGATGTTAAAGGCAGAGTAATTGCTAAATTTAATGTTCCAATATAAAAGTGGGATTCTATTAAATATTGTTTTTCAAATTTTGTATCCATTAATGAAAATATAAATTTAGGCTCAGTGATATTAGAATATCACCTAAGAACCATATATATTTTTTATAATATGGTGTCACAATTGTTTAAAAATTAAAACGGAATATATAAAATCATATTAGTGATGATAAGTTTTTATATTAAATAAAAAGGGACCGTATGAATTTTTCAAAAAAAAAACTAGTAACGGTTTTCAAAATAAGGTATCAGGTATTGGTTTTAGTAAAATTGAATAATCATTTTATGTCTACGTATTGTATCATTCCCATATACTTCCTGTTAACCCTATCATAACCTATTAATTTATTTAACTCTTAAACACAGTTATGTTTTGATTGTTATGTTGTAACTCATAAAATTATAAATGCAAATAAATGATTTCAATAACACTAAATGTTAGAGATAGAGGAGGAGATACTTCTATTTACATTTAGACACATTAATTGTTTTCTTTAACATACTCCACTATGTTTATTATTCCCACGATCATTATTCATCTTCTAATCTTTGAGAGGATATCTTGAAGTTGTATAAAATTCCAATTCTTCTCAAAATGATTTCTTCAATAGTGTAGAACAATAAAAGTGATCATATAGAAAGATATATAAGTTATACTATACAAATCTAGATTAGTTGTTATTAATGATTACAATAATAAAAAACACCTTTAAAATGAGGGAACTACATATTCAGACTACTAGTTCCACTTAGTATCAAAGGTTTCTTTTTATTATTCTTAAAAATGTAATTTATTATACTATGGAATGCATCCTTGACTATACAATATTTCATTAAAAATAATGTTAACTGTATGTAATCAATTATAGAAACCAGAAATGTGCATAAAGATAAATATTTTTTATATTACATAACATCCCCATGATCCATGATACAAACAAATAATATATTATAATTTATCAACATTTCACAGTGAATTTAAAACCATATTTTAACACTATTACATGAAATTGTTCAATATGTTCCAAATATATATATGGATGTTTTCATAGAAATATAATTTGAATTTCCAAGGAATCTATTATTAAAAATAAATTATCTATCTCCTCTAAAAATGAGAATATTTGTATTTATTATTTTAGGTAAAATATTGGTAGATGAATCTATGGTGACTTTATAATTCATATGGTTCAGAACCGAAAACCAATCCAATAATCATAACAAGTATATTACAAGACTCCAATAGAAACATAAGATCCAAATAATTACAAAAAACCAATCTATGATAATTTATAATAATTTTTCAATAAATCCAAAAAAATACAACATAATAACACAAGAATATACTAATAGAAACCTAATATGACCACCATAATAATAAAACTAAAAGTTAGATAAAAAGAAAATATAATTATTTAAGATATATAATAACCCAAATAAAATTCTCAAATCATGAAAGTACAAATTTAATCATTACACATCTAGATTACATCAAAGAATTGAAAAATCTGAAATTAAACACTATCCAAATACCCATTTTAAAACACAAATGAATGGACCAAATAAAAAAGTAGAGAAGAAGACCCTAATTATGGTACCCATTAACAATATTAAAAAAGTTAAAAAGATATATTATAATATAATAGAATATTATAGGTTATATTACCTAACCTTAAACATGAATGAAACTATCCAAAGTAAATATTGATGTCCAAGAGTGATTTAGGAATCATGGAGGAATGCATTATAGATCCTAAAGAGAGTGTTTGGCCAATAGAATATGTTGAAGATTGGTAGTGAAGGTGAGGCTATAAATTGTGAAATGAGGAAGTAAAACTTTTATCCTTGGAAGAAATCATGAAAACAACCCCTAAGTCATACTAGGTACCCATTGGTGGTCCTTGAGTTCTTGATGGTAGACCTAGTGTCCCCGTACCCCAACCTAACCCACTGGGTACCTAGTTCTACCTATAGTCTTAAGACTACCAGTTGTAATACCCAAAACACCCCAAATCATCCAAACATACTCTAAAACGAAAATATATTCCCTAAATAATTTTAACTTCCCTACCCAAAATATCAATCCATTTTCAGAATAAACAAATTAATAATTACGCCGCAAAAAATGCAAAAAAATCTAAATCGACCAATGATTTCAAAACTATTTTTATAAGAAATGAAATTACCAAGTTTAGGGTCATTGAAAAAAATATCCAACTAAACTCTTTAATTAATTATCTTAAATGTTTTCTATAACTTATTAAATTATTTTGATATATAATTAGTTTTCTTGTAATGTAATGATAGTGAATTAAACCAAATTGAATTCCAACTAATTTTTATAAGAAAAGATGATTATGTTCATTTTAAAAGGGTGGATTTAGAAAATCACATAAATGATAAATATCTTCCATTTAATATAAATTCCAAAGATGAATAAAATATTGGAATTAAATATAAATCCTTAACGAGTAGTTAATTCTATATGTGAATATTTTTTGTAAAAAAATTTCATTCAGTTATGCCAAACATTTTTTTAAAAATATATCCTAGATATCTGGAAAAATTATATTGCCCTTTTTATTATCATTTAGGCTTTTTAATAACTCTTCACTAATCTTAGGTCTCTCGTATGTCTCAACCTTTTTGCTAAATTTTTCTCCTGAATATTGAAGAAAATTAACAACAAAATTATTGATTTATTTAGAAATTTTTCACTAAAATTCTATAAATGAAAATTTTGATCAATTAAATCCCCAATTATATAGAAATTATAAAATTAATCTTCTATAAATTTTAATTAATTATTTTAAAAAAAATTACATTTTACCATTTAATGATTATTGATTTTAATACATTTATGGTTAAGGCCTTCTCATGTGTGCAATATTAATCATGATATATCTTTTAAAAGAATGAATAAAAAAATTATATGGTATTACATTGTGTTTTATTTATTTTCCAATGTATAAGGACACATATCACAATGTCTAATATATAAATGTATTTTTTTTATTTGTTACCTCATTGTTTAATATTTATAATATACTGATGTTTCTTAAATACATGTCTAATCATATCTTATATTATATATATCTAGTGGGTCTGAATTATGCAGAATAGATAAAACCCTAAACTAAGTAGATTCACTACATCTATGCTACATAGATTGTAAGGTGTGCACTATATTAAGATGACTCACACTGTAGTGGAATTCTATTTCACCAAATTGAGTATATTATCATTTTATATATTTGATTAATAATACATTGATATTACTTTTCATGCAATATGTTAAGTATAATTCACCTGAAATTCATTGGGTAAACATATGATATGTAGTCTTCTAATTTTTTAGGATGAGTAGACTTGCGCTGAGTATACATTAAATGTGATACATCTATTAATTATCAATGTAACTCTCTATATTTATAATTGACATTCTATATAAAAATGTCAAGGTTTATTTGCATACTATTCATTTTCAATGTTCCATGATTTTCTATAAGTTTTTCACATATTCTATTTATAAACATTACTTACTCATTTTTCGTTTATGTCTCTAGTTCAGATATAATTTCAAAATACTACCTAAAATAGATAATTTCATATACTATTAAATGCAATAAAATTCATATATTTTTTATTGCATATCTTATTTCCGCTATTATTTTGTTATTATTTAAGAGCCTCAATATTTTTCCATAGTTCAACCAACATTAAAAAATAATTATAATCCTTTTAAAAAATTCTCAAGTAATTCAATGTAACTCTATTGATGGTATTGAATTGAATTCAAACAGAAACACTAAAATGTGGAAACATCATGAAATCCATTTTATTTAGCCTTAACTCTTCTAATTGATTCTGATCCATATATAAGTTTATACTATTTCAAATAATCAATTAACAAACCATTATTATTATAAATATTTAGTCCAACCATAAATAATAAAAAAAAATTTCCTTATTACTCTTTCATTTTTGTAATATAGTTACCCAAGGTCTACTCACTTCAATTAAAATTTTTTCTTTCATTAACATTATGTTATATTATCTATAATTTCATGTCAATTTACCTATAATACACAATCCTATTCCATTACCAATAGTTTTTCTAGGATATTTACACCATATCAAGGAATCTAAAATTTTCTCCATCATATATACATTGAAATTATTATGGATTTAAAACGATAATGTTATAAATAAAATTATTATTATATATATTAAAAAATATTATCTTCATTTTACTCTTCCTAGAAGGAGGTATTCTATTACCTAGTAAGAATAGAACAATGTTTTACCACACTATTTCATTATTTTTTGTTTTTAGTAAAATATATCCCTTAACAAAACATATATTCAAGGATTATAGAATTTACTTTTCCATATTTTTCTAGATTTAACCTATCCATATAAAAAATCATGACTCAATTTTTTATTTATTCAAACCCTCCTCATATATTTGTTAATCCATCAATTCTCATCTTATTATCACCATCTCATCAAAAGATAAATTATTTAACTTAAACTATTATTATCCAAAACTCTTTGTTAATAAAAAATAAAATAAAAATGGAATGGGACTTTCACATAACATTATTATTTTATCATATACAACATGTACCGTCTTATAGGTTAGGTAATGTGTGTTACTAGTTGTGAGATCTACCTAATGATAGGATTTTCATTAAGTTAATGTTTTCCAAATATTGGTATTTTCATAACACAATCAATTTTTTCCTAGTTAGATAATTTGGAAATGTCATCAGTTTGACAAATAGAAAATCCAAATATTGAGAGTACTATATTTTTTGGTATGATTATTCATGTAAAGATATAATAGACATAGATATGGATAATAACAATTCCTTAGTAATTAAACCACATAATAATTATTACCTCAAAAATAAACCATAACTTGGTTTTTTTAAGGACAATAATTTATGAATAATAAAGAGAATTATGTTTTCTAATGTCAACGAAATTATTTTATTGTTTTTTCTTCTAAATTTTCTACTAAATACATTTTTATAGGATTTTCTAGATGATGTCCAGGATCCTTTCCCAAAAGATCATGGTTTTGAACCACAATGTTGGAGTGAGTTTAAGGTGTCACTACTAGAAAGTATTGAAAAGGAAATAAGACAAGATTATGTATAATAATGTCTTCAATAAGATATAGATAAAGATCCTCACCAACATTAATGAAATATATTTTTTGATATTTTGCATAACTTTTAAGATAAAATTTGATTGATGAAACAATGAACATTATGTACATTCGACCAAGGAATGGATAATTTACAAATGAATACATTTAATATGAAATAAATAAATATTATTCATCCATAACATTAACTTAACAAAAATTTGACATATTATTTATATATTTTATCCAACTTATTTACATATATACATTCACTACAGTAAATTACCTAAAAATATAATATAATGGAAAAATATGTAACTCAAAAAATTTGAATCTTTTTGGCCCTTTTATCCCATGAATATCTATACTAGAAGATACACGAGTAATGAAAAAATAACTATAAACTATAGCAGAATGTTTTTATAATCTAATATAATTCTGAGTATAAATTATGGTATATAATGAAATTAATTTTTAGTAATGTAAAAAATGAATTTTATCTAATGAAATATTTCCATTATATTAATAATAGATAACCATATTTTGACTATTAAAAACCATAATATGACCATAAAATGTCATCAATAATAAAAAAGAATGAATAATTTTATTTATTATTTTTAAATAATATTTATTAATCTATATATAATAAGGGAATCATAAGTTTAATATATAGAAAACATTAAATACCTAGTCCACTCAAATCAAGTTATTTTAAAAAAAACTAAAATTATATTTCAATATTAATATTATCATAATTTAAATTTATATACAAAACATAAACATTAAATCCATAACCACAACATCTAAATTATAAAAGAGTGATTTTTTTTATTTTTCAGTAATTTTTAAATTTTGTTGTGAAAATTTATAACACTTTATTTTTATATTTCATTTTATGAACTCATTTTAGGTAAAAATACCATAATAATTTATTTAATTTTTTTAATGAGTGAAAATATGATGAATAAGATAAACAATATGTTTC
This sequence comes from Viscum album, assembly GCA_963277665.1. Taxonomy (NCBI): domain Eukaryota; kingdom Viridiplantae; phylum Streptophyta; class Magnoliopsida; order Santalales; family Viscaceae; genus Viscum; species Viscum album. Next base: position 2,144,164,343 of record OY728156.1, read on the forward strand.
AAATAAATAAATTGAGTTTTTAATAAATAAATGTAAATCCTATTGGCTAAAATATATTATACTCTTATCAAAACTATATATTTATATCTAAATATATTTTCCATAGATCTTTGTTGGTGGATAATTTCATAAAATTTGTTTCAATTATTTTAAAAAATTTTGGGATATGTTTTTAAAAAATTAGTTATTTGTTATATAAGATATTCAAATAAATTGATGCCCATCAATGCCGATAGAGAGTGTCAAATTAATTAAATCTATCTTCTCATATTCCAAAGAGTGTGAATTGAATTGATGTCCATCATTCAATGATTGAATTTTGATCATTAATTTAATTGAATCTTGGTGGTGGACATCCATTATAAAAAATAATCCACCAACATGATTTTCATGTAAAATAATCACACACCCCCTATCCCGTTTACTAAATCAGTTAAAAAAAGGTGACTCTCTCATTTAGTTGTTTGGTTTTCTAGGTCTTCAAAATTATAATTTAATTCAAATTTTTTACACTTTATCTATATTTTAGAATAATATTTTATATAATTTTGTAGAATTATTAATATTTTAATGAAAGTATATATTTTTATGTTTTATTACAAGTTTATTTCATAATTTATCCACAAGTTTTTAAGCTATTAATTTTTTGGGATAAATTCTTGGGTTTTGGTTTGGATTCAAAGAGTTGTATATTCCTTTTTAATGATGTATAATTCGATCATAGTTACACAAACTCTAATGATTCTCCATGTGAGTAATCTTCCCAATCATGGTTAAGATGAAGCATATGAAAAACCATGATGCAACCTTATTGACTAAGAAATGTTAAGGCACACAGTACAAAATATCATGAATCAACCACATATTTACCATGAAATCCAAGCCTGGTTAAGGTTAAAAGTTTGGGAAACCGTGCAACTCTTCTCATTTTACCATGACATTCATTCTAGTGGATAATTATCTGTTAGAACATAGTTTTAGAACCCTTGCACCCTAACCATGTGGGAATAAATTGATGATCCTAAAATCCTCTTTAACTACCATTAATGGTCACTTTTCATATTCTCTTATTTATATTTAATTTAATCCCAAATCATAAGACTCCACAGAAATTCCATTTCATTTTTCTATCCTCAAAATATTTATTAATGTGGATTTAATAGGTTTTTTGAATTGAAATTATGTTATGTGATCTAAAACCAACCATTTTATGGGTTTCATCTAGATCTACCTCATTTACCTTGAGATGAATCATATATCTGACATTCCATTTCCCTAGATATTGATTTAATTTCTATATAATAATTAATTATTGAATCTTTTGTATATAAATGGTTGATTCAACTTTTACGTCACATCCTCTTGCATAAGTTATATCTATCATTAATAGTTGATAAATACGGGTATGTTATCATAGATTGATTATTTTGAGATGTTGGGATTATTTAATATCTTATATGACCTCTTTTTTTATGACAGATTAATGCTAGATTGTTTCTCATCGACTATATCTTTGGTTATATTCTAGATTTGATAATGAATTCATTATTAGATTCCTAATCGACCAATGATCCAGTGAATTGTATTCTTATTCATCATCATATCATAGAAATTATTTTGGTGATGAACTATGCGAGGTATGTCATTATTGGGACACCCTTATTAGCATGGAATATCCTTAGAAAACTATTCTAAGAATATTGAATAATTAATTAAAACCTAACACATTCACCACTAATGTGTAAATTGTTTTTCTTTGGGTGCACTACAAGATTCTGGTTTCAATCCATTAAGGAATATTGGAGTACATAGGCAATGATCCAATGTGTGGAAGTTCCAGACCATTTTGGGGCCCTTTTATACTCTTGTTTAATTATTGTGATACTTTTGTTGGTATATCTTATAGACGATGACTGATTTTGATCACATGTGTCTATAACAAATGAGTCCCATATATGATACATGATTCTTTGAGTATTCTAGTGTATATTTGTACACTATGTCTAACTTGATCATGCCTTTTTTTTATGATTCTACTTTTTCTCATGATTTAATGTTATGTTATACCTTTACATGATTTACCCAATTATTTGTTATTACCATGATTTCAGAGAAATTTCATTTGTATGTGTAATAGGTATACAATTGTGATGTAGTCATCCCATTGAGGGGGAGTGAACGTGAAATGTTCGGATGGTGATGATGGACCTGAACACATGGTATGTGAATTATGGCCATAAGGCTAGACTTGTGACAATAGAATTTGTGGTATGATGACCTTATGACTTCACCATACCCATAAAAATATATGAGGACCACGAGGCCTTCCCTATGATAGAATAAGTATGTGATGATCATATGATCTGATTTGACTTAGTCCCCTGAGATTATAGAGAGATATGTTCACCAGCATTATGGCTATATCATAGTCACTTATGACATCATTTTTGATAATCCTTTTATCTTGGAGTCGAGGCAGGTATGATTAGGTATTTTGGGAGCTAGTTTAGAACGTGAGTACTTGAAATATTATTATGTATTATTTCTTTCATATTTACTATATAATGGAATAAACCTTTTATACTAGTGTACAAATTCTAAGGATATATTGGTTGTGTCCTAATTAGTATTATTAATCAGACCCTCCACATACATCTCAATGTGGATGCAGACATCAAGATTAGGGATCCATGTAAGGTAAAGGAATGCATTTTCGATAGTCAATTCTACAAATGACAAGATTCTATGTATTTCATGGAATGGATTTTCTGAGAATTGATCTATCTCACAATGAAGTAAATATGAGATGGATATTATTTATATGACTCAAGTGAGTGAAATTCATGATAAATTATGAGTAGATCTTGGGAGCATGTAGAGTGGGTCTATAATTTATCCATATTGGAATGATTATCACAATGATTGTTTTCTTGGATTCTTAGTAGGATCAATGTTATCCCACAAATATTTTCTTCCAACTGTGGATCATTTTCATGACTTATTCTCATATAAATTCATAGGTCATCACCCTAATAGGGGAGTTGAGATAGATATAGAACTCATAATAGGTGAAAATACCATTTTGATACCCCTATATTAGATGGTGTTGGGATGGTTTAAGTGACTCAAAGTACATCTTGAGGACATGGAATATAAGGGAATTATTAGAATGAGTATATCATTATGGGGTGAACCATTTTTTCTCACCCTAAAATAGGAATTTGGTCATAAAATATGCAGAGAATACTGAGAAATATATCAATTTAGTATGAATAATATGTACCCATTTATCTGGATCGTAGATCAATATGATCATTTGAGGGGAGACGGGTGGTTCTCCAAGATTGATATTCAGTTAATCGATCAGTAGTTTTTAGTTAAAGGGAGGACCTTCTAAAGATGGTTGTTGGGCATAGATATAAGAACTAAATGTACATGATGAAACTATTTAGACTGATCAACGCATTTATAGTGATCATGAATCTAATACAAAATATCTTCCACCCATACCATGACTCATTCTTCATGGGTATCATGGATGATATCCTCATTTCCCACCAACACTAGATCAGCATGTCGTACGTATTATGATTGTATAGAGTATTCATCAAGCACATCATCTTTAGGATAAGCTATTATAGTTTCAATTATTTATTCAGGAGGTATAATTATTAGGGAATGTGGTTTTTGAGATTGGTATATTAGTGTACCTATAGATATTAGTGGTGGTGATATCATGGACTTGACCTTGAAACATGTTTTAAATTATAATATTTCTATGATTAGTGGGGTGTTTTCACCATTTTACCTAGAGATTATCACATTTATCAGTACCCATTACTATTCTAGTGATGAAATATGTGACTTTTTAGTGTTCGGACCTACGTGAGGAGGCTTTTCCTAATATTAAGGGTTGGTTGAATTTATCATCAATTTTTATTCTTCTTAACCCTATGATTGGATATGTTGTATATTGAAATGCATCAAGAGTTTATTTGGGAGATGTTTTGATATAGAGGGATCATATAGTAGTTTATGGTTCATATTAACTATTAACCCTGAGGGGAACTATCCTATCTATGATATAGAGGTATCAGCTATTGTCTATGCTTTTATATGTTGAAGACACTATCTTGTTGGTCCGAAATATTTTCTACATGGACCACAACATTTTCCACTATTTTTCTCATAGAATGATCTAAAATTTAGGCATATTAGTTACGTATTGAACCTTTATATATTATTATTTGATATATAATATTCTCCATGTAAATGTAACAACCTTTCAAATGCTCTTAACCATAAGAATCAGGTATCTAGAGATCATGGTGAATGATCATCAGACGAACAATGATGCATGAGGATCTTATTGGCCAATGGGAGGATTGATTCTATAAAGGACTAGGGATCAATGATGTATATACCATTAGTGATCACTAATTATGTAGTATATCAAGTTAATTCTAAACATGAATTATATCTAGAGCGTGTTTTAATGTGGTAATTGCTATCAGGCATTGACCCAACACTTGGGTGGTCATAGGATGGTAAGGATTTGATCCCAGTATAAGGGAATGTTATTGTTCTTATATCAATCGGAGAAGAGATTATTATTTATTTATATATGTAAAAGTGGGGGTGAATATTATAGTAGAAAATATATACCATTACTGTAGGTGATAGTTCTAGTTTTTGTTGATGATGAGGAACATTTGTAGATTAATTTCTTATTGCCTTACCCGTAAGAGGACAATGGTCGAGCACCAACATCATAATAGTTTTCTTTAGCCACATATTGTTCCCATATGTAATTTGGAGGAGGTCATGATGGAAATTTTGATATGGTTACCAATAATAAGGAGGGCCCATATTTTTATTGGGTTGAATTTTGATATTCTATAAACCTATCTCATTTCATACTGATCTTTGATACCCATCGAGTATGTGAGATAGAAATTTGGTAGGAAAATTAGATTATATCCATTCATGTAGTTCCCTTGATCAATTTATTAGATAGACACACATTTTTTTTCATCATATTTTTGGTAGGGTTCATAAAACACCTTAATTATGAATTTATATTGAGAGAATGTACCATCCCCAAATGGGTAGATAATCAGAACATAGAATTTTTTTTATTTGGAGGATATGATTTGAGCCTACATTTATTTTTTGGAGGAACTCCAATATGTTTGTCTTGAGTGAATGTGATTTTGGGATAATTTCAAGAACATGAAAATAACTGTAATTCCCCGACCCTAGTTGCCCAGAGTCAGTGCATTATTACATAACATTGGCATGATCACAAGAAAGATCAAATCTCGAAAGACCGATTGGTTTAGTAGCCTTGGAAACACTAGATATATTCATAAGTCTTACATTACATCATAAAATGAAAAACTACTACTAAAACAAATTGTCTCTATAATCCACATTCATATCCCCACATAATATCCCTACAGGTCATTCATAATTTACTTCTTCACTTCCTGGGAAAAATAAAACATAGAAAAGGGGTGAGCTCAAATGCCCAGTAAGGATAACAATATAGCGGAAACTTTCATAAATAAGAATAAATATTTAAGGAAATGTATAACTAAAACAAAATCCTTTCAAACTTGAAATTTCAACATAGTATGACATAAATAAAATGAAATAATGCCATTTACTTATTCACATGGTTATTCTACTAATCGAATAATCACATGCAAAATCAATAACCACTTTCATAATGATGGAATGCATAATTCCATACTATCATAACCACATAGCCAAGGCCTCGTGCCAAGACTACAAATAAGATTTTGTCAAGGCCTTGTGCCAAGACACTAGTTTGTCTCATGAGACCTACCGATGCATCGAGGAGCTATAGCGGGTGCCACTGGTCACATATTAAGTCCAATGCATTCCCATATGAAAAGGTTTAAACATCACATAAACATTCGTATTAAAACTAGCATACGAAATGTTAATACTTTCACCATAAACCATGAATGGTATAAAAATATAACATCCACAGTCAAACAAATCACAAAACCTTCAATATAATATAGATGTTTTGTATCATAACAAATCAACTTTAAATAAGCGTAAAATCCATCAAAGGATGTTGACATAGATGAAATCAAAATTCTTTTTAAAGAAATATCTCTTTTTATTTTGAAATCATTTATGATCCATATAAAAGAAAACATTTTCTTTGAAAATATTCTTATAAGCTTGTAAGGGAAGCTTGGAAGATTTTATAACGACGGAAAATAGCCGCACCCGCCGTATAAGTTAAAAAAACATTCTTACCTTAATTTTGTCGAAAAGGTTAAAAAGGACCTTGTTTTGAAAATGACAGAAAGATTCCTCTATAAACCTCTTATAAAAAGTCAAACAAGGGTATAAATTACTTTAACCCATATTCTTGTAAATAATAAAAATGTTTTGAAATACATTTTGAAGAAACATGGATGTGGATGATAAAGAAATCCCAGTAGATTATTACATATAAATAACCTCAGATAATGAAGAGATTGTGAAATAAACCCTTAACTTGTACTTTTCCTTGGTTGGGGTAGGTTAACCTCCTGTATAATGGTGAAATAATTGTTATTAAATTATACAAGAATCATATATATTAATATGATATCATATATGATCTTTTAATATTGATTTGTTAATAATATCTTAGAATTATCGTTGTTTCGGGTGTTAACTTACTCATTTTATTTTATATGTTTTGTAACATAAGACATGTTTGTTTTATCTTATTCATATCCAGAACGATATCAAGTCCTTAAACATAATTTCTAAATCATCAAATGAAAATTATACTTTAATGGATACGATGGATAATGAATCTCATCGCGTTCGTGGAGACGGTAGTCCGTACGTACGCACGAGCGACAATATCATTCTTTTGATATTAAAATAATATATAAATGGATGGTATATCATATAAACAGAATCATTAACATGTTATATTTATTATTTACATGAGTTACACATCATTATTATACCCATCTAAATAATAATATATTGAATAACAATTACACCACGACGTGGAGACGGTAAGCCGTACGTACACACGTATGGTGACATGTTATTCAAAGGGTGGATGGAATACTGAATATGGTTGTACCATATTTATAATAACATCACAGTATATGTGAGATACTGGAGTTATTATTTTAGAATGGTAAGAACAAAGAAAGAAGAAGTGGAAGAAGAAAGGAACTTGAAAAGGGGTGGTGAAAACATTACCTCTTCTTCAGGTTCTTCCTTTTGATTTGATAAAAAGGGCTCCTTAGGTTGGCTTTCTGATCAAACTAAGGCCTCTATGTTGTAGTGAGGGATGTTGGGAGAGTATTTGGGAAGAGTTTGGCCGAACCAAAAGGATTTGAAGGTGTGACGAAATGAGAAGGAGGAGTTCCCTTTTATAAGAGGGGTGAGGGGCACCTTTGGAAAAGCTAGAAATATTAATTTATAATAAATTCATATTCGGTTTCTAATGGCTCCAAAGTTGATTATTCAAAGGTTAAGGTGGGGATAGGTCGAAAACCACTCAACCAATAGAATTTAGACAGGTTTGGGTACTTATATTAACCTTATCTTTAAGTATTAACTCTAAGTTAATTAGTTTCACTTTTACAATGTCTCCTTGTATTTTTATATAATTTGGTTAATAAACTTACTATATACATCCAAGAGACCCCCAAGTGGTCCATTAATGATGAAACTATCATGATATAAGTCTCTTGGCCGAATCTTAGATTTTAAGGAATTTAATATCAATTAATAATATAATATTTTTTTTAAGAACTATTTTATGTCAATTTTGACACTATTCAATAGTTGATTTTTTTGAAACTCATAACAGATTGATTACTTCGAAAAAAGTAAATTATATCAATAAAAATATATCATATTATCCTATAAAATTAGTTTAATTCATAAAAAGTTTCATATTATATTTAGTTGGGTATTTATAATATCAATTATTTTAATTGTTCACTATTATTATAATTAATTCATCATCATTGTGTCATAAATAAAATAAATTATATAATGTCTAAAAATTATAAATAAAATATCACTATGTAGGAAATATTTTTATCTTTCCAATGAATATTTATAATCTAAAATCCAGCATATATAACCCTATGTAAAATTTTTTTTTCTAAAATATTTATGCTTGTGTCATTTTTGTATTCATTTTAACTTAATTAAAATAAAGTGTCCCTATCACATACAAGTGGCACCATGGGGTCCCAAAATCGACCCAAAAATTCCTATGGTCTAACATGTATCAACCAATAAGGCTAGGACACGTTTTAGGGTAATTTAGTATTATTATAATATTATTTTTTAACCCTTATTTACCGGATTTACCCTTAACCATGGTAAATAAAATATTTACCGCAGTAATTATTCAAAATATATAAAAATAAAAGTTACCTATTTACACAATTTGAATATCATGATTCCAAATATGGAATCCATTTTTCTAAATTCAAAACATAGAAGTGGCAGAAATTAATTTAAAATTAATTCCCGTTGTCAAAACAAAAAGCGTGTTTTTAAGAGATAATAACTATTAAAAGACTGACACTTGTTTATGTTCGGTTTAATTGTAAAATTATGTCCAATGACCAAAATTATATTAAATGGTAAAAATATATTCTAAATATACTTTAAAATCACTCAAATTCATAATTTATCACTATTAATTATTTTTATTAAAAAAGTTGTTTTTAATTAAAATTTAGTAATTTTCACTATTCATCAAAATATGAAAGTTATCCAAAATGTACCAAAATTTCGCCTTAGGCTAAATTCGATATTATGAATCCAAAAATTAAGTCCATTTTAAAATATAAAATATATATATAATTTCAAAAAGTAGATATTACTATTCATAACAGCTAGTTTGATTGGTTATAGTGTGTTAGAACTCGGTGTTGCGTACAACACACACTATCACATTATTCAAAGAGAAGAGTACCGTAGAAGCTTGGGGTGTTACATTATCCCCTACTTCAAATAATTTCGTCCTCAAAATTTCTAGAATACTTATCACATGAAAAGACTCGGGTGGTTCTTCATCATAAGTTCCTCGGGTTCCCACGTTGCCTCTTCCATCTTATGGTTTCTCCACAAAACTTTTACCAGACGCGTCGTCCGGTTTCTCAGTACTTCTTCTCTTGTATCAAGAATCCTGACGGGCTCTTCGCAATAAGATAGATCGGGTTCCAGTTCTAATTCCTCATAGGTGAGTACATGCATTGGGTCAGGCATGTATTTCCTCAACAGAGATACGTGGAACACATCATGAACTTTAGAGAGACTTGGCGGCATTGCCAATCGGTAAGCTACAACCCCAATTCGTTCTAGAATTTCGAAAGGTCCGATGTACCTGGGACTCAATTTACCTTTCTTACCAAAATGTATGACTCCCTTCCATGGAGATACCTTCAGGAAAACATGATCACTGACTTGAAATTCCAAATCCTTCCTTCGATTATCGGCATAGCTCTTCTGCCTACTTTGAGCTTCTCTGATGTGATTTTGGATTACCTTCACCTTTTCCATCGTTTCCTCCACCAGTTCTGGACCTACAAGTTTTCTTTCACAGACGTCATCCCAACAGGTTGGTGTACGACATCTCTTGCCATATAACGCTTCATATGGTGCCATCTGAATACTCGAATGGAAGCTATTGTTATAGGAAAATTCTACCAGAGGTAAATATTGATCCCACATACCCTAAAAGTCAAGTGAGAAAGATCTCAACATGTCTTCTAAGGTTTGAATAGTCCGTTCTGATTGTCCGTTTGTCTGAGGGTGGTAAGCAGTGCTCAAATGAAGTTCAGTAGCCATGGATTTCTGAAGACTTTTCCAGAATCTTGAAGTAAAACGGGGATCACGATCAGAAACCATTGATAGGGGTACTCCATGAAGACTCACAACTTCATTAATATATTGTCTTTCTAGACGTTCCAGGGGTAGATCTTCTCTTATAGCAAGAAAATGTGCTGACTTGGTAAGACGATCAACAATAACCTATATTGCATCGTTCCTTCTAGGAGTCTTTGGTAGCCCCATGACAAAGTCCATCGTAATATTGTCCCATTTCCACTCTGGTATGGGAAAGGGTTGCATGACTCCTCCAGGCTGTTGCCTTCCAGCTTTCACTTGTTGACAAACCATAAATCTTGACACAAAATCAGCAATCTCCCTCTTCATGTTGTCCCACCAAAAATGTTCCTTCAAATCTCTATACATTTTGGTGCTCCCAGGGTGTATAGAGAAATTGGAACTATGAGCATCATCCAACAATTCCCTTTTTAGATCAGGTATATCGGGAACACAAAGTCTCTTCCCAAATTTCAAAATTCCATCTTCATACACAAAGTCTCTTAATCTCCCATCATTCACAGCTTTAATCTTCTTTTGAAATTCTTCATCATCGGTCTGAGTACTCTTAATCCTTTCTATTAAAGATTGTTTGGAAACCATTTGAAAAAGAAATGATGTTTCTCCTTCCCTGGTTATTCCCATGTCCATCTTCACTAGATCCATGAAAATTGGATCCCTTTGAATTCTCATATTGTTCAAAACTCCATGGTCTTTTCTACTCAAAGCATCTGCCACATTGATTGCTTTCCCCGTGTGGTAGTGTATCGTGCAATCATAATCCTTGAGTAATTCAAGCCATCTCCTTTTCCTCATGTTGAGTTCTTTTTGTGAGAAAATATACTTCAAACTCTTGTGATCAGTATAAATCTCACATTTTTTACAATAGAGGTAGTGCCTCCATATCTTCAAAGCAAAGATCACAGCTGCTAACTCGAGATCATGAGTAGGATAGTTTTTTTCATGAATTTTCAATTGTCGTGATGCATAGGCAATAACTCTATCATTCTGCATAAGGACACAACCAAGTCCTTTCTTCGATGCATCACTATAAATAACGAACCCATCATTCCCCGATGGTAGAGTCAATGTAGGAGAATTGACTAATCTTTTCTTTAGTTCTTAAAAACATTCTTCACACTCTTTTGTCCAAACAAATTTAACCCCTTTACGTGTGAGATTCGTTAATGGGTTAGCCAATCGGGAAAAATTCTGGACGAAATGTCGATAATAACCTGCCAAACCAATAAAACTGCGTACCTTAGTTATACTCGTAGGTGCTGGCCATTCTTGGATTGCCATGGTCTTAGAAGGATCAACAGAGATTCCATCTTTAGAGACAATATGGCCAAGAAAAGAAATCTCTTGAAGCCAGAATTCACACTTGCTAAACTTCCCATATAATTCATGCCTCCTCAGAGTCTTCAAGATAATGCGCAAGTGATTTTCATGATCTTCATAGGTTTTGGAGTATACCAAGATATAATCAATAAATACCACAAAAAATTCATCGAGATACTCCTTGAAAACTCTATTCATCAGATCCATGAATACAGAGGGTGCATTAGTCAATCCAAAAGGCATTACAGTAAACTCGTAATGCCCGTACCTGGTTCGAAATGCTGTCTTCGGAATGTCTTCCTTCTTTACACACAACTGATGGTATCCAGATCGAAGGTCAATAATTTAAAAGTATTGAGCTCCATGTAGTTGGTCAAATAAATCATCAATACGAGGTAGGGGATACTTGTTCTTTATCGTTATAGCATTGATCTCCCTGTAGTCGATACATAACCTCATAGATCCATCTTTCTTTTTAACAAAAAGAACAGGGGCTCCCCATGGAGAAACACTAGGGCGAATAAATCCTTTATTACTCAATTCCTATAGTTGTTTCTTTAGTTCTACTAACTCTACAGTAGCCATTCTGTAAGGGGTCTTCGATATAGGCCTTGATCTAGGAATTAAATCAATAGAAAACTCAACTTCTCGTTCTGGAGGATGTCCAGGTAAATCTACCGGAAATACATCTACAAATTCTTTCACAACAGGTACATCCTCTATTTGAACATTCCTTTCCTCACCCGCAGTTATTTTATTCTCTTCCTCCCCAATAATTGAATTTAGTTGAGCTATTGAGGGTGGATCTAAATAAGAATTAGGTGGTGACGATTCTGCTCTAAAGATAAGGTGTTCCTTATCATTATCATCAAGAATCGTAACCTCTTTATTCTTACAATAAATCTTCGCATCATAGTCCGAAAGCCAGTCCATACCGAGGATTATATAAAACTCAATCATAGGTATGACGATGAGATCAGCAGATAAAGAACATTTATGTGCTCTAATGGGGACTGATTCACAAAACATTGTTGCAATGATACCTCCCTTAGGAGTTTTAACTGACAACTCCCTTATTAAATCAAATTGGAAATATCTAATTTTTTTAGAAAACTGGGAAGATATGAAACAATGTGATGATCCAGAATCAAATAATGCATTTGCTAATCTTGAGGAAACCATTAAATTACCTGCCACCACATCTTTCGGAGCTTCTACCTCAGCAGTAGTGATAGCATAAGCCTGGCCTTGATCCCTTGGCCTTTTCTGAGGTAAGTCCTCCTGACGCTTAGGACATGCATTTGCATAATGCCCCATCTACCTACATTTATAGCACTGAACGTTGGTAGCTTCCTTCTTCCCCTTGCAATCACGAGCTTGGTGGCCTTTTTCAACACACTTGTAACAGACTCCCATTACCTTCAAGCAAGTACCAGGGTGTTTCTTCCCGCATTTACCACATGATGGATATTCAACCTTTCCCTTCTTCTCTTTATTTCCATTCCCAGATTGATCAGCAGGTCTCTTCTTCTCTTGCTTTTCATTAAAGTCATAAGACTTAGAGAATTCCTTTTCGGTCTTGATAGCACATGAGACAATGTCTTCATACGACGAAAAGGATTGTGAGACTAATGCTCGACGGAGAAATGGTTTTAACCCATCAAAGAAACGATCAATCTTACTTCTTTGGTTACGTATATAATCACCAGAGTACCTTTCTAACCTTGTAAAGTTAGCCTCATACTTTGTGACATTCTCATCCTCCTTCTGTCTCAGACTTAGAAATTGCCTTTCCATATCTGCTCGATGGTCGCGAGGAAAGTATTTTTCTAAAAACAGATATTTGAACTCCCTCCATTCCATATTTGATACTTCATCATCTTCCTTTGTATTTTGAATCAATGACCACCATTGATCAGCATCTCCAGTGAGGCGGTAAACTGCCATGATAACGTTTTCCCTTTCACTGCTCCCCAAAGCCTGAAATATTTTCTCTAGGGAAAATATCCATTACTCAGCTTCTAAGGGATTTGTACTCTCATTGAAAGTTGGTGGTTGTTTCCTCATGAATCGATCTAACATTGATCCTCCACGCTGTGGATCAGGGTGCTCCATACAGGTAAGGTTATTATTCATAACCCGAGTAAGTTGTCCTAGTATGGTGATTAGCTGATCGGCACCAGTTGCATCACCAACTCCACTATAATTATCTTGAGAAGGAGGGAAATCCCTACATGGAGTGCATGCATTGATACAGTTTCCATTTCTTCCACTAGGCGCCATTTCTAAACAATGGCATAAACTAGATCAGTTTATGAATCAAAATACATAATCCCATACTTATAAACATAAATTGAACTATTTATGGATATAATCCATAATCATAAGAATGTTTTCTTTGAGGATTATATACTCATAATCCCTTCAAAATGATTTGTAATGAAAATGAGAGTTATCCTAAGCATATCCCCCGGGAGTGTCGTAACCAAGAGTGCAGCAAGGCCCGTTGTCGTGCAGCAGTTCCCGTTCGAGTCTAGCTCAAAGCGGTGTTTTCTGGTTTTAACCCTAGGTACATCTGTGCCAGAGCCGCCTCTACCTGCTCGTATCCAGACAAGGATGTATTGCTCGGAAAACTCACAAAATCTCTACAATACCAAAATTCTAGGAAGTTCTTCTATACTAATCCTCAAAGTTCATCTTAGGTCTGCGTGCTCTAATCATAGTTTATCTAAATCTAGCTTCCATGGTTTGTACTAAACTTCCTCTGATACCAACTGTAATGCCCCGACCCTAGTTTCCCAGAGTCGGTGCATTATTACATAACATTTTCATGATCACAAGAACGATCAAATCTCGAAAGACCAATTGGTTTAGTAGCCTTGGAAACACTAGATATATTCATAAGTCTTACATTACATCATAAAATGAAAAACTACTACAACAACATATTGTCTCTATAATCCACACTCATATCCCCACATAATATCCCTGCAGGTCATTCATAATTTTCTTCTTCACTTCCTGGGAAAAATAAAACATAGAAAAGGGGTGAGCTCAAATGCCCAGTAAGGATAACAATATAGCGGAAACATTCATAAATAATAATAAACATTTAAGGCAATGTATAACTAAAACAAAAGCCTTTCAAACTTGAACTTTCAACATAGTATGGCATAAATAAAATGAAATAATGCCATTTACTTATTCACATGGTTATTCTACTAATCGAATAATCACATGAAAAATCAATAACCACTTTCATAATGATGGAATGCATAATGCCAGACTATCATAACCACATAGCCAAGGCCTCATGCCAAGACTACAAATAAGATTTAGTCAAGGACTTGTTCCAAGACACTAGTTTGTCTCATGAGACCTACCGATGCATCGAGGAGCTATAGCGGTCTCCACCCATCACATATTAAGTCTAATGCATTCCCATATGAAAAGGTTTAAACATAACATAAACATTCGTATTAAAACTAGCATACGAAATGTTAATACTTTCACCATAAACCATGAATGGTATAAAAATAGAACATCCACAGTCAAATAAATCACAAAACCTTCAATATAATATAGAAGTTTTGTATCATAACAAATCAACTTTAAATAAGCGTAAAATCCATCAAAGGATGTTGACATAGATGAAATAAAAATTCTTTTTAAAGAAATATCTCTTTTAATTTTGAAATCATTTAAGATCCATATAAAATAAAACATTTTCTTTGAAAATATTCTTATAATCTTGTAAGGGAAGCATTGATGATTTTATAACGGCAGAAAATATCCGCACCCGCCGTATAAGTTAAAAAAACATTCTTACCTTAATTCTGTCAAAAAGGTTAAAAAGGACCTTGTTTTGAAAATGACGGAAAGATTCCTTTATAAACCTCTTATAAAAAGTCAAACAAGGGTATAAATGACTTTAACCCATATTCTTGTAAATAATAAAAATGTTTTGAAATACATTTCTAAGAAACATGGATGTGGATGATAAAGAAATCCCAGTAGATTATTACATATAAATAACATCAGATAATGAGGAGATTGTGAAATAAACCCTTAACTTGTAATTTTCCTTGGTTTGGGTAGGTTAACCTCCGGTATAATGGTGGAATAATTGTTATTAAATTATACAAAAATCATATATATTAATATGATATCATATATGATTTTTTAATATTGATTTGTTAATAATATCTTAGAATTATCGTCGTTTCGGGTGTTAACTTACTAATTTTATTTTATATGTTTTGTTACATAAGCCATGTTTGTTGTATCTTATTCCTATCTAGAATGATATCAAGTCCTTAAAAATCATTTCTAAATCATAAAATGATAATTATACTTTAATGGATATGATGGAGAATGAATCTCATCGCGTTCGTGGAGACGGTAGTCCGTACGTACGCACGAGCGACAATATCATTCATTTAATATTAAAATAATATATAAATGGATGGTATATCATATATACAGAATCATTAACATGTTATATTTATTATTTACATGAGTTACACATCATTATTATACCCATCCAAATAATAATATATTGAATAACAATTACACCACGACGTGGAGACGGTAAGCCGTACGTACGCACGTATGGTGACATGTTATTGAAAGGGTGGATAGAATACTGAATATGGTTGTACCATATTTATAATAACATCACAGTATATGTGAGATACTGGAGTTATTATTTTATAATGGTAAGAACAAAGAAAGAAGAAGTGGAAGAAGAAAGGAACTTGAAAATGGGTGGTGAAAACATTACCTCTTCTTCGGGTTCTTCCTTTTGATTTGATCAAAAGGGCTTCTTAGGTTGGATTTCTGATAAAAATAAGGCCTCTAGGTTGTAGTGAGGTATTATGGGAGAGTATTTGGGCAGAGTTTTGCCGAACCAAAAGGCTTTGAAGATGTGAAGAAATGAGAAGGAGGAGTGCCCTTTTATAAGAGGGGTGAGGGGCACCTTTGGAAAAGCTAGAAATATTAATTTATAATAAATTAATATTCGGTTTCTAATGGCTCCAAAGTTGATTATTCAAAGGTTAAGGTAAGGATAGGTAGAAAACCACTAAACAAATAGATTTTAGATAGGTTTGGGTACTTATATTAACCTTATCTTTAAGTATTAACTCTAAGTTAATTAGTTTCACTTTTACAATGTCTCTTTGTATTTTCATATAATATTGTTAATAAACTTACTATATACTTCCAAGAGACCCCCAAGTGGTCCATTAATTATGAACCTGTCATGATATAAGTCTCTTGGCCGAACCTTAGACTTTTAAAAATTTAATATCAATTAATAATATAATATTTGTTTTAAGAACTCTTTTATGTCAATTTTGACACTATTCAATAGTTGATTTTTGTGAAACTCATAACAGATTGATTACTTCGAACAATGTCAATTACATAAATCATAATATATCATATTATCCTAGAAAATTAGTTTAATTAATTAAAAGTTTCATATTACATTTATTTGGGTATTTATAATATCAATTATTTTAATTTTTCACTATTATAGTAATTAATTCATCATCATTGTGTCATAAATAAATTAAATTATTTAATGTCTAAAAATTATAAATAAACTATCACTATGTAGGAAATATTTTTTATCTTTATAATTAATATTTATAATCTAAAATCCAACATATATAACCCTATGTAAAAATTGTTTTTCTAAAAGATTTATGCTTGTGTCATTTTTGAATTCATTTTAACTTAATTAAAATAAAGTGTCCCTATCACCTACAAGTGGCACCATGGTGTCCCAAAATCGACCCAAAGATGCCTATGGTCGAACATGTATCAACCAATAAGGCTAGGACACGTTTTAGGGTAATTTAGTATTATTATAATATTATTTTTTAACCCTTATTTACCGGATTTACCCTTAACCATGGTAAATAAAATATTTACCGCAGTAATTATTCAAAATGTCTAAAAATAAAAGTTACCTATTTACACAATTTGAACATCCTGATTCCAAATATGGAATCCATTTTTCTAAATTCAAAACACAGAAGTGGCAGAAAATAATTTAAAATTAATTCCCATTGTCAAAACAAAAAGCGTGTTTTTAAGAGATAATAACTATCAAAAGACTGACACTTGTTTATGTTCGGTTTAATTGTAAAATTATGTTCAATGACCAAAATTATATTAAATGGTAATAATATATTCTAAATATACTTTAAAACCACTCAAATTCATAATTTATCACTATTAATTATTTTTATTAAAAAAGTTGTTTTTAATTAAAATTTAATAATTTTCACTATTCATCAACATATGAAAGTTATCCAAAATGTACCAAAATTTCACCTTAGGCTAAATTCAATATTCCGAATCCAAAAATGAAGTCCATTTTAAAATATAAAATATATATATAATTTCAAAAACTAGGTATTACTATTCATAACAGCTAGTTTGATTGGTTATGGTGTGTTAGAACTCGGTGTTGTGTACAACACACGCTATCACATTATTCAAAGAGAAGCATACCGTAGAAGCTTGGGGTGTTACAATAACTATGAGATTCACATTGGATAATGAAAACCCCCTAAGAATAACGATTAGTTATCATATTATAAGCACATAAGAGATATTTTTATAGGTTATTTATATTGATGTTTGGGTGATATGAACATGTAAATATGACTGTAATAAATCATATATATATATATTTCATATTTATTTTTTAGATATATCATTCAAAATTTTAAATGAAAAGATTTTTTATAATAAAAATGTATTGATAATATATACATATTTACAATAATTATAACCTTGAATGAAATCAATGAAAATCAGCTTTCTTATTTATAAATTTATTTTATTCCAATGAAATAAACATTTTTATTTTTTATTTGAATAATCATATTTGGTAATAAGGTCAAAATTATTTTAATATAAATATAAGTTAGTGAAGTAAATATTAATTACCATGGTAAACGAATTGTCTTTCAAAAAATCATTTACAAACATTGTTTAATATTTAAATAGATTAAAATATTCTATTTTGAACAATGTAATATCATGTTTAAACATGTAAAATAACATGTATTTATGTATAAATAAAGAGAAAATAAGAATGAAAAACACTGAATTTATAAAATGAATATTTTCAAAAACAAATGCTATATATTTTATGTTTTAATTATGAAGATATTTTTTTGTATTTATACATTTATGTATAATAAGTGGATTATAATTCAAAGATTATTATTAAAAAATTTGTAAATAAGATTCATATTAATTTTTAGTGAAAAAATAATTTCCTTGTTAGATATTTCTTCAAGGTTAATAAGTATAAAAATGGGTAAGTTAATTTTGATTGAATTTTACAATGTTTACATAAATATTAGAAAATTTATAATAACTTTTTTTTTGTTTTGAAATTCATACCGACATGTATCACCAACCTATCCTCACCTATCTCACCAAACCCCCATCTGACCTCTTCTTTTCCCCTTACCATAATTTTAATAATAATTAAAATCCATCCTTTTCACCTATAATTGTTCCTTCATGTGGAGATTCAAACTCTAAATGTGTGTTATATCTGTTACCAAACATTTTATTCTTTATATTTCCCATACACACTTCTCTAAACTATTATATCCATATTAATATAATTAAATGATTATTATTATACCCCCTTCCCATATACTAGCCCGCCCTAACCCCAAACTAGTTCCCCCCCCCCACAACCATCCACTAACCCCTCCCCCCTGTACCAATGCCCACCATAAACTAGCCTCCCCCCCAACCAACCCCATATTCCCTGAACCCCCTCCCCCCTACACCCCCTACACCTGCCCCCCAACCCCTACATCATCCCCCTACCCGAGATTGGGATGATAAAACATCCTTGTATGAGTTAGAATAATATAAAACATTAAATGATTTGATTTATATATCACATTGCGATGATCCTTAAACTAGACTAGCTTATTAACATATATATTCGAATAAAGCGAGTGTGGTAGTTGTTGTGTATCCTAGAATGGTACATGAGACATTCGAGAGAGTGAAACTAATTTATAAGTGGTTGATCAGATCATAGTGATGGAAAATATCCTATGAATACAATATAAGGAAACCTTTATATTTCTCCATGGGATTCCACATTATTCTATGAATAAATCATTGGTTAGGATTCCAGAATTTAATAAATAAAGAGAAGTTATAACCATGATATGATAGTCCCTTCAAGATCATAGAGTGGATTGGAAAAATGGTGTATTATTTGGGCCTCCCTCTTCACTCCATATGTATGCATGTTTTGTTTCATATTTCTTGTCAAGGGTTTTTATATTTAGACGGAACATTGATGTTTTATCATAGTTGTACAAAATTTAAAAAAAATTATTCATGTTCACTAAATACAGAAGTGAAAATTTATACCTTAAACTTCTATAATACCAATAAAATTATTTTATAAATAATCGGTTGAGCATTAAATTTCTTATTAAGGGGTTTTAAAATTAGTGAACAACCTTTTATAACATGTCATTAGAAAATATCCTTTTATAAATACTTTAGAATATGATTTCAATAATATATTTGAAAATAAATTTTAAAACCCAATTTGTAAATACCTTTTAAATTCTTTATTCTTTGAAAATACTAATATAATTTGAAAATATTTATTCTCACAAATTTCATTAAAATTAATACAGTGATATATTTGAAAATAGTATCCAAGATTTTGAAAAAAATCATTGGTCTAATTGAAACATTGAAGGATATCTTGGGAATACCCACTAGCCCAAGGGATAGGTTAAATCCCCAATTTGTTTCCATATTTACAAGGTTCACAAACTTAATTATATAAAAACATTTTAATATTTATATATATATATATATATATATATTAATTTTTTACTATGTTTTTTTATTTAAAAAACACAATCACACATTCAATATACATATAAATTTATAGGTAATTATAGAATAAGACATTTTCATATATATTAAATTTTTTGAATTACATATTTATTTTAATTTAAAGGGGATGCAATGTCTGATAGCATACCCAGCATGTAATAATGGGTTTCTCCAAAATATAATGTTCCACACAAGACTGGGTTATACTGAAAAAGAATAAAATTTGAATATTAATATTTCAAATAGTAGTTATCACCTAGTATTAGTAGTGATGGAAATGAACAAAACTAACTATATTATGTTTACACATGTTTATTTATTATTTTACTTGATTCTAATAAATTTCAAGGAACTAAAATATGAATAAATCCATTTTTTGGCATAAAAGCTCTAATATTTTCTAAATGGTAGTTTTAATTACAATTGATGGAGAACAAATTTTAATTATTTTTTACACCTTTATATGTTCTATTTAAAAATATTATCTTTTACTTTAAAAGATGGATATCAAAATATAGTTTTGGTAAATTCTTGTATTTTTTTGGATTGCATTCATATTTTATTGAATGGTGATAAATATTGTATTTTAATTCAAAACTGTTTCTTCATCCAATTAATTTAAAATCTTAAATTATCCTTTTAATTTGTTTTAAAGTATATTGAGATTATTTTTTATCATTTAATACTATTTTGTTTATTATAATCAATTTCAAATTGATATTTATTTTAAAAACATTTCAATCTTTTGAACATTTCACTTTAAAACCCTCTTTTTTATTTTGTTTGCGGAATTAATTTTAAATCTAATTTTCCCTATTCTATAAATTAAATTAGGTAAAATGGATCCCTTATTTTGTATTGGATGTTCCAATTTATATTGTATGTTTAATTTTGTTTTTAGGTTTAAATTATTTACCATTGTAAAAAATATATTTACCGTATTAAAAGTAAAAATTTGAAAAGCATTAAAATTAAAAGTTGAAGGATTAACATACCTAAATTATGCAACATTTAATGGTTAGATAATGTGTGTATCGACCCTAACCATCCTATACAACATTAATTACATGACATGGTCATGAAATTTAATTCCACCATTATATGTGTAGCTTTTGAAATAAAATTATCATTAAATTATTCACTTGAACCAAGCTCTTCTAAAGTATAAATACCAACTCTATACCACCCTATTTAGATGCAAAAAGCCTTTTAGATCCTCAAATATCTGTCCAAACCATTCATCCTCACTCTCCCACATCAATGTTCTACTGGTATCAAGAAAGGATCATGTCCAAGGTCCTCAAAGGACTTTCAATAAAGAGAAATTCAAGAGGAAGATAAAGAACGTACAAGATAAGTCAGACTCATGGTAAGGCGATTTCTTAACACAATTTCCTATATTTGGGATAAATTTAATCATTTTTATTATTTCATTCAACTATTACATGTAAACATTATTTTGAATATATTATATTTATTTTTTATCTTGAATTTCGTTCAATGTTTTTTAAAAGGAATATTTTTATATGGAGTGTTTTACTTTCTGTACAAAATAAAAAAAAGAATGTTTTTTAGCATATA
This sequence comes from Viscum album, assembly GCA_963277665.1. Classification (NCBI taxonomy): domain Eukaryota; kingdom Viridiplantae; phylum Streptophyta; class Magnoliopsida; order Santalales; family Viscaceae; genus Viscum; species Viscum album. The sequence goes on from OY728156.1 coordinate 2,144,186,081, forward strand.
AAGTGACAATGAATTCTTTGCTTCGTTAGCCATTATTTGATATCTATATTTCACTATAATCATTAATATTTTTAAAAATAAAATAAATACTATATTATATTTTCATCTAATTTGGTTTTAAAAATTGTGTTGATTAAGGATTGGTTATATCAATATTTTGAATTGATATCTTGTTATTGAAATTTGGAAATGTTACTTTTTCTTTATACATGATTTATGTGTCATTATTATGTTTTGTTTCTTGGGAATTTCTTTTGTATACGGGTGGTTATGTGATAATCTGAGGTTGGGTGAGCCCGTGATAGCTATATAATTCATTGGTTAATGAGATAGAGTAAAACGATAGGGTTTCTCGTAAGATATTTAAGAAATATACAATGATGGGTATTCTAAATGTAACCATGAAGGTTACACTATATGTATACATAAAATCAACAATGTAATAATGATATGGATTCCATAAGTTACCTTTATGATTTTTGACTCCTGAAAAGTATTTTAAAAAATATTATTATTTAATGAGGTATGTTTTTATGCGGGAAAATTATGATTTCATGAAAATGTTTTATTGAATTTTAAATATTCATGGAACAATAGTTTCATTCCTTATTTTATATCCCTTAATGATAGTTTTTTTCTCATCCCATGTTTTCAAAATGTTTTCCACATGGTATAAGGATGGGTAAGATAAACAAAGAAGTCCAAATGATTTTTATCAATAAATGAAATCATGTTTTATTATAAATGTATTATATTTTGAAAAAATGGATTCTGTTTTGGTAGTATCTTCTTGTATGATTATGGGATGGTATGTATTAAGGATGACCTAATTCTCTAAAACAATAATCCTAAAAATTTCTTTAATGTGATAGAAAGTAAATTCTTGACTAAACACAAGATTATGTATTTTTTAAGGTTGAGGCCTTATTGTTGGTGTCAGAGGTAAGTTTAGATAATTTTAGTGATTGGGATATTTTTAATAGAATATCCATAAATTTTTTATACATTATTTTAAAATAGAAGATATATATATTTTGAATATTATCATGTCAAATTTTATAATATATGTCTGTTCATAATGTTTTTTATAGAGGAAATATAGAATCTATGCTGGGATGATATCATGTCGAAAAAAACCTTCCAAATCAACAACCTAAGACGGTCAAAATCGGAACAGAACTATTTTTTGTATTAATGGCTTAGTTGAATCAAGAAATAAATGGTGGTGGTGTCCATTGAAAATATCATCCATATCAACTGTAACAAAACACGACAGTAGTGGAGAACTTAATAAGGAAATGTCCCCCATCATTCAGAGGATCATATGACCCCATTCTCGCTAAAGGGGGGGGGGTTAAATCCCTATAAATTAATTTAAATGTAATTGGGAGTTCATACAAAAAAATATTAGCCTTTATATTTACTACGTTGAAGGTGGATCAGGTAAATAATGGTTGATGGTTAATAATATCAGGGATAGTGAGGAGATTTATGCTCTTGAATAGGATGAATTTAAAAATATGTTTTATAAGAAATATTTTCCTAAGGTAAGTCAACATTGGAAGGAAAAAAGAATTCATGGAATTGAGGCAATAAGATGACTCAATTTCGGATTATGAAGTCAAATTCACTTGACTAGAAAGGTATGATCCAAACTACATCTAGGATATTGATAGTAAAATAAATTGTTTTTACATAGGATTAAGCCCAATGTATCCAAGGTAATTGGCTTCTCAGTAGTTTAAAAGTTACAAAAAAACATGGACAATGCATGGAGAAGATGTATGTGGAGTTCATTGATGATCATGTGTTCTTTTAAAAATAGTAGAATAAGAGTTTAAGGTTTAAATAAAAAGGTAAGAATTCATCAAAAATTTGTATTTTTAGGAAATTAAGTTTACAGGTTGCAAAAATTATGGTAAAAACACACTCGAAAATGCCTTCTGAATTATTGTATGTTTTTATGATGTGGTAAAATGGGGCATAAGGCTCATAAAATCACTAAAAACTATTATTTTAATGGTAAGAAAAAAAATTATTTATAGATATTAATATGTTTTAAGTGAAATGAGACGGGCCATTATGAAAATGAGTATCCACTGAATAACTCGAATGAATGGAAGCAACTAGACTATAAGAAGAAACCTACGGTGAAATCTATTTCAACTACTTCAGCATATGATGGACCATCAAATGAAGTGGTATTTGGTTCATTTATTGTTTACTTAGATTATTCCAATGTGTTGTTTTATATAGGTTCTACACATTGTTTCATTTCTGAGAAATTTTCTAGTAAATTAGAAATTCCACATCCTAAAATTAATCCATTACTAATGGTAAACTTAACTCAAGGAAATATCAAGGAATGAAGAAATTATAATATTCATTCTATCATTATCTATGGAACGAATTTACATAAAACCATTGTTGTTTTTCCTCTAGTATAGTTTTATATTATTTGGGTATGGATTGGATTTTTGTGTAAAATGTTATGATTGACTATAGAGCTAAATAAGTTTATTTTCACAATAAAAAATTAGTTTATGTACAATATTGAACCATTAATATTGATAAAATATCAAGACGTTGAGAATTTTTTAAAATATAGAAATGAATTTAATCTTTCACATATTTTTGAAAAGAAGGAAACTATTTAGATTAATGATTTTCCTATGGTAAATGAGTATCTTGATGTATTTTATGAGACGTAAGTTATTATGCCGGATTGGAAAGATGAAATTGATATTGACCTAGTTCCTGATGCAAAAAAAATTTCAAAACCCCCTTAATGTATAACTCAAATTGATCTATTAGAGTTGAAGAAGTAATTGAAGGACCTATTTGAAAGAGTTTCATTCAATCTAGCCCATCATCATGGGGTGGTCCTGTCTTGTTTTTTAAAAATAAAGATGGTTAAATATGACTTTTTATTGATTATAAAGTGTTGAATAACATAACTATTACGAACAAGGAACATTTGCCTCATATCGATGATTTGTTTGATCATCTCCTGAGAGAACCATTTTTTTGGAAGGTTGAAATTAGGATGGGTACTATCAATTGAATTTAAAGGATGAATGCATCTCTAAGATTGGGTTTCATACAAGATTTTAACATTATGAGTTTATAGTCATGCCGTTTGGGTTAAAACATTCAGTAGTTGTATTCAGGGATATTATGATTATAATATTCCATGAGTTCATAGATATGTTTGTGGTTTTTTATTGATTAAATTTTGATATATTATATAGTCAAAGAGGTGAATAAAATCCATTTAATAGTTGTCTTGAAAACATTAAATGAAAAGAAACTATATGGTAAATTTAGTAAGTTTGAGTTTTGGTTAAACCAAATTTAATTTTTTTGTCACATTGTTTCTAAATATGGAATAAATATTGATCCGTATTAAAAAAATTATTGCTTAATGGATGAGCTCCACAAATATAACTAATATTCATAGTTTTCGTTGTTTATAAGACTATTACTAGGGGTTTGTTAATTCTTTCTCTAATTTATCTACCCATTTACTATGCTAACTCAAAAAGTGAAAGGAATTCGTTGTTTCTAATGTAGAATGATGAGAAAATTATATTTGATTTATATTAGTCAGAATATCAGGAGTTAAATTACCCTACAGATGATTTGGACTTACATGAAGTTGTTTTTTGTTTTAAAATTTTGGGGGAATTGTCGGTATATAGTAAAATGTGAATTATATACTGATAAAAAATGTTTGAGGTATATATTCACTCAGAATGAATAGATAATTAGATAGATGTGATGGATTCAATTGTTCAAGGATTATGATTATGTGCTTCATTACCATCCATGAAAAGAAAATAAAGTGGTCTATGATTTGAGTAGAAAAAGTAATTCTATATTGGACATGTTATGTTTGGAATGTGATCATTTGGTTAGTGAATTTTTTCATGAATGTTGTTGGTGTAAGAAATTTTTCTATTTTGTTTTAGGTGTCAGTGAAATCATATGTGATGGATAGAATTCAAAAATCATAGAATAAAGATAGTGAGTTGTAGAAAAAATTATAATTGGTTTAGAAGGGTATGCTACATAAATATAACATTGGTAATGATTTTGTTTTCATATTTTGGATGAGGATATGTGTGCCTTGTGATTAACAGTTGAATAAGGAGTTGTTATTTAAGGCTTATAGTTATCTATTTTCAGTTTATCTTGGAAGTAATAATATATACAGAGGCTTTTGGGAGTACTACTTATAGGATAGAATGAAAAGAGATATTGTTGATATTACTGTGAAGTGTTTGACTTGTTTGTAGGTGAATGGAGAATAAAATTTCTCAAAGGGGATGTGTTATCCTTTTCTGGTACCATATTGTAAATTCTAAAATATCTCAATATATTTCATTGTGGAATTATAGAAGACTTATCTTGGCAATAGTGTGATCTAGGTTATTATTGATCGATGGTCTAAATCTTCTCATTTTACTCCTATTAGAGATACTCTATATCTATATCAACATTTTTGGTTTTATATTAAATAGATAGTCAGGTTTCAGGGAGTTACTCTCTCCATTATATCTAATCATGATCCTATGTTCACATGTAACCTTTGGAAATTCCTTCAGAAGTAGATGGAAACTGAATTAAATTTTAGTATAACTATTAATCCTCAATAATATGGGTAGATAGAATGGAAAATCAGGCATTGGAGGATATGCTAAGTTCTTGTTCAATGGATTAATATTGAATTTTGGATCAGTATCACTTATTTGTCATGTTTTCATATAATAAAAGTTTTCATTCTAGTAAACAGATTGATCCATTTGAGGCATTTTATGGAAAGTAGTGTTGAACTCCCTCTTTTTGGGATAAAGCAGGTGAAAGGAAGTTGATAAGACTAGAATTTGTAGAAGATGTTGTTGAAGAGGTTCATTTTTTTCATAGGCATATGATTAAATCTCATAGGAGGAAAAAAATAATACAATTAACTAGAAGAATGATCTTTCTTTTGAGGTAGGTGATCAGGTCACTCGAAAATATTATCCAATAAAAAGTGTTATTCATTTTTGTATGAAGGGGAAACAGAGTCCCTGGTTTATTATACCCTATGAAATCTTGGATAATGTTGGATCAATTTCCTTATGAATTTATTTACCTCATAGTTTATCCTAGGTACTCAATGTTTTTCATGTCTCAATATTAATATATATATATATATATATATATCAAATTCATCTCAATTTTTAAGCCCATAAGTAGTTTAGTTGGAAAATAATTTTTCTTATGAGAAGCAACCAGTCTAGATTCATTACCATAGAGATCAAGTGTTGATGAATATGGTGATATATCAGGTTATGGATTTATGAAAAAACCATATGGTTAAAAAGGCCACATGGGAGTCTAAAAATGCTATGAGGGAGAAATACCCCCATTCAATTTCCAAAAGGGGGAGGGATGTAACATCTAAGGTAATTATAGAATAATAAATTTTTGTAATATATATTAATTTTTATGAATTAGATATTAATTTTCCTTTAATGGGGACACTATGTCAAATACAGTACCTGACACGTAATAAGGGGTTTCTCCAAAATCATATGTTTCTCACTAGAATGAGTTATACCCAAAAGTAATACATTATTAATATTATAATTTTAAATGGTTGTTATTGTCGAGACATAGTATTGGAGGGAATGAATAAACTAACTATATTATGTTTACACATGTTTAATAATTGTTTTTAAATTTTATCCAATAAATATTACGGACCTAAAATAAGAATTTGTCTAATTTTAGGCATAAAAGCTCTAACATTTTTAAAAGGTAGTTTTACCACCTTTTGATGGAGAAACCATTTTAAATATAGTTTTTGACACCGTTATATATTATATATATAAAACATACTTTTTTCATGAAATAGGAATATAAAAATTTAGTTTTGATACATTTTTGTTAATTATTGGATAACTTTCATATTTTAATGAATTGTAAAAATTATTGCATTTTAATTCAGAACTTGTTTTTAATTTAGTTTTTTTAAATTGTTATATTATACTTTTTATTGTTTTTAATGTATAATTTGATTGTATTTTTATCATTTAATCCAATTTTGGTAAATTTCATCATTTTCAAAATTTAAATAAGATATAAAAATATTTCAATCTTTTGAATGTTTCACTTTAAAAACATGCTTTTTAATTTGTCTACAAAATTAATATTAAATATAATTTTCCCAATTATGTGAATTTAATTTGGTAAAATAGATTCATAATTTTTAATAATAAGTTCTATATTTGTTTTTAAGGTCAATTTTATATATTGGTATAAAGAAATTACTAAGGTAAAAAAATTATTTATTATAGTAAAAGATTTGTTGGAAAAGGGTTAAAATTAAAAGTTAAAAGATTAACATAGCTAAAAACTATATAATTTAAAGGTTGTTTATGTTTTAAATCAACCATAACCAGCCTATAAAACATTAATTACCAGAAAATTTCATCGAATTTAATTTCACCTCTATATGTTTATCTTTTAATATAAAATAATCAATAAATTAATCACTTGAATCCACCTCTCCACAAGTATAAATACCACCCCTCCAACAGAATTGTTTTATCCACAATGCCTTATAGCTCCTCAAATCTCTGCCTAAACCACTCATCCTCCCAATGACTATGTCCTACTACTATTGGTCTCATAAAAAGACCAAATCCAAGGTTCTCAAGGGACATTCATGGAGGGGATATTAAATAGGAAGATAAAGAACGTATGAGACAAGTAAGACTCAAGGTAAAGGAATTTCATAACCCAAATTCTATTTTTGTGTTAAACTTATACATATTGATTATATAATTTAACTATTTTGTGTTAAATCAATTTTTAATATCTTATATTTTATTTATATCTTGAATTTATTTAATTTTTTTAAAAGAATGTTTTTATATGGAGTGTCTTACATTCCGTACAAAATAAAAAAAATGAATGTATTTAGCTTATACGGTTACAATTAATTCTTTTTCACCGTAACTGTTAATTGATATTTGGATACATATATAATACTTAATTCATTTAAATGTAAAATAAATAAAATATTCCATTTTCATTAATTTTGTGTTTGAAAATAGTTTTTGGAAGATAATTATTTTGTCATTATCTTGAAATGTTATCTTGATATTTCAATGTGGAAATGTTGTTTTTCATTTATAAATGATTTATGTATTGTACTTATGTTTTTGTTCTTATTAATTAATTATTTAAATTAGTAGTTATATGATAAACTGAGGGAAGGTGTTCCTATGATAGCTCTCTAATGAATTGGGTAATAAGATAGGGTTAATCTATATGATTTCTCAAAGGAGAAGGGAATATACTATAATGGGTATTTCAAATTAAAGCACAAAGGTTACTCCCTAGGTATATTTTAATGCTAAATTATAGGTATGAAAAATATTTCCTGTGTTACCGTAATTATTTATTTTTTTGATATGTTTTTTAGCAATCTTATGATTTCATGAGGTATGATTTTATTGGGGGAAAAATATGATTTATAAAAATTACTTCTTGAGTTTAAAAAATTAATAGAGTAATTGTTTTATTCATTTTTTTATATCTTATAATAATGTTTTTGTTCCCATCACATGTTTTTGAAATATTTTCCATAGGGTATAAGTATGGTTAAAGTAATGTAAGACGTCTTGAATATTTTTATCAAGGAACGAAATAAAGTTTTATTCCTAATAGTTTATATTTTTTAAAAAATAATTTTGATTTTAGTATTATCCTATTGTTTGATTATGGGATGTTATGTATTAATGATGGCCTAATTATATAAAAGTATAAACCTGAAATCATATTCAATGTGAAAGCAAGTAAATTCTTGACTAAACTCATGATTTTGTAATGTTTAATGGTGAACCATTATAACACAAAAACACTTATATATATATATTAATATGATCATTCATTAGAAAATAACTTATGATATTTTGATGAAAAAAACTCATTCTATGTGTATTTTTATCAAATATTAATAAAAACAAAAATTAACATCCATATATTCAATTGTTCTCATGAATTACTTTACGTTAATATATTAAACTTTATCCTTCAAAAATCATCCTTAAGTATTGATATGAAATACTCATTTACTAGATTTATAATATTATATTTGAAAATATCATTTTAGAATAGTGTAAATAGAATAACCATTAAAAAAATAGTATAAATGGTATATTTCAATTCAAATAAAATAAATGATAAATAATCATAATCGTAAAAAATTATATAACATGAATAATATTTAAAGAGTAACACTTTTAAAATAAATTTCATCCTTGATCAACATGGAAATATCAAATTGAGAAAGACCATTATTTGACATTAATTTCTCATTCATTAAAATCATGAAATAATATCCTAATGTTTATATATATATATTTATACACTTACATCATAACTATTAAAATACTTAATAAATTTCAAATTGAATGTATTTAATTAACTAAAAGTACATGATTGTATGTATTAAAGAATATAAACTAGAAGGTGTATATAAATACACATTTGTAACCAATTATAAAAATGAAACTATAATTCTTATTATTAATTGATCTTAAACAATGAATAAATCATACATTGACAATTTATTCATATATATATAATACACCCAAAAAAATGTGTACATGATTTTGAAGTAAATAATCAAAGAGTGTGATAATTAATATAGATATATATATATATGCCAAACATAAAATTAATGATTATATACATTTATATACAAATCATGAATTATAAAAATATAAACTAGGGAATTATAAAACATGGAATTTTAAAAACGAATATATAATAGTTTTCAAAAATAAATTCACGGGACCAATTCTTAAAAATTGCACCTAGATAATGTCTAAAATATTAATTACAACATGAAAAATAGAAATACTAAACTATAGAGAACCTTATATTTTTCTTTTCAGACTTATTTTACTTATTAGAAGAAGGCATGTTGTGAGTCTCATACTATAATTATCTCCAAATTAGAAAAACCGAAAGCAATATCTATTGCATTCCACTTGAAATGTGTAATGAAAAGTTCATGCAAGACTTATACAAAGGCTATAGAAATAAGAAGAAAAAATATCGAGGCAAGACTTCTTCATATAAAAGTATTGTTCCTTTCAAATTAAATGATTTCATTACTACATGTTAATTCCAAATTGGTGTTTGAAAACAAAAATAAAAATGTGAGATGTGTATTTAAATTAATCTCACACATAATCATATATTCGAATAAACTAGAAACAAATTGATAGAAAATATATATGTTTTATCAAATCCAAATGGATAGACTCATTGAACTAAAAAATAAATACACCAAAAAATTAGTGAATATGGTTACAACATTTATTTATGCACTAAAAAATGAATAAAAGATTAGATTAGTGGCTACTGATATCGGTCATTGATGTAATTTTATGTTAACAAAAATTGGATTCTCAATTTTCCTATTTTTTACTATGAAAACATTTTAAATAGATTCCAAATATACATACATAAATACATATATATATACAGATACAGATTCCCAAATTTGATTTGGTTTTCAAGATTCTTTAAGAATATTTCATGAATCTAATCAAGGATAGAAAAGATAGATGAAAATTAGTAAAATCATAAAAAAATAAACTATTTCAAACTGAGATAGATATGATGAAAATTGACACCTAAAACCATCAATGAAAAAAATATAGGATAACGACAATCAAGAATTAAAAAACGAACATATGAAATTTGGAGAATGTTGAAGTGGTAAGTGGTTCGATGTTCAGCCACCTAAAAAATAAATTAACCAACCTTGGAACATATCTGAAAAAACTGATGGAGGAAATCCATCTATAATTGAAGCACCCGTCATCTAAGATATGGTCCTTTTATCTTTTCCAGCATTCAATATCCCTTTTCTTTCCTTGATCTAAGCTCAGCCTCTGAAATTGAATCCAAAAAATCGGCCTCTTCCACTCAAACTTCTTCTGGATGTCAATTCCTTCAACTAGCCTCAAACCACTCTTTTTAGAGGGCATCTCTCAATCGTACTAACCTCATATCCCTACTGCTTGACCATCAAGAAAAATGAAGGCAGCATCATTCTTCCCTTATCTTTATACCATCTCAATTTTTCGTTTCATTTTTTAATAACCAAATATTTAATATCTTTATAAAAACAATATATATATATATATATATATTATTTTTGAGTTCCAAAAATATTGATTAACCATTTTTGTAATGTTTTAAAATAATAATGATAATTATACTACCATATTTTGTAAATTCATAATTCAATTTATTTTTAAAAACCCCAATAACATATAATTATATATATTAACATTAATATTTATGAATTTTATTAACATATAACTTTATATTTTTTTTAAAATATCGTGTAACATTACTATAATAACTATAAAATTTTAGTTAAAAAATAATATTGATTTTGTTTTTAGAATGAAATTAATTCGCATATTGTTAAATAATTATACAAACAAATTTTCTATTATTAAAATTGTTTCCAGCATATTACATTTATTTAAAATAGGAATATTTTAAAAATTAATTATTTTAATGAAAATAATAGTATATTATTAAATACTTTTAATTATAATTTTAAAAGGTACATTGAAATATATATTTACGTATAATTTATATTAAAATTGTTTTTCTTAAAATAATATATTTATACTTAAAACCTTATATAAAAAATCATACAAAAAAATTATCATGTATTGTGTCTTTTTTTATGATTAATATATTTATTTAAATTAATTCATATTCATTCCAATATAAAAATAGTCTTTCATGAAAAATAAATTAATATTTTATACATTAAATAAAACTAATATGGATTATAGAAAATAAAATAGTTTTTGAAATGTTTTTTTAAATCCATTAGTTGTTTGTTTTTAAAATAAAATTAATATTAATTAATTAATTAATATAATGTTCTTATTTGAAATTATTAAGATGGGACATACCCCCCCCCCCATCGAAGGAGTTTTTCCCTTGAAATTCATTTTTCAGGCTTAAGAGAATTCTGAATTTCAATCTTCAAAAATCAAATGACTAGACTTTTATATTTTGGAGAGAATATAATCAACATGAAGATTCAAGTAAATAAATTTCTACGGCCTAAATTTTGTTTTCTTCAATAGAAATCACCTGATCTCTAATTTTTTCTAGACCATTCCACTAATACCATATGTCACGCACCAAACCCTTGCTTTTGGATTAAGTTCTAAATACATGTTATGTATTTTTTTTAATGATAACTAAAAGACACACATTTCATTAAAAAATCAAGGTTCTTTTTCTGGTATAGGTTCTAGAGAATTAGAAAATAACTCATAATTTTTTTAGAGTTGTACAAAAAAAAATCTCTCATGTGCACTAAATCCGTAATCAATGATGTCCACCTTAGAAATTTTATGATATAAGTGAAAATATTTTTATAATAATGGGATGAGAATTAAATTGATGAGTAATTGGTTTAATAATTACTGAAAAACATTTTATGAAATATTCATTGAAAAGATCCTTTTATAAATAATTTGGAACACTATTTTGAAATTATATTTGAAAATAATTTTACAAATTCCATTTGAAATTATCTTTGAAATTAATTACACTTTTAAAACACTAAAAATCTTTGAAAATAGTTTAACACAAAAATTGATTTAAAAATAATCCCTTGATTTTTCTAAAAATAATATGAAAGATATTTAAAACCAAACATGAGGCCACTTGAAACATTGAAGTCTATCTTGTTCATAACCACTTTCCTAGTGTGTGGGTTCACTCCCCAATTCACTACCATATTTATAACATCGATGTTCTTAATTATATAAAATCATTCTAATATTTTATTACAAATATCTATATTTTCTACAAGAGTTGTTACATTAAAAACAAAATCATTCATTAATTACACATACACACTTTTATTTATATATAAATATATGCTTTTATTGAAAATCACTTATGATATTTGGTAAAACAAAAACTCAGGACACATGCCTTTACATGGAATGTTAATAAGATGAATCATTAACATTTATATACTCAACATTTATCAGGAATTATTTTTCATTAAAATGTTAAAAATTATCTTTTAAAACTCACACTTAAATAAAGATAATAGAAACCCATTTACATGATTTAGAATATGATAATTGGTAAAATAATTTTATAACTTTGTAAATGAAAGAACCCTTCACATAAAATAATAAAAATTGTAAATAACAATTCACATAAAATAATGGAATAATAATAATAATAATAAATTATATAACACACATTAAATTTAACGGGTAAAAATTTTAAAATAAATTTCAACCCTCCTCAACAAAGAATTATGAAATTGAGTTGGGCCATGATTTCAGATAAATTTAAAATTTATTTAAATCATGAAATAATGAGAAAATGATATATATATATATATATATATATATTTGTATGTGTGTGTATTTATACAAATACATCCTAAGTATTACAATCTGTGCAAATAAATTGAATGTATTTCCATAACTCTATGTACTTTCATATAGATTTTGAAGAACCTAATCTCGAAGATATATATAAATACACATTTAAACATAATTTTTAACATTAAACTAAAATTTTTATTATTTAATGATGTTGAACATTGAATGATCATATTGACATAATATATTAATATATATATATATATAATAAACCCATAAAAATGAATACATGATTTTAAAGTATGTAATGAAATAGTGTGAAAATTAAAACATAAATATAAATATATATATAGATATATATATATATTAACCTCAAACATAAAGATGACATACATATGTATATAAATCAAGAATTCAAAAATATAATCCTAGGAATTATAAAACATGGAAATATAAATAATTATATATAATATTTCTCAAAAATTAATTCCCATTATCATTTCATAAAAATTGTACACAGAACATGTGTCTAATATTCATTTCAATACTAAAAATAAAAAGCATAAACTATAGATTCCATTACATTTTTATTGGAATAATTATTTTAGATATTGTTAGAAGATGCACTAGAACTCTCATCCTCTAATTCTATCAAAACAAAAAACACAAAAAAAAATTCTACAACATTCCACTTACAGTATACAAAGAAAATTTCTCACAAAGCATATATACTAGGGGTGGAAATTTTATGAAAAATTATCAAGAAAGGAATTCCTTATATTGAAGTGTTGTTTTAATTCAAATTAAATGTATTTGTTACAATATTTTTTTTCAAATTAGTGTTTCAAAATATAAAAATTTGACAGGTGTATTTTAATTCATCTCTCACATCATCATATATTTGGAGAAACCAGAATCCAATTTAAAGAAAATATATATGTCCTATATAAATAAAATGAATAGATTCATTCAAATGAAAAATAAATTTCATTGAAAAAATTAACTTTGATGGTTAGAAACTTTATTTTAATGATAAAATGAAAATTGTTCAAGATCGATGACTACTAATGTCGATCGGTGAACATATATGAAGTAAACAACACATGGATTTTCAATTTTTATTTGTGTGCTATGAAATAATTTAAAATTTATTGAATATATATATATATACATATATTTGAATTAGATTCCAAGATTCATTATGAATCTTTTATGAATTAAAAAAATTATTTTAGATATTTCTGACAATTGGTACAGGCATTAAAAATAATAAATTTCAAACAGAGAAAAATACTAAGAACAACAAAAACACAAAACCATTAATGAATAATAAAAAATATGATAATGACAATGTTGAATTGAAAAACTATAAAAAATATATTGGGATGATGATGAAGAGGTAAGTTCTTTTATGTTCAAACAACTAAAAATAAAATAAAGTAACCTGGAAAAAAATCTAAAAAAATGGAAGGAGGAAGTCAATCAGAAATTAAAACCATTAATGGCTCAGATCTAGTCCTCATAGATTTCCACGGTTTTATATCCCTCACCTTCCCTTGATCTAAGATCAACCTCCCAAAGTGAATCCTCAAAATCAGCCTCTTCCACTCGAACATCGTATGGAAGTCGATTCATTCGAGTGAGCCTCAAACCACTCATCTACAATGGGATCTATTGATCTTGCTCACCTCAAATCCCTAATGCTCGACCTCTCAGAAAAATGAATTCCTCATCTGTCTTACATTATATTTCATGATTCTCAATTATTCATTTTGTTTTTTAATAACCTAATATTAATCATGTTTATAAAAATTAAATATATTTTTTATTTTATTTTCAAAAATTATGATTATTCATTTTTTGAATGTTTTAAAATAAAATGGATAAATATATTAACACAATTAATTTATTCTTAATTCAATTTTTTAAAAACAAATCAATAATATATAATTTTATATAATAGTATTGATAATTATGGATATTATTTATGTACAAATTTATCATTTTTCTTAAATATTATTTCCATAATTATAATAATTATAAAATTTTAGTTCCAAAATAATAGATTATTTTCAAGAACCTAACTAATTTACATAGTGTTAAATAATTATACATCACAATTCATCAATAATTCAATTTTTTTTAAATGTATAAAATTTATTAATAACTATATTATCTTGAAAACTATTTATTTTAATGAAAATAATCTTATAATATAAAATAATTATAATTATAATTTCAAAAATCACATTAAAATATATATATTTACCTATAATTTACATGAAAATTGTTTAAAAAATATAATTACACAAAAAACCTCAATACGATATCATACTTTAAAATAAATAATATTATATTTTTTCTTATTTTATTAATATTTTATTTATTCAAATAATTTCATTTTTTACATATAAAAATACTATATTTTGCAAAATAATGTAATATTTTATAATTTAAATAAAAAATCATTTTGATTGTAAAAAATACCATTGCTTGAAAAATTTGTTTATAAAATCTATTCCTTATTACTATTTTAAAACTAAAAAATAAAAGATATTTAATTTATTAAAATAAAATTCTTATTTGAATTTCATGGGATGTTACAACCTCAAATTATTTAGTTTTATTATTAAATAATTTCATCATTTATTAATGTGTTTTTGATCTATGAAATTTTTAGCCGATTTCTCGGGGTTATTTGTTGATTTTCGACAGTTTTAGATGCCTTTATAAAGGTCGATGGTTAGGGCACGGTTTCCCAAACCATTTTGATTCTCCAAGTAACCATTCCACCCAAGTGTAGTTAAGGATAAAAAGTCCAAAAACCATATAGTAAAAATATAAATCATCCAAAATTAAGATTCGTGATTTGAAAACCCATGAAGTATACATGTTTCAAAGGAAGGATTAAGGTTCATTGTTTGAAAACCATAAAAAACCATGAAACCTAAGCATTGTTATGGTGAACTGTATAAAAAACCCACGCAGACGGTACCCATGAAATCTAATAATAGATAATGTGAATGGTTTGAAAAATCATAAAACTTTTTATAGGCTCTTATAAAAGACAATTTAGTGAAAAGAATAATCATTGTCTCTCGGTTTGAAAATAATGCATGAAAATTATGTTCACGTGAATTATATATTTAGAAATTCACTTTGAAAACCATTAATGATCCATTTTTACCTATTCGTATCTCTATAGTAATACCATTCACACTAGGAAAACACATTGTACTTCCATGATGTTTTCATATCCGACCAAGATTAATTATAGTGGATTGAAGATTTTTTCTAATTGAGAATTAATATATGTGACCGAAAGGAATCTATTGTATCTATTTCTTCTAGATCTACCTCTTTTTAATTTAGAAGAATCATATATCTAACATAATGATTCCCAAAATATGGATTCTAATTCCATATAATGGTTAATTATTGGATCATTGATAGAACGGTGGTGGATTTAATTTTTTATCAACATCCCATTGATAGTAGAATATCCTCTCATGAATGGTATATGAATATGGGTAACTTATCATAGATCGATAAATTGATACCTTCTTCCTAAATAACATAATCGGTCTCTATTCCAATTATATATTAATAGTGTAATTTTCTTTATTGACTTGATCTGAGGTTATATAATAAATTTTAATCGGAATTAATTATTCATTCATTAATCGACCACAAATTTTGTGAATTGGTATCCTCTTCTTTGGCATATATCATAAGAAGTTGTATTGAAGTAATCTTTGAGGTATATGTTTCTAGTACTACAATTATTATCATGTAATATATTTGAATATATTATTTAAACATCTTATTTGGTGAAATACTAACTAATATAGGAATCATTAATATGTGTACCATTTTTTCATGGTTATGAAATCTGATTCGGTATTTGTTCTTTTGATGAATTTTAGAGTACATCATCAATAATCTTGTGGTTAGAATTTTCTTACAATTTAGGGACCTTGTATACACCTTTTTCCATAATGTGATAACTGTGTTGGTATAGATTGTAGGCCATGCTTGATTGTGATCTCATGTGGGTGTTTGTGTAGCCCGTAAGACCCATCTATGATTCTTGATTCCAAAAGTATTATAGTGTTTGATTGATAATCCCTTTTTTACCTAATCAAATGAATTTATATATTTCTAGTATTTCTCATGATGAAATTATATTTTATGACTTTTCATTTTATATTCTGTTTTTTCAGATTACCATGATTTTGTAGGCATTTCATTAGTACTCTGAATATGTAGGATTTCAAGAAGTTGTTATCCCCATGAAGGTGAGTGGAAATGACATGTGATGATAAATTCGATGAACCTGAATACTTGGTAGGGACACGTAGTCCTTAAAGACAGGCATATGGAAGTAGAATAGGGGGTATGATAGAATTTTACTCTAACCCATGGCATAGAATATATAAAATATCTGTGAGGCATGACCTAAGATGGATGTGGAATGTGAAAAAACTAGGACCCGATCCATGTTGGTTCCATGAGACATTTGAGAAATATGTTCACCAACCTTGTGGCTAGTACTTGGTCACTTATAAATTTATTTTGATTATCCAATGTGAAGAAATACTAGGAAGATATGGTTAGTGATTGTGGTTTCATGGTAAGAACACAATTTCCCAACATATGATTGTTTATTTTTACTTACAGATTTATTATTCCCTGAAAATAACATATTATTCCTATATACATATTCTAATGACACAAAAGTGTTGTCCTACTATGTTCTATAATTCACACCATATACAAGTTTCTCAATTCATGTGTGGAATTCATGATTAGGGATTTAGTAAAGGATAACAGACCCATGGTAAAAAGCTAATTGAGAATCATGAAGATAATACATGTATCATGACAAACTCTATAGGATTCCACAATATTTCGTTATTTATAAATTTCCTTTTATTCTGTAAATTGTATCTCCACATTGGTTTCTATGTTTATTTATTTTTATGACATGGGTGATATTTTTTATTACCTTATTATACATAGTATTCTAATTGAGACTATGTTATTTTTTTAACTATATTCATAGTTTAGGTCTACGATTATTGATGGTATAGTATCCCCATAGATGGTTTTCAGACACTCACTTTTAGTCTTTATCCTCATTCATATGGGGATTCTTGTATGAGGTGTTGTAGATTTCTAGCTCAAAATTTGTGGTCTGGCCGAGGCATTAAAAATTAGTTATTTTGGAAACTTGAAATGTGATTGGAAAAATCATGTGAAACAACCCATTGAATTATCATCGATGGGATTGGTTTAACAGATTTGTGGGATTTTTCTAAAGTCATTAATCATGATTAGGCATGATGGATTAAATTACTTGTATATACCTTTTTTGTGCTATATAGTTATTCTATAATTTAATGCATTGATTTATATTATCTTTCCAGGATATAACTGTATTCTCAATCCAATGATATATTTATATTCTTCATTGATGAAAAATATTTTTTAATTAATTAGTTAAAATCAATTTTTTTTCTTTATATATAATATTTCAACTAATGTTAAATTTTAATGAAACTGTTTATAGTTCTATGAGGGATATACCTTGGGTTTTTGTTATCCACATAATAGGAACTTCTTGTGATCAAATATATTTATTAGGATATATCTTAATAGAATTTGGTATTTAAATTTTTTTTGGTATCTTAGAAAAATACTACCTCAGATATTTCTAAATTGTCTCACCAGCGATGGGACATAAGTTCCACCACATCTTGTGATAGAGGGTGAACCAAAGTTTGATCCATTAATTTTCAAGTGGTTTAGGAATTTGATCAACTCTACCCTAGAGTCATTCGAATTGTTCCTTCCCATAGAAGAGGATTACAAGGACCATGGTTGAATATTGACATTGCCTTATGCTCTGTCATCTGCCATACTTGTAGAGCATAAGAGGTCTAAAAAAAGTAGAGGACTGGTTAGACATCATTGGGGGATATTTGACTTGGATGAGACATCAAAGTACCAACATGTCAATCTACAAGTGTAAATTATTATAAGACCTTCCATGATATTGTGGGTTATTATAGATGGTGAATGTAGATATGAGAGTCTTTATTAGGAGTACTTCAAGGACCTATTCTTTAAGGAACATATTCTCAACATTGTAACTATGTATAGTGGTTAACAATTCATTATTTTTAAATAGGTTTCTATGATTGTATCTGTATACTCTACTCATTTCCATAAACAACATCATTTTTTTATATGATTAATGGATCAAGGCCCATAAGGCTCGAAATTTTGATATTGGTCCTCATCCATATATAAGATATTGTGATAGGATTTTCAACCAAATGATGTAACCAATGGTTTTAAACATGCACCAAACTATTGAGAAGGTCCTAAAGGTGGATAGGATGGTTAGTTTTCTTCTATCCTTCAGTAATAATTATGGTGGACCTTCTACTATTACATTGAGTACCAATTCTAGTATATGGAAGAGGAAGACAATGGTAATTCAATATGGAAGAGGAAAAAAAGTTGAGTAATAGTATGGATTTTTTATCCACATTAGATGGCATTCCAAAATGAATTAATTTTGATAAGGGTTGTAAATATCAAATGTTTTTTATAGATCCTAAGAAAAGTGTAAAATTTTTATAAATATGAATCATCTCTAGTAGTTCTTCACCATGCCTTTAAGGCAAGGATTGCATAGGTGTACATGATAGATATGAGCTATGACATAGGGATCAGTCTAGGGTCCTCACTAGATATACAAGATGATGATGAACTAGAAAAATCATATACCTCATGGTTAGGGACATGTAAATGAGGCAAAATGAGTGTAAATAATGGATCATTATCCAGTGTATTGTTGTGAGGGACTATAAACTCGTCAAGGTATTTTCTTCATCACATTTTTATGCATACTACTTATTTTAATGGTGGTGTTTCCCATTCTTTCATATCTATAAAAGTAGTTCATAGAAATGAATTTTTGGTTAAGAAATGTTATCAGTTTCATTCCCTTGATAATCCATTGAGAACGAACGTGTAATATCTTCAAAGATTCAAAGAGTTTCCTATAGTTTGTATTATTATTTATATAAGTGGTACATTAGGATTGTGGATCATGGAGATAACATGGGTATCAGGATGAAATCATGGGGATTCCATAATGTTTAATTGTATGTCTTCTTCCCTTTATTCTCTTATTTGGCTTGAAACATTGAAGATTGGATTACTTATTAATATGTCATAATATCCCTTTTTCATTAAATTATAAAACATAGTATTCCACTTGATATTTTGATATCTATTTATATTTATATTCAATGTGTGTGGATATGATTTTTAAGGGTATAATATCTTCATCTATGGAGTTCAAACTTTAACTACTAGTTATAATCCTATTGCATATGGGGAGGCACACATGAATTCTTTTGGTTATCTCAATCAGACTTGGTGGTTCAGGTTTCGGCATCACAAATTTAATATTTTACTTAGAATGAATCAAAATTATATTATATTAATTACGATTGTATATTAAGAAAATTATAGGTATAATATTAAATACCATGATTGGTATTATATTTTAATTATTATGAATTTTGGTAAAATTAATGTTTTATAAATTTAGATTAATAAATTTTTAATATAATATTTTAATGCTTAATATATTTGTATTTTAAGGATATTATTATTATAATTTTGAAATTATTGGTATAATATTGTAGTCATTAGTATAATGTTTTATTTATAATTTTTTAATTTGTAATAATGGATTGTATTATTATTCTTATTATTATGTTTTTCAAAATAGATAATAAAATTTAATAGTGTGTGAAAAAGGAAGGTATATATAGTTGGTAACACATTAATATTTAATTATTTATAGGAATTGAGAATAGAGACCATTATTGAAAAATCTAAGAAAATATTAATGAGAAACCTATGTAAACTTTCCCAAATTTTGGTAATTTATATACCGTATGGTTATATAGTAATTAAATCTATATCTAGATATAAACAAGTGGATACATGGTCTATCACTTATTCCACTAGATGAAGTAAACCTAAAAAAGTTTGGTTAGATATTAACTAATTATTCACTTGGTGTATGAAAAGAGGCCTAATACTAAATCAGGTTTCATACTCATGGGGATATACTCTGGATGATTTAAAAAAAATTATGAACCATTCTGTGTTTTTGGTGGTGACATAGTCGGTATGTCTTGTGTTTTGATATTTTTTGCTAGGGTCCCCATAATAAAACTACATTGTTAATAGATTATTACATTTATTTTATCAAAGATGGTTAATTATAATTAATTATTATATACAAAAATATATCAAAATACACTTATTTAAATGGTCAATTAAGTGATACTAAACAAGGAGTAAGATATAGTAGACAACTAGGATGAGTTGGACCAGTCGGGGATTGTAAAACATTGGAATTCATATAACGAAAAATTCATCGATGTTTAAAAACAATTGATGACCAATTGATACAGTCTGAAATATAGAAAAATCTATAATTTCATTGAACATTATTGAAAATTTTCTTTCTAATTATTGATGATGATGATTGGGAACAATTATTTTTACTATTTAAGGACAAATATGAAGAAAAATATGATAGAGTTTTAAGTAACTATATATAATATTGATTATGATCCATCAAAAGTGAATGTTATTCCATAAAAATACTAAGATACAATTACATATCCTTAGGATGTCACAAATCATTGAGATAATAGTCTTTTTAGGTATAAACCTTTATAATAATTAGATATGATGGTGAAAAATATTGGGGATTATAAGAATTCTAAATTAAAAGAAGATAATGAGGATAAATAACAAGAATATGATGATGAGGAAAATTATGATTCAATAATTGTAATTTTAAATAACCATTAAATCTTATAATACCATTAATATCATGGTTTACTAATGGTATGAAACACTTTCCATAATTCTGTTGTTCATCTATTACACTTTGTATCGAATTTTTAGGAATTATTAGTGGCCTGAATTGAGGAATGGATGAAATTGTTCTATAAATAGGGATATGTTTTTTACAGAAAGGATTATATGGATACTAAGTTATAACAATTTCACATTTAGATATGTTATAGTTTTGTTTTAGAATAATCAAAGAGATATTTTTATATGATTCAATGTAGAAGGTTTGATTTTGATTGTAAGATGCATCTTTGAGTTATACATGATAATAATTTCAATTGTTGGTGACTCTAAATATTTAATCCACACACATTTTGGAACCCATGTATATTACATGATCTCATATACATAAATACTTAATTCATTTCAACTATTATTTTTAAAATGAAAAGATAATTCCAATATATTCCTTTTGTTCTAGTGGTGGAGATAATAAAAAAATATGTTGGCTATAAAATACATTACTATAAGTCGTGGGCTATATAAAAAAATTCTATCATGATAGTGTATAGAAACATGAATGGATATTGATATGTTTTATCATAATATATATTGTTTTTTTGTCACTAAAATTATGTTGTATACTAGTTACACATGGTTGAATATGATATCCATCATAACCAAGTGGATCTATTAGAGGAAATTTTTTATTTATTATTTTGGACACTATACATTATGTGGATGGTTTAAAAAATTAAAATGTATTTATAGATTGATATAATATTTATGTATATAAAGAATACATGAACTCTAATGATTTCCCAAACACCCAATAGAAATTATTCCCTTGTTTCATTAGACTTTTATAATATTGAGGTGGAGAACATCTCCTAATAACCAATGAAGTTATACATTCATTGGGCCCTTCATGGAGAAAACATAGTGATTATCATTGAAAAAAAATTAGATAAATTGGAATCAATGTGAATATGATTCTCAAGTATGTTTCTATGAAGAAAAAATTAACATTCTTGGTATGAATATGTATTTATATTGAATTATTTTGGATAGATAGAATATTCATATAAGTGACCCTATCAGTTATTTTTTGTTTTAGTATGAAATCCTAAATAGTATAAGATGTGGGGGTGTCTCGAATCCATTCTACAAGATAATTGTAAATTATCTGACTACACGATGTGAATTAAAAATGATAAATTCTCACCAGAATATATCTATTTTTAGGGACATAGACACATAATAACAAACATCTATAAATGGATTAATGATATATTAATGGAAGTTATAAAGATAACTATCGTAGGTAATTAAGAATGTAGAATTATAGGATTTCAATTATAGGAATCATAGTTAACATTAATTGTTAATGTACTATTTAAAATTATATCTCAGGACTAGTACATGAAACATTCCATCACATAATGAAATACTTTTTGGGAATATGTAAATGATTCAATTAGGATTTGACCATATGAATGTTACATGGGATCTATTTGCATTTTTCTATTGATAGGATGAGTTAGGTGGCTGCCATATTTTTTTGTTCATTTGATCATGTGGGGATAAATTTACTATCCCTGAGTTCCATGGCCGTTTTATTGGGAGTAGTTGTTGTGTGTGCATGTTTTTACTAATACATCACTGACATAATTATTGTATCTTCCAATCATTATAAAAACCATTTTCAGTTGTGATCACAACATAGTGATATGTACAATTCTTTCAGGTATTCACTACTCCAGTGTATTAATTGTTGTGTATTAGTGACTACTATAATCTTTCTGGTATATTTATAGGTGAGTATCATAATAATAATATACCCATTGATTTCCCCACATATATACCCAACATGAATATGTTGTGTCTAAGGGTGAGTCTTATGTTGAAATATATTGAGAATGAGATGAATTGGCCCACTTAATGGAAATCATCATAATGTTGTGGTTTTTTTCATGAAGATTATATCTACAAACATTACCATATAAAAATATGTAAAAATATATAAATCCAAAATATTTATTGTCAATTATAGTTGTATTTTTAAGTATTAGTATGAATTGATTTTATTTTTTTATAAATAGAATCCTTAATTTTCTTTATAATTTAATATGTAACAAAATTTCCAATGGATTAACTTAACATTATAAAAAAAGATTTATTATTTAAATTAATTAATGATAACTACTAAATTGAATATATAAAATTCTTAAAATGATAAATATTTATATGGTTGGTGATCTCTTACTTGGACAACAATCTCATGTTTCATGTGAGGTGTTAGTGGGATGACCTGTTAGATATTTTTTATTTAACATATCACATAACTTGCACCATGAGTCACCTACAACCCCCATTGTTATTTTTTTAGGATAGATTTTATGGAGTATCTAGGTGTGGCTTCAGGATTTCTGAATGTCATTTTATAACTGAATATTCAAGAGTTAGAGATTAGATACACTCACCTTTTATCATCCGATGTGGGAGATGAGAGTTACTTTAAATGATTGGTTGTAAATGTTGGGTGTAACTATCTATATGTTGGCCATTATGGGTGTGAGTATGGGGGAAAAGACAATAATTATACATCATTTATAGGGAATTCAATTTTTTGACTTGACATGAGTCTACTAGGGTTCTTGATTGTTAATGTGGTGACTTGATGATCAATTTTCAAAGATAATTGATGGTGCTGATTAGTTGATATTGATTTGTCACACACAACCATATATTATGTGGATGATCAGAGGAATTATATGTTTTGAATACATTATAACCTTGGTACACATGATGTGCTTACCATTTCCAAGGGATCTATGTAGGAAAAATACATACAGTTGGGGGTTGGTTGAAATATCATATAAGTATACATGCCTGTATTTAGCATGTTGAAAAGAGCTACACCAAATTTTAATATGTTTCATTATGGTAAAAATGTGGACATGAGTGTGGTTTCATTAAATTATGGCTATTTTTGTCACCCCAATTCCCCATCACCGTTTTCTATATTGTCCTCAGGGAAACTGGTATGATTACAAAAATAATTTGATTTGTTTAATACATTATTAATTTTATTTTTATAAAATAATTGTTTATTAAATTTTTTATCATGTATAACGAGGAACATCATTATATGAATACCCCTTTGCACAATGTGCATAGTTTCATGGTTATTTTTGACTAACTATGGCCACATGAAGTAAGTTAAAAACATTATCTCATAATGAATAGTTTTTTCTTTAATTTTTAATGATATTATAATAATTACTTATTTATATTATCTCTTAATTGTATTATTAATTTTTATGTTTTTATTTTAGGTCTCCCAGATACCATATACCTTGTTTTTCTTGGTATAAAATCCACTATATTTCAATAAATTTATTCGAGACCCTCGAGCAGTGGTTCCACTAATTCATTTCCACATCATTGAGTGGCACCAGCTAATCCGTGTAATATGATTGTTAGGGTTCATATAGAAAATCACTATTACACCATCCTTGATTTTGGAATTACACATTATTATGCTCATCGGATTGAATGAAATTGATTTTCCAAGCTATCGTTCTCATAAGATAAATCATTCGTACATATTTTCCCAATACATTATTGTTTAGTGCACATACAACACCATATGTCTCCATCTATTAGATTTGATATAGTATATGTATTATTACAAAAAACACCCTATAATATACATAATTTTCCATGGGATTTTACTTCAACAATTTTTAGATGAACTATCATTTCTTTATATTTTTATTTCGAAATTTTTATTAACATAAATTTTATTTATTTTACAGAAAGAGGGGTTTGTGATATATATACATATCTATGATCATCAAGGGGATGTTTTTTTCGATCAAGAAGTAATTATTAAAAATTATAAGGATATTATAATCCATTTGATTCACTATATTACATTCTATGATGTGGATCCATTGGAATATCTTGACTCACATGCCCATTCAAAGCTGGTTAGGGATAATAATAGGCTTGATAAAACTGATGATGATGATAAATAGTTGTCACTTCCACCACCACCAGTAGAAGTATAAATATGAGGTAAAGTTGAGGATAAAGACAATGACATGGACATCAATGACTGAGAGAGGATCCTATAGTAGTTCCTGATTGTTTGAATATAATTATGTGTAGTAATAAGAGGATCCTGAACATTATGTAGAACATCTTACACCACATATATTTACTTATGCATCTGATGCCCCAATTTCATCTTAATAATGTTTTGAAACTGAAATACCTAGAACTCTAGTGGGGCTGGACAACACCGTGACATCATAGTTTTGACATTCCTTAGGTGAAACTCTCACTTTTAGGGATTTAGTTCATCTTTTTCCATTTTAATTAGCATTATAAGAACCCACTAAGAGCCCATAAACATTGGGATATAACTCCAAATATGATGTAGTATATTTCTCTAGGTAGTACAATGGTGATTAAGCTAATATTTAGTATGTGGAGGTACCAAAAATATAATATATTGAGTTACCAAAAGTAGCAGTAGTGTAATACAAAAAGGTAGTAAAACCACATCCATATGTGAACACTTTTGAGGTAGAGGCAACACACAAATAGTGACATTTTTCTATAATTGGAACCCCAGAACAATGTAGACATCTTAATTGGAGGTATCATGAGGTTCAAATGCCCATTTTTAGTTCTGTGGGGAAACGATGTTGAATTTATTACACAATAAAACCTATTATGTATGAAAATATTAAATTTATTAAGACATTAATTTTACTATCAGATTCCTCATTTCTATATTTCCCCCTATACACATTTCACAGCATTCTCAAAATATTTATCACCAATACTTGACCTATTACATACATTTTATAAACATTGATCCATTGATTTTGATAGAAAATCTAACAAAATACTAGATAATTTATAAAAATAAATATATCCTTTTAGTTGCACTAAAATGGATAAAATGATGCTTAAATATATTTATAATAGGATGTGTATATATACACTCAGTTAGTTCATCCATGAATGATCAATATTATGACCACTATGAGAAGTTAATATTGATGCGTATCATAAAATAGAATAAACCAATAAAAATAATGTGATCATCCCAATGTGTTATATAATATTCTTAGTGATTCCCAAAGATCCAAAATTACACGAATAATCTACACACACATAACTAATTTTCATTTCTTATTTTCATTTTTTATAATAGATTCATATTTATTAATGTTATCAAATCATTTGACGATATTTTTATCACCATATAAACATTACCAAACCCATTTTCATATAAACTTATCATTTCAACATAATTATACCATATTTGATGAAACTTATATTTCCTTAAATTTAATATATCTTAACACATTTTAACACATTTATTTATATTCTATAATTTATAAATTTTATCATTTAATAAAACCTAAATGAAAAAAATCTATCGTTGAGCATCCAATGGATTGGCATTGTTCCATGGGTTAGATGATCGTCAAACCAATTCACTATTGGATAAAACATTTTAATTTATAAAAATATAAACATATAAAAATAATTGGTTAGTGTTAATCTATTTGAAACTCTCCCAAAAGCCTAAAATTTAATATATATATATATATATATATATATAATATTTATAAAAATTATATAATTTGACAATTAATTTTTTTTAAAAAAAATTGGATATAAAGAAATCAAAACTAAAATATATTTATTAAATTTATAATGTTTAGAAAAATATTTATTAAAAAATATTAAACAAAAAAAATAAATAACATTTTTTTAAATAATTTATAAATTATAGTATTTAGAAAAAACTAAAATCCAAAAATATTACAATTGGGGAGAGTCAATAATTTTTTTTGGTTACCTAAAAAAGTATATATTTTTAACATTTAAAAAATATTAATTCTAAATGAATATTTAAAATAAAACAAAACCAAAAAAATAAACCTAAATATATTTGTAATATTGAAATAATCTAGGATTTAAAAAATTAAAAAAAAATTAAAATATATTCAATTAGCTGAGTTCAAATGAATTGATGCTTGACGGACCCATTTGTAGAAATTTTAACACTCCATACTATTTTAATTGAAATAAAAAACCAAAAGAAATATTTTTTCAATGTCACCTTACCCTTCGTGCCATTAAATATTGGGATCCATCAAATAAAGAGAGTTCGCAGATGTTGTTTTCTGTAGAATTAGTGTTGATCTACAACCTCATACTTGTATCATCTGATATTAAATAGGATATAATGAAAACCTAGAAAATTCACCCTCAATACGGTGTGTTCATAAGGGGTGCTCCGTGTAACAGTAGAGGTAGAACATGTGCATGCGAGTTTGTAGTATATGTTGTTCTTGCTGCATGTTAGTTCCAATGGGAGCCTCCATCAATCAGGAGGTGTGATAAACCTTTAACCTGATTTTAATGATTTTTTTAAAAAATTTCCAATTATGTTTTGGTTAATTAAAAAAACTAACAGAGATAGGTATTGGCCACCTTAATTCCTTATGTATATATCTGTATGGTATTTAGGTAACCATGCCTATGCCTCTGATTTGGGAAATGGTTGAGGTGTTGTTTCTGAAACTACCTCTTGGATTTTAATATGTGTAGGTAATTTGCGGTGATAATTCCATTCAAATAATGAAATGTGAATGGAATTTTAGGAACAAATATATTTCACCCCACACCATATAAAAGTCACCCACCTCTCCCTCCCACTCTAGTCACATGAATTTCAACCTATCTCTAATCCTCACCCCTCTCTCTTTTTTTTCCTAGATTTTTCTCCATTGAGTGGAACTATTTTTGTGGACTTAAATGGGTGCAAGACTTGTGAAGCATCACTTTACAAAATTTTTTATAATTTATTTTAATGTAAATTATTTATTTTGTTGGTTAATTTTTAGTTTGTAATAAATATTTTTATATTTTAATTATTTATTTAATTAGAAATAGTATGTGAATAATAGTTAATATTATTAAGTACATTATTATTGTTTATTTTTGACTATTTAGAAAATAATTTATAATTTGTCTTATTAATGGATTTATTATTATGAAATGATTAATATATAGTATGACCTAGTGTATTATAAATAAAAAATAAATAGCTAATAAATAATTATATAGTAATTAATATTAATTAAATGTTGATTAAATATTAGTGAAATGATTATTATCTAATAATAAACTAATTTTTAAATATTTAATAACACATAATTAAAAAATTATAAACTATTAAAAAGCTATTAATTTATTATAAACTAATTACTTAATAATGGTTAATTAACTAATCATTAACTAATGGTTAGCCAATGATTAATGAGTGATTGATGAACAATTAATGAATGATTAAGGAACTCTTTCATTAGGATATGATTGAGGAATGAGTAATATTTTGTAATCCTTAACTAATTATTAATTAACGGTTAATTAATGATTAACTAATCATTAAAAAATTTGTAACTAATGGTTAAATAATAATAAATTAACGACAAACTATTAATTAACTATTTATAAACAAATGATTAACAATTAATTAGATATTAATTAACTATAAACTTACTACATAGTAACCATTAATTAATGAATGTCTATCAAATGAATGATGAGTGATTAATGAATGATAAACACAATATTAGGGAATGACTAAATTACAATTAAGTAATGATGAACTAATTATTATATAATTATTGACTAAGGATTAATTATTGATTAATTAATGATATGATAATTATTAAGTATTGATTAACTAAATATTGTGCAATAATTTAATAACTATTTACTACTAACTAACTATGAATTGTCTATAAACTAACTACTTAATAACAATTAATCTATGAATGGTTAAAAAATAATTATGTATTGATTAATTAATGATTAAACATGGTTTAACTAATGATTAAGGAATGATTAACTTAGGATTTAGTAATTATTAACTATTTAATAGGTAATGATTAATTAATGATTAAATATGGAATAACTGAGGGCTAAATAAAAAACCTCATGACTAAGTAATGGATATCTAATGATTAACTAATGATTAACTTTTAATTAATTAATAGATAAATATTAGTTATCTATGGATTAACTATAAACTAATGACTTAATAATGATTATTTATCGAATAATTAGGAATTGATTAAATAGTGATTAAATAATGGTTAACATTGGTTTATCTAGTGACTAACTAATGATGAATTAATTATTAGATAATCATTAACTAAATAGTAATTAATTAATAACATTTAATTTAATATTAACTAAATAATAACTAATTACTTAACAAATTATAAATAAATAATGGTTAATGAATGTTAAACTAATGATTAAGGTGTGATTAATGATTTATTATAAAATGATTAACATAACAAAAATTAATTCTTATGTAATGATTAAGTAAATATTAATTAATGAACAACTAAGGATTAACAAATTGTTAACTAAATGATGAACTAATAATTAAGTAATGATTGAAAAATAATTAATTAATTACTAAAAATAAACATAATACATACCAAATATTGATTAATGAATGGATAATGAATGATTAATTAATGATTAATAAGAGAATAATTTATTTTTAGGAAATGATTTACTTATTATTGAATATTTTTAACAAATGAGGATGTAACGATTAATTAATTATTGACTATGGATAAACATAATATTGAATAATGATTAACTAATAATTAACATAGTATTAAAATAAAATTCACTTAGTATCAAAGGAATCTAATTGTGTGAAAACGAGGCATAACCATACACCAAATTTAACACTTGTAGGGATATTTATTAAATTATTTATTGTTATTTTAATTAATCTCTTTATAAAACAATATGAATATAAGAATTTGAAATATTAAATATTAGTGACATCATTGAGGATATAAGAAAAAACTAATTTATTGGTAATTTAATGATTGTGTGGTAATATTAGCCATGAAATATCTGTCTGGATACTACATGTGGATATCGATCTAGAATAGTTATACCTAGTAATAATATCCTCAAATAGGTTCATTGGGATTTGAATTGACTCTTACCCAGTGAATGATAATGTCTCCTTGTTGCACACCTCATTTGACACTCCTAGTGGATATTATATTGATGAATCTTGTTATATTTATAAACGAATAATGGAACATTTAGGAATATTAAAATTTTGAATATAAATAATTATTAACATCATTATGGATATAATAAAGATCTCTAATATTTTTAAGGTAATGATGGTGTGTTTATCAGAACAATAAAATCCTAATATGGATATTATAAGTGCATCTGACTCTATAACAGTTCTACCTTGGGGTAAAACCCCAAAAATATTATATTGAGATTTGACTCAATAATCACATGGTTCATTACAAATAGGCCATGTTGAAAACCTATTTTTTCAATCACAAGTGATATTATGTAGATGATTTATATTCAATTTATAAACTAATGAACATACCATTATGAATATTAAAATTTAGACTATAAAACATTAGTGTCCTCATTTTGGATATATGAAAAAATTATAAATTTTATGTAATGTAATGATTTTGTTTTTATTTGAGAAATGAAATTCATGTATATATATTACAAGTGTAGATCGATTTTTCCTAGTCGATCTTACGGGTAATAACCTTGAAATGGGTGCTTTGGGAATTGATTTGATAACTATCTCATGTATGATAATGATACCTTACTTCATAATTAGTTTGATACACTTGAGGCATATGAATTAAATGATTCCCAATCTATTTATAAAATATTAAACATACATTTATAACTATTAAAATTTTGAATACAATTATTCCTCAATGGTAAAATTGAATAAATTATTGGAAACATGATTAGAAATCAATTTTCTCATAGAAAATCATGATTTCTAGTGAATAAATCTATGGGGAAGTTATTCAAATCAATCACGGAGCTTCATATAGTACAAAAATAATAATAATGGTTTCGATTAATGATTATGTAACAATAAGATAAATTTTGGAATGAATTCATGGTCTGAAAAATATGAGAACTGATCCGGAGATCCATTCCATTAGATATAGAAATTTTCAATTCTATAAGGGGCTATGAAGTCGTTCTTATCCATTGGCTAATGAAAAGGACTGGTTACATGAAACAATATTATATAATCAGAAGTCTAATAATATTTTGACAAACTTATATCTTGAGGTTTCAAGTACCCAATATCAATGTGAAATTTTACAATGAAATAGGTATCCAAGAGTCATCAATAAAGGTCTATCTGGGGAATATGTTACTCTTCCCTATCATACCGAAGAAGAAAAACAACTGATCAACCTCATTTGAAAATGAGTATTTTAAAGATGATGATGTTTCTGATTATTGAATATATAAATACAATAGAAATGATGAAAAATAAGAAGAAAATGTTATGAATGAAGTGTCCAGAAATGAAGTAGTCTTGCATCAACCACAGCACACAATAAATCATCAACAACTATTCAATTATATTTATAAGAAATGGAATGTTTTCATGAATTATAATGGTATATTATAACACATAAAATTGAGTTTCACGGGTTTGTGGTGGATAGATTTAGTCAAATATAAAAACCATTATAAATTATAAGATATTTTCAAAATAAATTTACATTGAAAAATATATTAATTTTTTAAAAGAGATACACAATTGACATTTAGTTCATGATTCATACAAAAAAATAAATCTTTTGTCTTGAAAAATATGGTGATGACTATATATTTATCTTGATGTATATTGTTGACATTAATCAATGATGGTAGATAATTTCAACAATTGAGGGATATCATACATGTGTGCAACCTAAACTGACACATGATCATACATCAATGGGTAGTTAATTTTTTAATCTATTATTTTCAAGATGATTAAGTCCTTTCAATATCTACTTGAATCCATTTTTTAGGAGATTATACAAGAAAATCCATTGACAAGATTTCATATGTAAAATAATTGATGGTGAAGTAGAAGGCTATTATTATGGTGTACAATGATTAGGATGACTTATTTTTTGGTTTTATGAAAATTTTCTCCACATTTAGTGAAAAAACCAACATTTATTCCAACTCAATAAAAAAACACACGTCTCATGATAACAGAGTTGGTCTATATCATATCAAATTTTGTTTGTTTTTCTAGTAAATCATTCCATTTTTTTATATTTTTTTAAAAAATTGTTTCTAAATATTAATGAAATACTTTTAGATGGAATGTACACAAGCTTATTTATAATTTTGTTAACTTATGATGGTAATTGGACACATTTACTTCTTATATTTTCAATTATGGAGAAGGAAAACTAGGAAAGATGGAGTTGGTTTTTGGTATATATTAGTGATCGTATAACAAGTAATCAAGAAAAAAAAATTATATCAGATCATCAACATGAAATAAATGTGGAAATAAATATTGGTCTTGTTATATATGGATATTTGATTCACATCATAGACACAAAATCATAAAAATTGTGAGTAATGTAAGAAAGACATTTTATGATGAAGCTATGAATAATGCTATCAAGAAATTTGGTATACATTGTATTTTTTATATTTTTATTTTTCAAATGTAATGATACATTTAATTTAGGTTTAATATGATCACTTTCATTTACCATATTATCTAGATTAGTGATGGTTTTAGAAGTTATTGGAAGTAATTAATATGTCTAATTAGGGTGGTAATGATTATATGATGCTGATTGAAAAATTTAAATAGATGTCTGAGTATGATGGGGGAAAAGGTACAAACTGAGGACCATAAATATTGTCGAGTGATCAATTAAATATTTAAGGGTCTATAAATGATAGAAATAATTTTCCTAGTTTATGATACATTTTATTACTATGTAATTTATATTGAAAAAATTTCTAGAAAAACATCCAATGAGATTCTTCTGTTGACTCAGTACATATGAAACATTCAACGAGAAATTTAAAATAAAATTGATGATGATTTCACTTATCGATTGTAAATATTCAATAATGGATAATGTTGATATGAAGAGAAGGAGTTTTAGGACCCGATTAAAGGTAGTAGAATTCGAGTGGTAGTTTTTTTCTTTGACACAATTCATTGTCAATGTGGAAACATCCAAGCATTTTAGTTTCTAAGAAAGCAAGAAATTACAACATTTTCCTATATGAACATCTTTTAGGAACCATATGTTGATCGGTATACCATCTCTAAACTATTTATAACTAAAATAGTGCACCATAGATGACTATTGGGGAGTTTCAATATTTCCCAACTCTAGATGATCATCCCACATTGATACCTGACATAAATATATTGTGACCATGAGGTTGACTGAAGTCTAGTAAGATTCGAAATGATATATATTGGCATCAATAACATGTTCAGCCTCAAAAATGTATTATATGTCATGTTGAATTTATAAATAGGAAGAAATTTCCAAACATTGCTGGGGTGAGTTCTCAATTGCATCCATGATGATATATTGGGTGGTATTGTAAAAGATTCCATGATTAAAAATGAACCACAGTCAAAAAAAATTTAAATGATTTTTAAAACTAACCTAATAAAATTACATGATCAACAATAGTAATTATTTAGAATATTATTATTTTGTTAAAAGTAATGATATAAGTAATCATGTAAATTGATTAAAGGTGATATTAAAGAATATTAATTGAAATTAAGGAACTCAAGGAAATTTATTGATCACAATATTCGTGATGAAAAAAAGAGATTTTATACTTAGTCTATATGTTAAAAAAATTTATTTTAGTCTCTAAGAAGTAATAACCTTCATTTTAAACCCTTATACACTATTATGGATAAATTAAAATTACTATAAATGTCACTGATATTTTATAAATTATTTGTAATGATTTAACATGTAATGTGTTTAAAAGGTATCATGAAGAAGATAAGTTGAAATGAATGAATACGGAGAAAATGGTTGGGAATAAAATCCATGTTTATAAAATGAGATATTATATATAGGTTATACATTACAAAATTTGACTTTGGAACATAGAATGCAATATCCATCATTTTAGACACTCTTGAACCCATTATACTTAAATAAACATATTATAAATCTCATGAACGTTTTTATTACTAAATTATAACAATTTATCATGTAAATTGATTAAATGTACGGATGTAATAAATCAATGAAAAAAGATCAAATTGGGTTTTTAAGAACAATGAAGATGTAATTCTGTAAAATATACTATATGATAAAAAGAGATCAATTCATGTAATAAAAAACATACTGATCAAAGCGAGTAAGATATCCCATTTTTTCGAGCTATAATTTTATGATGGCTTTTGAATTTTAATTATTGGATGGGTCAATCATGATTGGAGTTTCAGAACATGAATTCAAAGGTTTCAATAACTCTATATAACTTTGTTAGATTTGGAAGGTGTTTTGGATTTTATCATGTCGGATTTGAGAGAATATCGGTGGGTTGAGAGCCTAAAAATGGAGTTTAGAAAAAATGCAGCAGAAAGTGTATGGATGGAAACCAATTAGATTGAACTATAAGACCCAACCTAGTGACCTAGATTTTTCCAGGACATAGGATTGGGACAATATGAAATTGTCCAAGTAAACTCTTGTGAATTCTTGTATTTTATTGAAGACGTGTTTTATGGCTAGACCATGGTCCCTTAAACCATGAGTCATGCTCGTGCATGGGGTTGGTGCTTGAACAGTTCCAGCTGCATGGTTGGCGTATAGTTTGGCCAACTATGTGGCCAACCCATACATTCCATTAAAATATTGAAAATAACCCTTTTATACATTGGTATTTAAGGGGTTAGACCATCTTTTTTTATCCCTTCTCCAACCCTATGTGTGCCTTTTCTCTCCTCCTCTTCCCTTGGGTGGTTCTCCACTGTTTATGGTCGGAATCCTATGTTTTTAGGTGGGTTGGAATCCTTGTGGTTACTCTGCAACTCTATTGACTTATTTCTGTTATCCATTTGACCTAGTTATCCTTGGTTATGTATTTTGGTCGCAATTACAATGGATAATTATGGAATCAAATATCAATGTTTGGTTATTTATTTCTCCTAGAAAGAGGATTACCTAAGATGTCATCTACACTACACCACATGTAATTTTATCAAGGTATGTGAATACTATGAATTTATAAATCTTCAATGGTATTAATTAAAAATTTTAAGTGGGTTTTTATTCAATTTCTTATGTGTTTTACTAGGTTTGAGTTTGGTTCTGTGAAGCTTGTTGTTTTTGACTATTAGGTTTTCATTCTAGTGTGGTGAGATTAGACATTGAGATTTTGAGGTTTATGCCCTTTAGACTAAAGAATTTTTCTATTTTTATAGTTTCTTTAGTTTATTAATATTATTATAACAACCTTATAGTTAATTATTAAGAATAAATAATCTCTAAATTTGGAAAACCACTTTATTCAAAAATTACATAATCATTAAAATCTTGCAGTCTTAACACGTCACATCAGAACGTCAACCTAATAGTCACAAAAAACAAGAGGTACATAACCATCCTTGAAATGGGTAAAATTACTAGGAAATGAAATCAATAAATAAATTTAATAATTTTAATAATTTTAATTAATATCATTGATGCTTTGAAAATTTACCTTGGGGACTTACCTCATTGAAATTATTCATGTTGAAGTGAATACTACATCATGAATTATCTTATTCCTAGTAAGAGAAAAAACCTCGTCACCAGAATTATATTCCACCATCATTAGATGGAATTTGGAAAAAAATCAATAATCAATTAAACTTAGGTTATATACATAAGATAAATTACTCAACAAATTCTAACAGTGTCCAAAAATTACTTAAAGGATTCCCACACGCATGAAGGAATCTGATTCAAGCAAAATATGTAGGAGAACCACCCAAAAAAAGTGTATGAGAGGAAGTTTCATGTGGTTATAGTGTAGGGAGAAAAAATTTGGGATTCCCTATTAAATCTCAAATGGTCAAAAGGGTCAATTTCCACCTTTTAATTTGATGCATGTTTTGGTCGTAAGGATGGACAAACTGTGCATCAACTATGTGGTCGGTACTATCCTGACACCAACCCCACACACGAGCATGAAGTACAGTTGAAAATACCATAAATCATCCATGCGACATTTCTGAAATGAACTATACACACATGAATTTTTTCCCTTATCCTATCTCATAGATTCCCCACTCCATTCACCTGAACAAATTTCTTGTCATGGTTTGGTCCCATGGGTAGCACTAACTATGTTCCAATTGTACACCCTCCACTGAATTTTTATCAAACTCCGCTTTTGGGTCAAGAACCTCATGGTATTCTCTTAAAACATCCAAGATAAAAAAACAAGCCTAATTTTGTAGCTACAAAAATTATTGAGAGACATTCCATCCTTTTAATTCCAATTCTAAAATGATAATCGCGATTTGACCCGTCAAGTAATTGAAAACTCAGAATCAATCAAAAATATCCAGCTCAGAAAACACAGGATCATTTAGTCTCCCCACCTTAGAACATATCATCCTTGATAATCCTTTTCTGAAAAAAAAACATCACATATCCTTTTGTAGACAGATTTTATTTTCACAAAATGGTTTTGTTGTGTTTCTAACTCCTTACGCACCTATAAGTTGAATTTGAAACACAAGGTACATAATCTATCACAACTAAATCCAATAGTAAAAACCACCATTTAATCTATATTATAGAACTAATGTGAGATTTTCTAACCATAGAAAAAATTACAACATCCTCTCTTCCATCAACTCACCTATGATGCTCTTTTCCATGGGTATTGAACTACTAATTACAAATACAGACTTGGTACTCCCACCATCTGATTCTCTCACTGAAACAAGTTATAGCATTCCATGTTACACATTTGGAACATTTATAAAGCAACATTAATGGGGATCACACATCAACCTAAATTTGATCATAAAATTTGAATTCCATCTGACCAAGATCTTTGTGGTCACATTTAATTTTCCTTGAAATGTCGTGAAAAACCCCTGAACTATACCCATCTCATCCTGATAGAGCACTAAACCTTGGATGATACTAACCAAAAAAACCATTATATTAATTTCATGTTGAACCACCTTCAGTTTACCACTCCAAAGAATGTTATGCTCCCATGGAGAATTCATCTTGACAAATATATTTATGAAACCTTATCTCAAGGTGTATTGAGGCTATTCTAAGAAAGCTCATCAAAACCTATACCCGACCTCTCATGAAATCCCCTGACATAACTATCTCCTAATAAACATCATAGTCATTCTATAACACCATCACTAACAGAACGAAAATACATCATCCAAGGATCACAAAAAGCTACATCGATCTTAATGCACACATCTTTATTTCACTAATCCATAATAACCCCCAAATATGGAATTTACCAAGATTTCCAGCTGTAAATGTTTCATTTACAAAATTATGTATGAGTGCCAAAACCAAAATCCTACGACTGATCTAATGATCACATGATCCTTTTCAAAGTAAGATTATCCACTTGTAACCAACATCCCACTCCCCAAATTAGGGTTATCCTTGTAATTTTTCTTAACAAAAAGGGAACTTGGACATTTCAACCTATCCCTTGTACCTCCTGGACATAACAAATGGAATAGATTATAACCACCTCATCCCGAGCATTAAACCATAACATCCCAACATCACCCATTCCCACTTCTCAATAATTGTTTCCAAAGTGATTGTTGAAATTCAAAAGAAAATAAGTACCACCACCCTAAAAATACAAATGGTGTACTCCCTGATATCTAACTTACATTAGAACCACACCTTAAGAACAACCTCAATAGGTTTATTTGTAAGAAAAGAAGTAAATTTAGTTATATTTTTTTATAGATGACACCTTCCTAGCAATCAGAGGATGATGTAAATATATTTTGGATGATCACATCTAACTATAAGTATACTAATATTATATCAATATGCTTGTAAAGCTATTTTTCTCTCTCAAACCATGATCACATTAAATAGGATGCCTATTACTTAACAAAATCTTGAAACAATGTCTCTAGACCATATGTGTTCATATCTCATCAATGGTCATCCTTCATGTAGAACCCATTTCATTATCGATGTATCCTCTACTACAAAAGGACATTCTCGCCTCACCACAACTTATGGGAAACAATTCCCATAGAGATTCCTATAAACATCGTTCTTTGTCTCTCACATGACCCTTAACCAATTCAAAATTTAAACAGAACCACATGAAACCAGTGTATACATTATCACTAAACTCATATTCTAACAAGGTTTCCACTATTATTCTTAGCAAATAATGTTACAAAAAACATCAATATCATTAATCCAATATCTACCTTGGAACTCCTCTTCAAAATAGTGTAACCCACTTGTACCACAATTTATCCCACACCACCATTTATACATTATCATTTTAGTCACGAATGTCTACCTGCACTATGACCACTTTCTAATAGAGGAACAACTATTCAACCGAGATAGGAACCCAAAAAATCATCCCAACGAATCCTGTCTTGATTCCAAACCACCCTAGGTTATTCATCAAAAAAAAATTTATCGGTATACCTATATCAAAAAACCAAAAAAAAATTCATCAATCTCTAATGAGTGTATATTAAATCCCATTACCTAAAAAGGCTTTCATAAAACCAAAATAACTCCTCTCCATGTTTTTCCATGGATAATAAAACAATTTCTATAAGGGTATGAGATTTAAACATCATCCTACTAGGGCCCTTATTCTATCCAATCATCCTCATAATGAACTACACCCTAGAGGTCATCATATAGATAAAGAGTAGAGAGCTAACAAAAACTCATCCATCATCTTCATAACATAATATCCCCTTGAGGACTAGTTCATTACAAATATGCTAGTACTTATCAACATGGTACTCATCAATCTAACTAGATAACTAGAAGCAAGAGTTCGCTAAATATAATTACATCCCAATCTATGAAGTAAAACATTGTATGTGTTGTTATAGACACAATAAATAACTGAACCAAAATAACAACACCCTGTGAGAGGCTCAACACTTGGGAAAAATGTTCCTTATCAACCTACATGGGTCACTTCACCTCTTGTACATAAGGATTGAGTCATCAGACTCTCAAAACCATTACTCAATGTAGATCCACATGGCCTTCCATCGGAAGGAAATATATATGAATATTTTTTAATTGAGTAGAATGACACCAAAAAATCTATACAAGAAAAAACCAATTTGGTTTTTGTTTTAATTTAAATGAATTTAAATCTATCATTTGTAAAATAACACACTATAATTCCTATAAAATGTGAATCCTATATGCTAAATATGGTGCATGAGGCACCACATTCCATTAATATATGAGGGTAAATATCAATCACTGGCCTCTTACCCATGGGCCAGGATCCAGAAATCCATAATAACTCATCACATATACAAAACATGTGAATTAGTCAAAGAGAAAATCACAAAAAAAATATATCATCAAATACTAGAACAGTAATATCATAAACCAAGTAAATCAAATTACTCGCTAGAATAGGTTTTCTCAACCCACTAGTCCAACACCTATTACCAGTTCTGAAACATTCCTAATACTTCTGTCTACTATATAACAAATATTAAATGAAATGGAAATTAACATAAAAGATACCATGTTGTAACATGCCAACATGAATGTCACTAATCCAGTTACACAAATGAGTTCCCAATAAAGAATCAATCACACATATCTATATACTAGAAGATTCATAGTAGTATCGAAGTCCTAAAGAGTGTCTATAGTTGTTTACTCTTATATAAGGGAATTATTTATCTATAGACATACCATAGACCCTCGCTTCCAGTTGACATATGCTGTCATATTAAGAGTCATGATTGATGCATTTTTTTGAATAGGACTAGGTCACCAAATTAGTGGAATTAGATACTTATTTTGGGGTTTGCGATCTATCATGGAATAGGATAACCCAAGACGTTTTCTGCACTTCACTTCATGTTGTTTTGTTGAGGTACATCTCCCTGGTAATTTTCTGATTCTTCAAATATTTTTAATAAAATTATTACATGGTTATTTTGACACCATTTCTTATGGATTTTACTTGATTCATGGTTGGATGTATACTTCATATTATCAGGGAGGGTTAAATCATCATTCTAGTGCAAAGAGATTGGTATGTAATCATTTTAGCATTATTACCTTTTTGAATATAGTGATTTTCATTTGTTACCATTTTTTTATTTTAATAGTTAATTAAAATTTTATTATTATTAATTATTTATGATTGTTTATGGAGAGACATGTCTAGTAAGACTCATTAAATATTAAAGAATATATAGAAACTGCTTCTGGACTTTATAAAATATGTGGAAAACTTCGTAAAGGGAAGTGGTATGTCGTACAATCCCTAGAGTTCATATGCATGTTTATGTTAGTATGTGCATTATTGGACATTTTAATGTGTGTAATGTCCCTTGATTAAAATTTATTCTTATGAGACGATTAAAAAAATTATTCTAGTTAATTAAATGGATGAATTATAGGGGTTACTGACAACCCATGTGAGCTTCATGCATTGACATGAGACTAGTGTGAGACTCAGGATGTAAAGGGGGATGCCTCCACTTATGATCTAAGTTGAAGAGTACCACATAGGGTGTCTCCATTAATGCTTTTTTAAGTATCCAAATATTTATTCCCTTTTTTCCTAAATGATTCTAAGTCAGATTCCTTTCTTGGGTACTGATATTGGGGACACAATGGGTACCCCCAGGTTTGATCAACCCTGATCTGGTGTATTGGGTTTGGGTGGAGATGGTAGATAGTGTCAGCTTAGAACCATTTCTAAATATGTTAGCTCAATGGGATATAGTAGTGATGGTGGTTTTATGTGTTTTATCACCCTCAATATTTATTATACCTTTATGTTGTTATTGGTGATGCAAAAATGATTTCCAGAGGTACTTCCTTATATTAGACTAATGGGCCACGCGTGATGAGATTCTTGATAGAGATTCCCAGAGGAACTTCTTAGAATCCAACAACAGATCCTTGATGATGATATATATATATATATATATTTGAGAACATGGTATATAAAGGATGATGGAAAAATAGTATGGAACTGATGTGGAGATGCATAGAATGGAAAGAATGAGGTTGTTCATGATATGGCACAGACAACCAACTTTATTTGCTCTGTTATTTATACACCTTGGATCTATATTTCTTGGACCACCTTGGATATGATCCTTGGAAATAATCCATGTATTCACTAAGTTTTATATAGATACACCTCTATTGAATCAAAGAGGATATCTTAGGCATTGGACTTTTGTCTTGGTCCTGATAGCTCTGACACATGATACATCAGTAATAAGATGTAGTCGATGTCATGTTATCAATGCAAGACTGTTTGTTTCTACACAATATCCTTAATTATAGTGATTAGAGTAGACTACTGGTGATTCAGGTGATAGTAAATGTGTCCCCTTTTTCGACGTATATTTCATAGATACTTTTTTGTGCTGAATGAATCTTTTATTGGTTTGATTGGGATTACAGGTCCATGGATCGAATATGGGTTGTTTCTTTTTTTATTAAATTCCATATTATACATGTGTGTGTGCGTGTGTTTATATATATATTTATAGGGATATATATATACAGTTTCATATATATATATATATATTTAATGAATCCTTGTAAAGATACATTCCATCTTAGGTGGAAGTCGTTGTGCTCGATCGAGTTCTAGGACCCTAGAATTTGTTATGGTTTAATTTATTATGTATTAATCTATATTTATTATTTCAGTTATATTTATTTTTTTTATCCTATATAGTAGGTTATATTCATATACAATCTATTTTACTACCTATGTACATGACTGAATTGGTGTTGTCCAACTGAGTTTAGTACTCACACCAACCTCAGGTCGTAATTGCACTAGGGTACATGAGTAGATGATTAGATAATTGTTGGAATAGATAGGGATGGGGCATGAGATTTACCAATTATGATGACTTGGATATGTGTGTGTAGATTAGATATGTGGTTCATCTTCAAGATAATAGTGGAGCGTAACATTTTTTTGTTTCTTTTATTAACCCCCATATGTATGGTCACCCTAGTAGGTGACCAGTTATGTATGTAACACATAATTATTCAAGATTTATAACATTTCATTTATTATTAAATCATGCATCTATTTTAGTTGTTTGTTGTTTCCTGTCTCTTTTTATTTACTGATTTGGATGATATCTCTTTATTTAATCTATTGTTTACTTTGATATGAGGGAATTATTTTTCCATAGACACACCTTAGGACCTCACAACTAGTAAGAAGGTTATGGAATATGTGGATTTGTGCATGGGACTTTGTGGAGAACCGACATGGGGAACTATATTTGTTTTCATATAGGTCGATACATTACCATGGGTGTTAGAAAAACTATTATACCCTATATTTTATCAATCATAATATTCTATTAACCATAATATTATATTTATATTTTACTGTTACTAAATATATATTTTATTTAATACTTAAAATGGAGGATATCACTCCACTCAATGAGTAGTAAAGGAATTATTCATATTGGCCACAAGTTGGCTGTGATGTTCGATGAATTAGGGTAAGTAGGGAACACTATTATAATCAAATTCCACATCCAACTACTATTATACCATACATTTTTTTTAATGATTATATGGTGTTATTGTATAATATTATGTATTCATTGATCATGACCTCCATTATTCCCTCATTGAGATATGAATAACTGAGACTCACACATTCCACTTACCCATGGGAGAGATGGACATCGCCCTTGAGGATGTATATGTTTTTTTGTACTTCTATCTTGGGAATTAAAATTATATAAACATCCTTAGATATTGTCCTGATCTTGTATAATGTATGCTATTCAACTAAATTTTGATATAAGATGAAGCTATAATTTGAAATTCCCTTTCTAGGACTTCTATAGATATGAACATCAAAC
The DNA here is from genome assembly GCA_963277665.1 of Viscum album. Classification (NCBI taxonomy): domain Eukaryota; kingdom Viridiplantae; phylum Streptophyta; class Magnoliopsida; order Santalales; family Viscaceae; genus Viscum; species Viscum album. The sequence continues at coordinate 2,144,229,470 of OY728156.1, forward strand.
ATTTACCCCCTGATGGTGATGAGTAAACTATTAGGTGTCACGCTTATGCATATATATTATGGCTCATTATAGAGACACTATGAGGTGATCAATATATTACACATGTCCAAATGGTGAAATTATGGCTACTGGATGACTTTTAATATGTTGGGAGATAGTATTGTACCTTTTTCATTTTTTCAATAAATGTAGAGAGCATTATTCAGGGTGTACAAATTATATCATAGTGATATCATGATAATGTGTCATCCTTATTTAGATTTGTGTGTTGGAGCACATCCCTCCCCTCACCCCTATTATAATTGGTATAAAGCTTCATATAGATGTGTTGGGTTATACACGAAATGGATGTTGGTATGATCACTCATCATTATAATTATATGAATATAATATTATTTTAATATACAAAATTTCTTATTATTTATCATTTTCTATGTTGCACATTCCTGGTGGAGTTAGGAACACTAGTTCTTCAGGACACTGTGATACGACTAGGGAGAAAATCATCACATGTTGGAAATTCTTATACACACAAATGTAAGTTTGTAAATTATTTTTTGACAAATAAAGTTAATAATATTATCAATTTTAGAACATTGAAATAAAATATTTAAATGAATCTGCCATGTCATTTCATATTTCATGGCTTCTATACTAGGTTATATTAGACAATTTTCCCATATATGAACTTATAGGGTTTGATGATGAAACCATTGTAGTGCCTCCCATAAACTTTTATATTATTGATAAGAAGCAACCATATAGTGATATGTGTTTGTATCAATTTCGTCATTGTATTCCATTTCTATTCATAAAACCATCATCCTTTCATTACATGAATCTTACATGGATGTAAGATGTCGACTAGTCATGATGAAATGCACAATATCATAACATATGGGACAAACATACATCATTTTTCAATGAGTGAATACATACAATGTGATTAAATATGTCAAATAATCATGAGTACGATCCATGATAAAACAAAAGTATATATTATAACTTACACCACACATCATAGGGATGTCAAATTTTATATTCCATTAACTTTTCATTAGTTTCATTGTCTTATATATTATTAAATCAATTTGAATATCATTATATAATAATCAACAACCACAAATTATCCAGATATCTAATCCAAAGGAGGGAAAGGTATTTAGTTAAGAAACGTACCATTCTAAAATGTAAGAGATTATTGTAGTGTTTGTGGTTCTACAGGATAGTATCATTGATCATCCACCTTATAGAGATGATGTTCCAGCCTAAGGAGAGGAGGTTCCTACTCCGAAACCTCCTCCAAAATTTGTTTACATTGAGAAGCCATTCTAATGATAGCGTAGACCATATCATGGTGCATGTGGGGCCTCACATATTCCACAAGAATAGGAAACTTCTAAAGCATTCATGCATCAAGAGATTTTGGATGTTCACTTGAAGGCATGAGAAGATTTGATGTTGTTAGCATATTAATAGTTTTCACCAGTTACAACTGATTTGATCTCATATCAGGAGTCCTTTACCAGGCCTTTATCTTTCATGACCAACCCTTTGTGTGTGATATAGTTCTCCCATAGATAGTGGTAGATCCTTTCACTTACACAGTGGTAGAATGATCTTATGCACATAATGAGATCCCAATGACTCTTCCTCCCAAATATTAATTGAATTTTTTTTACCTATTTAAGTTCTAATTATTGACAAATATCCCCCTCTAGATCATCATAGTGTACCACATCAAAAAGGTCTATGATCTCGACATCAGAATCCCATTCACACAACATATTTTTCGACAATCCCTTGTCATAGAGTTAGTTGCACCCCTTCATTTATATGTTATCTTTTGACTTAGTGGTTTTAAAAGAAAACTTTTTTATAACTTCTATATTATTATTTTCTATTATATATATAAAGCTAGTTTTATTATCTTTTATTTTTTTTAATATCCTTTTTTTAAATTTCATTTAAATTTAAAATATGTTTTAAATTTAAAAAACAAATCAAATTCGACTACTTGAATCATAGAAAATATTATTAAATTTCAAGTTGGCAAATTTAAAACCATATAAAATATAAAATATAAATTAATTCTAAATAAAATTTAAAACATAGATAGAACATATAAAAAATAGATATAAAATTCATAATTATATTAAAAAGAAATTAATATACATGACACAAATGTTATTGATAAAAAATATAATCCTTACACATTAAGAAATGCATGAAAATAAAATACACTATCACTAAAATATAAATTAAATTCATAAAAATGAAAAAAAATATAAAAAAATTATTGAAAATAAATTAAATTATAATATGTATATATATATATGTTATATTTTTAAACCAACTATTTTTTCTACCATTAAAATTTGTTTCCATTAATTTTTTTATTAAGCATAATAGTTTTTCAAGTATGTTATTTTTTAATAATAGAAATTAGAAATTATAAAAAACCTAAATTAAAGTTGACTCACGGACTAAAAATATAAAAAATAATTGAAAATAAATATAATTTCATAAATATAATAAAGAAAATATAATTAAATGAAATAAATTAATATTTTCAAAAATAACAATAAATGTTTAAAAAATGTATTAGCATAAATTTTATTTTCTGTTATATTATTAATTATAAAATTTTGACTTTTTAATTATGTTTTTATAATTAAATTTAATTAATTATATTATTAATTAATAATAATTATACAGTTAAATAGTTAATACAATCCAATCAAATAATACGAAGAATTATTTAAATAATATAAATATTAATTTTACTATAAATAATAGTGAATATTATTATTATAAAATTAATATTTATTAAATTTTTAATATTGAAAATATAATTATTAATAATAATTGTGTTATTAATAATTTATTATATAAATAATAATATTTTATAATAATCATATTCATAATGTTTATTTATATATATATATAGTAAATAATAATAATTATAATAATAATAATAATAATAATATTTGTAATAAAATATACATGAATATTTCTTTGGTCATTTGGAAAATGGTGTATTGCCCATAACACATTTTTTCAATCCATGAAAACCTCCTCACATGCCCCGGTCCATGTTTTCTCCACCTTCCATTTATTTAGTTATAGCATAACTATGGATATTTGGGGTTATTTTTAACTTTATAATGGATTCAACAAATTATTGGAGTCTGACATGGTGAGTGAATTTTTTTACATGGTTCTCTACTATAAATGACAATTGTTCTTCTAATGTTTTGGTTTGATATTGAGTTTTTTATTAGTTTATCTATTGTACCTATAAAAAATATTTTCAATTAGAGAACCAAATTAATGTGTTATATTTAAGTATTTATTACCATAAAACCAAAAATGTTTAAATTTTAATTATTCTTCACCAACACCATGTGTAATTAATATTTATTTTTGCACAAGCTAGTTTTTCAAGGAATATATTCACATATTTTTTTTACCTTCTAATGATTTTATAAAAATAACCATCTCTCCATCTCATTTCACATCAATTTATGTCTACTAATCATGTGTTATAAATTTTTATCCCTCAAATATAACTATCTTAATGATTTTCCTACACATATAATTAGTTATTCTATTAATAATAACAAGATAAGATACCCATAAAAAGTCTCCATCCCCACTTTTGAATGTGCCGCACATGCCTCCAGACATTTTGAACGTTTCGACCATTTAGACCCTTCTGGCAGGGCTTCTGAAGATGGAGACACACTCTCCACTTTTCTCTATTTCGAGATTTTTATATCACTTCCTCCAAATCAGTTTAGAGGAGAGGAGCTCCCACTAGCGTGTGATCTCAACACCCGTCTGAATTCTTGTATATTCAAATCCTTTAAATACACAATTTTAGGATCAATGATTGTGCTTTTTCAACCTCATATGTACCATATACCAGCTATCTAGCTGGTGTCCCACTTCTCAGATAGGGTGGGTGGCTGTCCAATGACTGATCTTTCAGATTATGAACTCCCTTAGGGTTCAACCATTCATTCCCTATCTTTTTTTCACATTTTGGGTGAGATAATCCCTCTTTAGTGTACTTCTGAAATCTTCATGGATTTGTGGGGTCTCTCCTAAGGTGCGGTGGTTTTAGTGTTTTCTAATGTTTCCATTTTAATTCAACTGATCATTAACGAGGATTTTGTGAAGTCTTAGTTTAAGAGAGAGAGGTTTTATGTATCTTATCTATTTTCTCGAACTCGCTGGTCATGAGATGTGTATTTTTTGAAAGGAGTCAAGTAATTCGGAAGTGTGGGTTTTGTTCCCTAGGATTCTGTTGCATCCCCATAATCCTTCTATTTTGGAATATGTTGGAAATTCCTTGGAGGTTTTTTTATGTTTAGATTATGATATCATGTGCCTCCAAGCTACGTTGTTCCATTATGTTTATATGGGATCAGATCTTGTGGATTATCATCCTTCCAAGTTGATGATAAGAGTAGTTGTCCGGTTATTATGGTGGCAACATTTCTGGTTCTAGGCACTTCCCTATTTCTTCGTGGAATGTTGTCTTCGGGATCATTCCTTGGTTATTTTTAGAAAACGTTTCTATCACTTGAAAGAGTTAAATATGATGAATTTATCCTTCTATTTTATACCTTCTCTGTCTGTTTCTTCTGACGTTCCAGTGGACTCTACGGTGGTTGATGATCAGGTCGGTTGGGGATTAGTGGTGATGTCCTCTGCTTCTGGGCTGGTGGGTTGTGATGTGACCCATTTCATGGGAGGCTTTTCATTTTGGAATTTGGTGCCCTAGGACCCTAGAAAAGATTCAGTCTCGAAAAATGTCTTGAAGTCCTTGGTTATTGTCTCCTCCACAATTTTTTTATCCTTGATTTATATGGTTCTTTTTCATGCCATGGCGGCTTCTGGTTCGGGTTCATTGTTTACTATTGATCAAGACTATCCTCTTAATATTGTTTAGACCCATTCTCTTTCTCTGGAACCATCACTTCTATTCAATACCCATTAACTGTTTGCAAAATGTAATTCTAGTTGGCTAGAAGTCTTTGGGGCCAATTTTATACCCCCGGGGTGTTTTGTTGATGCATCGCTCATCTAGGCAATCTTGGGAGAGGATGATGTTATTCTCTCTTTTTTCCATAGGAGGTCATGTTTCACTCCTCCAGTAGGTTATCAGTGATAGAGGTTCCTGATGTTGCTGAAAAGGAGTGCTCCTCTTAAGATGCTAAGAAAGGCTTCATTTTGAAGGTGTGCCCCCCTGCTTCTATGGGCTGGCTTATAACCAGATCGAGGTTCCAGGCTTCGACATCTCTAGGTATGATACAAAAAAATATCCCTGACTTGCAGGAAGGTATCCTCCTCTTTTAGGTAATGATCTCCCTTATCATATGGAATTTATGGGTCCTGGGGGCTCATGATAAGTGTGCCTTCATGGGTTCAAAATCTCACCATTAACATGCGTACATTGTTTTTATTCTGAAACCAAAATAAGTGTTCCTCATATTTCTTCCTTTTCTAGAAATATGGGGTTCGTCAAAATTATACAGTAAGGTACGTGTAATAGTAATATATGTATCTTCTGCGGAGCATGGATAGCCTTGGAGATCATGGAGGCTTCCTCACAGTATATTACTACCATGAATGAGGCCAGGGGAAATGAATTTCTTTTCCCCTTTTTTTATGCCAATTGCGAGGCTTCCGAGCATAGTATCCTTTGGCAGAAACTCCATAGGTTTAAGCCTAGTAGTCATGCTTGGTTCATTGCAGTAGACTTCAACGCTATTATTGATGGTTCTGAAAAAATTGGATCAAGGACCTTGAATAATTGGACTTTAGGAACAACTTTGCTACGATTGTCCTGGTTGATCTTGGATTTTCATGAAGCAAGTATACATGGGGTAATAACCGCTATGACATCATGAAGATTTTCTATAGACTCAATCGTTTCCATGTCATCATTCAAGACATAGATTATTTTTTTCATGCATCATTCACACATCATTCTAGATCAGTGTCCGACGATGATCCTCTACTAGTGATAATGATGGAAGGGGGTGTGTTTTCAAATTCTTTTTCTATTATTCTACTTGTCATCAGTTGGATAGATTCCTTCAGCTTATTAAGAATGCATGGGAATGACCTAAGAGGGGCATGACATGGATTGGTCTCATGATCCAGCTTCAGTGACTGAGAAAGGATATTCCTAATTGGATTCCCAGTAACAGGAATGTTGATATCAGTATAGAAGGTTTAAGGAGATATATTGAAGAAATTAAGAATGAACTTCTTGATTATTAGGATGATAACCTCATTACATTGTTTGTTGAGAAGAAGGATGTGCTTGGTAATATACTTCTAGCGGTTGAATTTGAGTGTAGATAAAAAATATTGATCATTGTGTCTCACAAAAGGGGGGGGAATCACCACTTACTTCCAGAATTGTATGAAGGAAAAAATTATGAGAAGGATAATGAACCTCAATGTAAAATATGGATCCTTTATATCAGATGTTATAGGGGTTGGTAAAATTTCCTAAGAGGTTTTTGAAGATCTCTTTGCCAGACTGAATGAATTCAATGAAGATAGGATAAGTATTCATGTTGGAGGGGAGGATTTTATGAACATTATTCCAAGGCTGGTGGAAAATATGTTCAATGATATGATAAAGGAGATACCTAAGGAGGAAGAGGTTAGAAACACCATATTAAGTATAAATAATGAAATTTCTCCTTGGCCAGATGGTTTTCTTGGTGATTTCTTAGTAGAAGCTTCTGATATTGTATAAAGAAAACTGATGGAGGTAGTGCCAGATTTGTTTTGAGGTCGCCCACTAGTTAGATCTGTCTGTGCATCTAAAGTGGTTCTCATTCCCTATTCTGAAAAACCCATCCTCTTTGAATTAGATAGGACCTATATGCCTATGTAAAATTTCTTATAATATCTTATCTATTCTCCTCAATAAAAGTGTCTGTAGTGTTATTTCAAGAATTATTTCCAAGGAGAAACGTGGATTTGTGCAACGAATAATTATTCAAGGGGCCATTGATATTGCCCAAGATATGGTCGATTATTTAAATAATAAGACAATTTTGTCCAATGTTTTTGTTAATGTGGATTTTTAAAATGCCTAAGATAAATTGGAATGGCAATTTTTTATCTGGAATATGAGAAATTTTGGCTTTCAGGACTGGGTTTGTGAATTGTTCTTTTGATTTTATGCTTCTCCCTAGATCGATATTTCTCTTATAAGAATGGACTTTGTATTTTTATTAAATCATCACATGGTTTTAGGTTAGGTGATCCCTTATCTCCTACCATATTTATCATTGCTCAATAGGCACTCATAAGGAATATTCATCAAACCCTTGTGGATGGGAATATCCATCCTTATCATAATAGGTTTTTGAATGTCATGGTCTCACATCATATGTTTGTTGATGATATGTTATTCATATATAATGTATGTAAAAAATCAATATATGGGTTCTCCAATGTAATTTCAACACTTGGAATGTTTAGTGGTCAAATAATTAACTCAAACAAGTGTACTGATTTCATCTCTAATTAGTAAATGGAAGACGCATATATTCTCTCCAGGAAAAGTTGGGTATTCAACCTTGTTAACTTATCATTGTGTATAATGGAACCCCCATCTATAATGGAATAGTCAAAATGATATTCTTTAATTAGATTAATTTCTGTATTATAGGAAGAAATTTTAATTGGAAAAAACGATTTCCTTTCTTTAGTAGGTAGAATCACCTTGATCAGTAGTGTTCTCACATCTATTCTAATGCATGTTCTTTCCATTATTAATCCACCAAAGGGTACTATCAGGATCCTATAAAATGTTATGAAAGCCTTCCTGTGGGATGAAAATCATGCTGGTTGTTGTCATTGGGCCCCATAGAGTTGAATGGGTATACTTATTGATGATGGGGTATTTGTCTTTGGAATGCGAAGGAGTCTATGCAATCTATACAGATAAGGTTGGCTTGGGATATTTCTAGAAGGGAGTTACCTATGGTCAAAATTCATCACTAATAGATATGGATAAGATTGGAGGAGTTGGGAATTTAAATTCTAATAAACTATTAGGTCTTTAGTGATGCATTCTTAGTCACACTGGGGAAATGGGAGGATGAGCCTACTGGACTATTGGTTGAAGTGATAGCAGCTTTTGGAATTTGAATTGGTTCAGAACAATTACCCACTTTTTGGGCTGCCCAACTCCATCAATATCATTTAAAAAGTCTAGTTTACACCTAAACATCATTTATTTAATTCTATAGATGGATCCAAGGGAGTTTTTCAATAGAATCACCATGGTGGACGAGCGGGAGAGGTGTAACTTCCGGGGATACTCTTCCAGTAGGCCCTCTAGTCAGGATTCCAGGAACTTGATCCCCTACAAAAGTGGAATGGATATGTTGGAATAAAAACTATGATTCAAGGAGATTCTGGGGATTATGAACATTATGGTTTGGAATATGAGGAACCATTCCATACCAATGGATGATAATGTCAAAATAATAGGATAAAATTTGGCCTCGCATTGCCAATGCAGTAGTTGGAGGTAATAGGAAAGGACATAGCACCTATTATTTCATGGTGATTAGGACAAAGGCATCAAGGGTTTTCTAAATCATGGGTTAAACCATCACACCTTCATTGGTCCCATGTATGGAGCAATATCATGCTATTTCTAGGGATCGAGGAAATTGGGGATAGAGGGAAAGGCCTACAAGGTAGTTTTTTGTCTGCTTGCTAGATTTTTTAGGTAGAAAGGAACAAATCATAGTTTGGGGACATGATTTATGGATATTATTTACAAGTGTGGATGAGGCTGGTTATGATGAAGATGTGGGATCAAATTAAAAAAGTAGGGCACTCTGTGACATTGATAATATTTCCTACCAGTTTCTTCTTGGGTATGATTTGCAACCAACTCTACTATGGCTGATGGGTTTTATAGGCCCCTCTCTGAATGGGGATGAAATTGAATGTGGATTGATCTTTCTTTAATGTATAAATGAGAGGGGTGGTCTTGTTTTTGATAGCATATTATCCATGATATTGGGCTTTATTTCCAACATTGGTTTAGGTAATTCCATGAGTGTGGAGGCTAAAGACTTGGTTGCGAGTATTTCCTTATGTAAAATGTTCGATATTTACATCACTAAAGTAGAGATGAATTCTGCTATACTGGTCATGTTTATTCAACGCAATGGGGCCATCCCCTAGGAGCTAGTATATATGGTCTAGTTCTATAAAACCCATGCCAACCATAACTATTCTCTGTGGAATAATTAGCGTGAAGGGAATTATGCGGCCAATTTTTTATATAGAAAAAGAACTTTAGGAGAGATATTGATTACTTACACTAGATTGGGATCTCTTCTCTATGGTTGGAAACTCATTTTAAGAAATGAAACTTTCTGTCTCCATTACATTTTCCCTTGTTGAGGACTTTGGTTATATTCTTTCTACTTTACTGATTTTGAAAAAAAAAATTAATTTTCAGTGACATTAAGATTAACTAGTAATATCTCAACCCATTACATCATCCCTCTTATTTTTAACAGTTTAAATATCCCTATTAAATTCATTTTCATTCTCAATTATGATTCAATGTATTATTTGTTACTACTTACTTCAAAAATATTACATATGATTGTCCCATGACATTTTTTATAAACTATTCATATGTATATAAATATATTATAAAAATAATATATCATTCTAGAAATCCCATCTTGGTAATATTTGATAAATAAATAAGTATGTAATTTATTTATGGCATGTGGAATTTGAAATTTTTAATAGCAGAACATTGTTTAAATTGGTCTAAACTACATTTAGATTAACTTTTATAGGTACCAAATTTGGGTTACTCTATGAAATGGCATAAGTGAGTCCTCAAAATCAATATTTCAAGTGTAGGGAATTCTTCTTGAGAGGTTTTAAATCCTTAATAATAATCAAATATGAGTTTCATATTCATAATTATACTTTTTAATTATCTATAACTACCATAATATTTTTTTATTTACATCATTTCTAAAATATTTCCCAATCGTGATGATGATTTTTCAACCAAATCATTTTCTTATGAAATATTAAATATCCATTGAAACATCAACGAGTCATAGAATATATAATTTTCAATTACCCTTTAATGATAATACCAAAAAATGTACAATCATATTAATTATTATTAATATATATAACAATAAAATTTGATCAATTGATGAATTTTTTAACAAGTTTTTAAATACCTATATTTTATATTGATAAAACATATATACTGATCATTATTGATTTCTATTGCATGTACTGAAATGTTTTCATGTTATAACTAGTCAGTGGTATAACGGTTTTTTGGGACAATCAGTGAGGTTAGAGATCGAATTCACCATAGAAGACTTCTTTTTTATGAATAGAATAAAGGATAAAAGTTTTTAATGTATGAAAAGAATTAATGACTAAATTGTTGAGGATGAATATGAAATCCACTATTAAAGTCTCATGTATAGGAATGGACTTATGGATGGATGTAATGAATACATGGGTAGACATATCGAATACATGGGTGATCTTGGTGAACAGTTTTGTGAAGGATCTACTATGATTGGATTTCATTGAATGTTTTGATGGAATATTTTTATTCTCTTGTGAAATGATGATTCGAGAAGAAGTGGTGAAAATAGATTCACATATTGAAGACATGTATAGAGACATCAAGATATCTATTTATAGCAAGAACATGACATTAGGATATTGATATTGTAGAGGAATGTGAAATATGAATCAAATAAACATTTAATGATTATTACTATTATTATTCAAAGTTATTGTGGATTTAAAAATAGTTTATTTTTAGAAGTAGTTAATTGGAGTTGGGATTAAATAAATAGAGGATATTTTTGAAGTAATAAGAATTTTGTAACCTCACATACCAACCTTATGTGTCAATACACTAAGTAATTTTTAATAATATTCATTTAGAAAAACTATTATATAAATGTAGGTGATGAATAAGTTTTCTTCCTTTTTCATATTTAGAGTTTCAAGTTAAACTCCATAAAAAATGTAACACCTCGACCCCTCTAGGATAAAGCCAATGCATTACTTATTATACTGGCATGGTTAGAAGGAATGAAAAATCCCAATTGAATGATAAGTTTAGGTGTCTTGAAGAAACTAGACACATAGATGTAACACAAATTACATTGAAAATTTTACTAAATACAATACATAACAAAACTAAAAACTACAACCACATGAACTCAATAAATGACATTCTCTTCATAACCTGTTGATGGTAAACAATGGAAGGGGTGAGCTCAAAAACTCTTTAAGGGTTACAAAGAGATGAAGAATGAATAAAATAACAATTGAATAATAATCAATCTGACAAAATCAATATGGCATAGTGAATAAATGAAAAACTAATGCAATTAATAAACTGAGAATGAAACCGCATCCATAGATTTTGTCACATTGAAAAAATCATGGATAATAATAATAACTAATAATAAATAAATTGAATGATTATTAGTTGTATGTCATGTATCTGGAACATTAAACCATAATACCTTAAAAACGGTTTAAGACTATGGGTAGAAACACGTCTAATTTTTGGAAACAAGCTCGAAGGGTTTGTCGCCAAACAGATTTGTCTCAGGAGACCTACTGATGCATTGAGGGGTTTTAGAGGGCCCCACAAACCTCTGCATGTCCAAATAATTCTATATACAATTGATTCAATATAAGAGCAATATGAATTTTAAATATCTGTATAGAGTATAGTAAACATATTCATCAATATTTCCATAATTTAAATAACGTTCCAAATAAACAGCATATGTAAAATGGTTTACATTTTAGAAAAAAACATATACATGATATGAGATTATGGATATTTAATATAAATATAATTTAAAATGAAAATTGATCTCAAATGGGAATTAGGTACACCACATAAGGATTATTAGGTGCACAATAAAAATTTAGTCACAACAAAATAATAGTTGAGACAAAGTCTCTTACCACAATGTAATCGGTCAAATCATGTGATCAGAACTTAATAACCCTAAAATGAATCATTGAATAACATGAATATAAATATAATCCTGTTATTATATATTAAATTTTAGTACACTTATACCACATTCAAGAAATAAGTGGCGAAAAATGAAAATCTCACAGAAATGAAAGTGAGATGAGAAACCACTTACAAACATTTTGGCATTGTAACGAGTGACATTGCGAGGGAATAATAAGAGCTAAAGGGATATTAAATTATTTATATGTCACAAGGAAAGTGTGGTGGAGGTGTGAAAACATACCCCATCATTAGGAAATAAAAATAAAAGGGCACAACATAGGGGAGATTCTTGAAAAAAGTGAGAGAGAGGATCCCTTACCTTAAGCTTGAAGGTGTTCTTGTTTGTTCTTGACGACCTGAATAATCATATTTTGGTACATTAATTAATAATTAATGAACCTTGTAAAAATTTAGTTGATATTTTATAACATTATTAATTTCTTTAATGGCCTTTTTAATGGGTTTAAGAGATTCAATTTTCTTCTTTTAGAAGCATTTTCTTACTTGGTTTCATGATTTGTTTACTTGTATTCATTAATGGAAGTTCATATTAAATGTACTTAAAAATACAGAATTGTTAATTTAAATTATTAGTGACATTTAATTGATAAAAATGTTTTTATAATGATTCTGGTTATATACCATGAGGATGACTCATTCGATGAGTTAAAATAAACGCTTGGATTTGGCTTGGCAGTTTTGTGCACAATAATATTGTTTTCTATTATTATTCTATATTACGAATGTGTAAAGATTCCAGAACATTAATCAAGATAAAATACTTATATTATGACCTGGTTCAACCATTTCAATGGTTTCATGACCAGTATTGAACATATTAATTCAAATTGAAAACCCGTCTTCCTTTAGTGTGATAAATTTACACATCTCAGACTGTGTATGCATTTATTGTATAAAAGGAGGGGAAAAGAGAGATTATAATGAAATATTTATTTGAAAAAATAATAATCCAGTACATGTATGGTACTAGAATTATCATGGAATTAGGATGAGGGGAGGTGAGAAGGGAAAACAAAAGAATGGAACTTTGTAAAAGAAATTTAAAGAAAAGAGAAGGAAGGTTACCTTTGGAGTACTCATCCTTGAGAATCTCCTTGAGGCCTTTGTTTTTAGCCTTTTGGTGAGACCATAAGGTCTTGAACGTGGGGAGAAGGCTCGGAAAGAGAATATAGTAGAATTTATGAAACGATTGAAGCTTGGGTGGTGTGGGAGGATGAGGGGGTGAGGAGTGGTTTATATAGTGGAGGGGAGAGGAGTTTTCTTGATATTATAGTCATTAATTTATTATTTCCGCTAAAGACAACCAATAGTGAGTATTCCATGACCAATAATAGTAAAATATGCATTTGAATCCGAAACAATTGGGCTTCCATCTGCAGATCATCATCAATGACTCAATTAATCCATTATTTAGCTTTTTTGTGAATTATCAGATTTTACTATTCATCAAAAATTCAAGTATTTCAGAAAAATCCAAAAAATTCATCCTAACCATTATTCAATGTGTATAATCCTAAAATGAAGTCCTTTTTTCAAAAATAATTTTCTAAATATGATTAATTAAATATTTAATTGAAATCATTATTTTATCAAAAAAATATAAACACCTAAAATTTTCATCCTCATTTTTAAGGTGCCAAAATTCATTTATACACTCAATGATATAGATACAATTCATAAGAGTCATATTAATATTCATAAGGGATAGTTACTATTCATAAGGGTAGGTTTTTATTCATAAGGGTAGGTTTCTATTCATCGAAAATTGATTTTTCCTTATCAAAATCCAATAACTTACTGATTACAACCATGTATGTCAGATTTTTGAAATACACATAATTGAAGTGATGAAATTAGGATTACATGTCTAGGTTATGGATATCTCCTATAAGTAACCTTGTTTTTTTCCATAGAGGCTCAGTGATTCATGAAATATAGGCTATAACTAGAATGTATTTAAGAGAAACATACCATGAAGTGATTGGCGAGCTACATTATTCCCTCCATCAGAAATTTCATCCATGAAATTTTATGTATAAAGCCCACGAAAAAGATGTGGGTGGTTCTTTTTCATAACATCATATGGTTCCCATGTTGCTTCCTCCATATTCTGGTTCCTCCAAATAACCTTTAGTATACAAGTTTTCTGATTTCTCAATACGTGCTCCCTTGTGTCAAGAATCCCAATAGGCTTTTCACAGTATGAAAAATCAGGTTCTGGTTCAATTTCATCATAGCTATGTACATGGGTTGGATATGGAATGTATTTCTTCAACAATGAAACATGAAACATCATGGACTTTGGAGAGATTTGGCATCATTTCTAAATGGTAAGCTACTTCTCCAATTCATTCCAGAATTTCAAATGGTCTGATATACCTGGGGCTTTGTTTCTATTTCTTACTAAACCTTAAGACACCCTTCCATAGAGATACTTTCAGAAAGACGTGATATCCCACCTGGAATTCGAAATCCTTTCTTCAATTGTCAGCATAACTCTTCTTCCTACTTTGGGATGCTTTAATATGGGCTTGTATTGTCTTCACCATTTCCAGGGTCTCTTCAATAAGTTCTGAGCCTATAAGTTTCCTCTCACTAACATTGTCCCAATAAGTTGGAGTTCAACATCTCTTTCTATATAATTCTTTATATGGAGCCATTTAAATACTATAATAGAAACTATTATTGTAGGAAAATTCCACCAAAGGCATGTATTGATCCCATATACCTTGGAAGTCCAAAGAGCATGACCTCATCATGTATTCAAAAGATTGAACAGTCCTTTCAGAATGTTCATCAATTTGCGGGTGATAACCAGTAGTCAATGAAGCTCAGTATTCAAATCCTTATGGAGGATTTTCCAGAATTTTGATGTAAATCTAGTATCTTGACCAGATACAATCGATATAGGTGCACCATGAAGTCTTACAACTTCAATAATATGGAGTCTTTCCATGATATCAAGTGGAAAATCCTCTCTTATTGGAAGTAAATGTGCTTATTTTGTGAGACAATCAACAATTACCCATATTGCATCATTCTTTCAAGGTGTCCTCGGTAGTCCAGTGAAAAAATCCATCATAATGTTATCCCACTTCCTCATAGGAATTTGTAGAGGTTTCATCGCTCCTTTGGGATGTTGTCTCTCTACCTTAACTTGTTGACAAACAAGACATCTTGACAGGTATTCATAAATTTTACCCCACCAAAAATATTCCTCCAGATCTCTATACATCTTGGTTCTATCTGGGTGTATAGAGAAATTTTAGCTATGAAAATCGTCTAATTGTTCCCGTTTTAGCTCAGGTACTGATGGAACACATAACCTCTTCCCAAATTTCAGAACTCCTTCTTTATACACGAAGTCAACTATTCTCCCATCCATAACTGCATTAAATTTCTTATGTAGATTCTCATCATCAAATTGAGAGCTTTTTATCTTCTCTAGTAAAGAAGGTTTAGCAATCATTTGAAAGAGGAGCAATGTTCCCCCTTTATTAACAATTCCCATAACCATCTTTAGTAGATGAAAAAAATATAGGATCACTCTCAAACCTCATTTGAGTTAGAAGGCCATGATCTTTCCTGCTTAATAAATATTCAACCTTATTCACCTTTCCTGGGTGGTAGTTTTTTGAAAGATCATAATCTTTGAGTAAGTCAAGCCATCTTATTTTTCTCATATTGAGTTCTTTTTGTGTGAAAATGTATTTCAAACTATTATGGTCCATATAAATCTCATATCTCTCTCTGTAGAGATAAATCCTCCATATTTTCAAGGAAAAGATTACGAATGATAACTTTGGATCAAGAGTTGGATAATTTTTCTCATGTGCCTTCAACTGTCTTTATGCATAAGCAATAACTTTATCGTTTTGCATAAAGACTCAACCCAGTCTATTCATTGATGAATCGTTGTATATTAAAAATCCATCACATCCAGATGGAAGAGTCAAAATTTGAGAATTGACCAATATTCTTTTCAATTCATTGAAGAATTATGTACATTCTTTTTTCCACACAAACATAACTCATTTATATGTGAGCTTGGTTAGCGGGTTATCCAGTCGAGCTAAATTCTGAACAAAATGTCGGTAGTAACCTACTAAGCCAATATACATGAGTACCTCAGTTATGTTTGTTGGCATGTGCCATTATTGTATTGCCTTTTTCTTTTTAGGATCAACTCAGATTACATCCTTAGAGACAATATGGCCTATAAAATAAACTGATTGAAGCCAGAATTCACACTTGCTAAACTTCCCACATAATTTATTTCTTCTCAGAGTTCTCAGAATATCCTGCAAGTGATTCTCATGGTCTTCATATCTTTTGGAGTATATGAGGATATCATTTATGAATACCACAACAATGTTATCAAGATATTCCTTGAAAACTATATTTATTAAATCCATGAAAACAGAGGGTGAATTTTTTAGTCCAAAGGGAATCACTATAAACTCGTAATGCCCATACCTGGTCCAAAATGATGTCTTAGGAATATCTTCCTTCCTCACACGCAACTGATGATATCCATATAAAAGTTAAATCTTTGAAATGTATTGAGTTCCATGAATCTGTTCAAATAAATCATCAATCTCGGGCAGAATTTACTTATTCTTTATTGTAATTGCATTGATTTCCCTGTAATTGATGCAAATCATTAGGGATCCACCTTTCTTCTTGACAAAGAGGATAGGGGATCCCTATGGGGAAAAAGTAGGTTGAATAAATCCTTTTTCACTTACATATTATAGTTGTTTCTTTAGTTCTACTAATTCCACAATGGACATTCTATAGTGAGTCTTTGATATAGTTCTTGCATCAGGAATTAAATCAATAGAGTAATCAAATTCCTTCTCTAGATGATATCTAGTTAAATCCTCTAGAAATACAACAATGTACTCTTGCACTATGTGCACATATTCAATTTTATGATTTCATTCCTTGCCCAATGATATTGGTTTATCTTCCTCTCCATGTATTGCATTCAATAGATCTACTGGGGATGGTTCTAGATATGAATTAGGTGGTGAAGTTTCTACCCTAAAGACAAGTGATTCTACACCATTTTCAAAAAATATAACTTCCCTCTACTTACAATAAATCATCACATCAAAATTTGACAGCCAATACATATTGAAAATTATATCCATTTCAGTCATTGGTATGATGATAATCTTAGCTACTAAAGCATGTTTTGGTGTCTAGAGGGGGACTAGTTGACCTTCCTCAGTTGAAATGATTCATCCCATGAGAGTTTTGATTGAAAACTCATTTATTAAATTAAATAGGGCATATCTAATTTTCTTGGAAAACTGGGAAGATATAAATGAATGTGATGATCCAGAATAAAATAAAGTGTTGGATAAGTTTGAGGAAACAATTAAACTACATACCACCATGTCATTAGGAACATAAACCTCCACGGTTGTAATCACAAAGGCTCTCTCTAGTTCTCTTTGATTTTTCTGAGGCATGTTTCTTTGGTGCTTAGGACACTCATTTGAATAGTGTCCCATCTCTCTGCAATTGTATCATTGAATATCATTGAATTATTTCATCCCCTTGCATTCACCAGATCAATGACACTTTTCTCCATAGTTATAGAGGACTCCCACGCCTTTCAATCATTTTATGAGATGATTATTTCCACAGTTCTCACATAATGGGAAGAGCATTGTTCCCTTGCTCTTATTTGGTTCTAATCCTTTCCCTTTGTCATCAGATTACTGCTTCTTATCTTGGTTTCCTTTGAAAAGATTTGATCTAGAAAATTCTCTCTCTGTTTTGATGGCACATGATATAATTTCATCATATGATGAAAATGATTATGAAGCCAGTGCCCTTCAAAGACATGGCATAATACCTTCAATGAAATGACCATTCTTGTCTGCCGAGTCACATACGTAATCTAGGACATACCTGGACAGCCTTGTGAATGTAGCCTCATACTGTAGAACACATTCTTATTCCCTTTTTTTAAGCTAAGGAATTTTCACTTCATTTCAGCTCATTGCTCATGAGGGAAATATTCTAAAAATAGTATTTCCTTAAAATTACTCCATTCCATATCTTCTATTTCTTCTTACTCTGTGTTATTCTGAATCAAGGACCACCATTGATCAGTGTCACCCTTGAGACAAAATATATCAAGTACTACCTTTTCATTTTCATTGCATCTTAATGACATGAATATCTTTTCAAGAGACTTGATCCATTTCTCAGCAACCACTGGGTTAGTAGTCCCGCCAAAATATGGGGTCTTCTTCCACATGAAATTATTAAACACAGGTGTGGAATAGTTATTCATTAAACCTGAGTAAGTTGTCCTAATCTTGTCATGATCTGATTTTCTCCAACATTGACTATGTTGACTTACTCGGTAGGGAGATCCCTACCTTGCCCATGAGTATTGATTCCCCTTCATCCATTAGATTCAATTTCTAAATAATGGGATACACTAGATTAGTTTATTAATCTCAAATATAAAATCACTCAACCTAGAATGAAATTCTATGCATATCTAATCATCAAAACATAGTTTCTCTAAGGAAAAATTTACATTAAACTCCTTCAAAATGGATCATGAAGAAAATGTAAATTATCCTAAAAATATCCCCTGGGACTTTCATAACCAACAGTGAATCAAGGCCCATTGTATTGCACCAGTTCCTATTCGAGTCTAGCTCAAAGCAGTTTTTCAAGTTTTACCCCTATATACATATGTGTCAGAGCCGCCTCTACCCGCTCATATCCAGACAGGGACGTATTGCTTAAAAGATCCAAATAATCTATTCCTTACCAAAATACCAAGATTTTTTTGTATGTTTATCCTCAAAAACTACCTTAGGGCTTTGTTCCCTACTATCAATTTCCTACTCTAGTTTCCAAGTTTTCTACTAAACTTCCTTTGATTCCAACTGTAACACCCCAACCCCTCTAGGGTGGAGCCGGTGCATTACTTGTGATATTGGAAAGTTTTGATGGAATGAAAGATCCTGAAGGAACAATCAGTTTAGTAGACTTGAAGAAACTAGATACATAGATGTAACACAAATTACATTGAAAAAGGTTACAAAATACAATACATAACAAAACTAAAAACTGCAACCACATGAACTCAATGAATGACCTTCTCTTCATCACCTGTTGAAGGTAAAAAACGAAATGGGTGAGCTCAAATGCTCAGTAAGGGTTAAAAAGAGTGGAAGCATGAATACAATAATAAGTGAATCGTAATCAATCTAACATAATCAATATGGAATAGTTAATAAATGAAAAACTATTTCCATTAATAAACTGAGAATGAAACTGCATCCATAGATTTTTCCATAGTGAAAACCTCATGGATAATAATAATAACTAATAATTAATAAAGATAATTATTATTAATTGGACATCATGTATCTAGCCCATGAAACCATAATACCGTAAAAATGGATTAGTTTTATGGGTAGAACATGTCTGATTTTTGGAAACAAACTCGAAGGGTTTGTCGCCAAAATTATTTGTCTCATGAGACCTACTAATTCATCGAGGGGATGTAGCAGGCCCCAACCTCCTCTAAATATCCAATTAATTCTTTATACATTGATTCAATAAATAGAAATATTCCCTTTAAATTTTCATACAGAGTAGAGTATACGGATTCATCAATATTCCCATAATTAAAATAATATTCCAATTAAACACCATATGTAAAAGTGTATACGGTTTAGGAAACAACAGATCCATGATATGAAATTATGGATATTTAACATAAATATAATTTCAATTTAAAATTGATCTCATATGGGCTATAGGTACACCACATAAGGATTATTAGGTGCACAATACAATGTTAGTAACAACAAAATAGTAGTTGAGACAAAGTCTCTTACAACAATGTAATCTGTCAAATCATATGGCCAGAACTCAATAACCCTGAAATGAATCATTAAAGAACATGAGTATAAAGAGAATCATGTTATTATATATCAAATGTTAGTAAACGTATACCACATACAAGATATAAGTGGCAAACAATAAAAATCTCACAGAATTGAATGTGTGATGAGAAACCACTTACAAACATGTTGGCATGGTAACTAGTGTTATTGTGAGGGATTAATGAGAAGTAAAAGGGTATTCCATTATTTATGTGTCACAAGGGAAGTTTGGGGGAGGTGAAAAAGCATACCCCATCATTAGGAATTAAAAATAAAAGGGCACAACATAGGGGAGATTCTTGAACAAAAGTGAGAGAGAGGATCCCTTACCTTACGCTCAAAGGTGTTCTTGTTTGTTCATAATGACCTGAATAATCAAATTTCTCTAAATTAATTAATAATTACAAAACCTCATAAACATTTAATTGATATGGTATAACATTATTAAGTTCATTAATGTCCTTTTTGATGTGTTTAAGAGATTCAATTTTATTGTATTAGATGCATTTTCGTACTTGGTTTCATGATTTGTTTACTGGTATTCATTAAATAAAGTTTATATGAAATGTGGTTAAAATCTAGAATTGTTAATATAAATTATTAGTTACATTTAATGGATATAAATTATCTTATATGGATTCGGGTAATATACCATGAGGATGACTTATTCGATGAGTTAAACTAAATGCTTGGATTTGGCTTCTCGGTTTTGTGCAAAATAAACTTGTGTTGTATTATTATTCCATATTTTGAATGTGTAAAGATTACAGAACATCAATCAAGATAAAATACACATATAATAAACTGGTTCAACCATTGAAATGGTTTCATGACCAGTATTTATGATAGTAATGCAAATTGAAAACCCATCTTCCTTGAGTTTGATAAATTTACACATCTCTGACAGTGTTTACATTTATTGTATAAAAGGAGGGGAAAAATAGAGATTATAATGAAATATTCCATTATCATAATGAAAATATTGTACATGTAAGGTACTAGAATTATCATGGCATTTTTATGATGGGATTTGAGAAGGGAGAAAAAAATAAGGGAAATTTTTAAAAGAAATTGAAAGAGAAGAGAAGGAAGGTTCACCTCTTGAGTACTCCTCCTTGAGAATCTCCTTAAGGGCTTTGTTTTTGGCCTTTTTGTGAGACCATCGGGTCTTGGACATGGGGAGAGGGATTTTTTAGAGTATTTTTTCAGATTTTAGGCAATTCTTGAAGCTTTAGTGGTGTGGGAGGAAGAGGGGGGAGGGGTGGTTTATATAGTGGAGGGGAGAGGAGTTTTCTTGATATTATAATCATTAATTCATTATTTCCTCTCAAGACAACCAATAGTGAGTATTAAATGACCATTAATAGTAATATATTCTTTTGACTTAGAACCAATTGGTTTTTCATAATCATATCATCATCAATGACTCAATTAAGCCATTATTTAGCATTTTTTTGTGAATTATCATATTTTACTATTCATCAAAAATTCAAGTATTTTAAAAAAAATCCCAAAAAATCATCCTAACCATTTTTCAATGTGTAGAATCCAAAATTTAAGTCCATTTTTCAGAAACTAATTTTCTAAATATGATTACCTAAATATTTAATTATAATCATTATTTAATCAAAAAAAATAAACACCTAAAATTTTCATCTTCATTTTTAAGGTGCCTAAATTCATTTATACACTCAATAGTATGGATACCATTCATAAGAGTCATATTACTATTCATAAGGGTATGTTACTATTCATAAGGGTATGTTACTATTTATAAAGGTAGGTTTCTATTCACCGAAAATTGATTTTTCCTCATCAGACTCCAAATAACATACTGATCGCAACCATGTATGTCATATTTTCCAAATTCACATCATAGAATTGACGAAATTAGGTTTACATGGCTAGGATATGGATGTATCCTATAAGTAACCATGTTTTGTTCCATGGAGGCTCATTGATTCATGAAATATAGGCTATAACTAGAATGTATTTAATGGAAACATGTCATGAAGTGTTTGGTGTGCTACAAAGAATACTTCATATAATGAAGGATGGATGTGTGATTTTTCGTGATAATAGAAATAGAACATAATTAATGATATGTTTACCCATTATGAAATGATTTTCAAGAGACCTATTTCATCCGGACTATTCATGATAGATTATTCCATTTAATGGGTAACATCTCGTAACTTACATTCAGCTACTTCTGGATTGTTGTTTTGTTCCCCTTTCTATTTGGGTGAATTTTTGGAATTTTGGGGATGGATATAATTTTTTAGGGAATGTTAAATAATTTTCATTATTTTTTGTTCATTTAAACTTATTTAGTCTAGCTATAGATGTTTCAATGGATTAAGATGTTTAACATTAGTTTTTGGATGAATTTGAAGCCTTATGGGCGATTTTTTAGGGGCAATCGTTGGGAACTACATGTATAATGAATTTATTCAATAAATTCATGGTTTAAGATTTTAAGTAATTTCTAGATACAATATGTGGGAATAGACTAATGTAAAAAAACATTTATGCTAAAGAAGATGAACAAACACCATATATTCTTTTATTGGATAATTTTTTACCCAAGATGACACATGTTATGAAGTATGTCAAAAGATATGAATTTTCACCATAAACCTATGATTTATGATGTAAATGCTTCATTCCCGGTGGTTTTATTTTCATTTTATTCCTGATCCCTTCCTTATTTGACATGTTGGATTTCCCTTTTAACCCAAGATCTCATTATGGCAATTTGGCTATCTCTTCCTCCCCTAGATCACATCACATCGGGCAGTTGATTACCAGTTCAGTGGGTTGTCTTCATTGGTGTAAGTGTGATATTTATATATCTATTAATTTTTTTTACCTCATTTTTGAAGGGTTATGTGTTATAGTTTTCATGGTCGAATAAACTAGATGCAATCTTCATGGATTTGCAACAATTTTCCCTCATTCATTTTATTTTTGAGACCAGTCTGCTTATTTACATCATCCATTTTCAAAGGAGAATATGATTCCTCCTTTATTGAGGTAGGTGTCGCTACTCATGGGGTTATTTTATGAATTTTTTGTGTTTTTGGTAAATTACATTGGGAAATTCAATTATAATTCATTACTTGTCATTTTAATTGTTTTATTGGATTATATTCATGTTTTTATATTCATTTTACATTAAAAATGAATTTTCACACACCAAGTCATTGATTAAATGCATTAAATGGTTGTTTTAGTTTTCAAATGGATCCTCAATCTAGGAATAAGAAAGGATTTAATGTTATTTTTTATTAAATGTGAGTATGGTTTTGAAATGCATTTATACAAACATAGCACTTTGGGTAATCTGTTGTTCATTTTTAATATACTTTTCACTCATTATGTGTGTAATGCTAGAAGAGGATTTATTTCACATTAGTGTGTGTAGTTACACTAGAGGTTATATTGGTTGGATCCAAATTTTGACATTATTGGGGGTTTAATTTTTGGTTTATCATGTATTCTCATAGGCTGGATCCCAAATGGTACTTATTTTCATTTATGATTAGTTCATCAAGTGATGGTATACTTCATGGTTATTTTCTAACATTAATATCATATATTGTATCCATGGGGTTTTTCCAATTTTGTTTATTTCTATAAATATTCCTAGATTGGGTGAGTATGGTGTGATTTTATGAAAACCAAAATATTGTTTTATAAATTGGATTTAAATTATGAAAATTATTTTTAATTTGGATCTATTTTAAAACTAGAACATATGAATTCCTAATATTATTACTTTTATTGATTAATAGGACGCATCTTATTAGGATTTTCTCGCCCAATATTTTTTCCTTTTAGAGGTCAGAGGGGTCTTTTTCCAAGACTTATGTAATTTGATGGAAATTATTTAGCATTACACTTTCTCCTATTTTTATAAACATTAAAGCTAGATGGTTTGGGGGTGATGGATGATCACCTATAGGCTTACATGTTATGGATCTATTTTATCTTTTTTTATTTGTTCTATTTGTATTGAATTTGTATGTCTCATGGATGTGATTCATTATTTCATCTTTGTAACCTATTGGTTTTCCAAATTCATTAATTACATTATACATGTTTTTTTCCACATTTTTTTTATTCACCATGTGGTAGATCTTATTGGGTGACATGTCTAGGGGACCAGTTTTGGTTAATTAAAAAATTTTCTCAGATCCTTTTCCAATTCGGAAGTGTTTTGACACTTCATGGGTTTTTATTTTTATCTTTGTTTAGTGGAGTTAGGATCATCTAAATATAGATAGTATGTATTGAAAGGGAATCGGGGAAGCTCAATTCTAGAATAGAACTCTTGTTACCATGGGTGGCCAGGGATTTCATCCAATCATAGGATTTGGTAGTTGATATTTTTTCAATGAATATTAAATGGGGTTAATTTTAATTTCCATGTTCATATTTTTTTGTCCTTTATTTATAAAAATCTATAATTAATTTAAATTGCTGTAATTTAAACGCATTGATATGGATACCTGACGTCAGTCTTGTGATTTTATAATCTTCTCATGACTTCTTGGTTTTTTGTCTTCTGATTATAGAACAATGCCTCTAAAAAGAGATATTATGAATCCTGGGGATAAATCTATGATATAGGTTAAATATATGAATCTTCTAGTGGATCCCTCTTTGGTAGAAGATGTAATCCATAGTGTTTAGATTCTATGTCAGGTGAAATTTTGGACCCTAGGTTGAGTGGGGGATCATGGATTAGAATTTACTTAGAAAAATCAATCCATCATCTATGTTGATTAAGGACCCTAGTAAACATAGGACTGTATTGAGAGTATTTAGAGTATGTTCAACTTTTTAAAGACTCCAAAAGGCTCTAAGATGTGTTTTTAAATGTATATTCTTGAGGGGTCGGGAAGGATATGATGGGACATTATTTTATAAACTATGATTCCTGAGGATATTACTTAGGATTATTTTTACAATATCATCAACAAGAAGTTTTATATTGAGTATTTATTTTTGGAAAAAAAATGAGTTTCTATACTTAGAAAAAGTAGAGCATACTATTCTAGATTATTCAAATCACTTTGCTGAGTTGGTGAGAGTATAACTAGTGCATGTTACCAATTATTACCTAAAATATAGGATGTTTAGGATGGTTAAGATTGTTGATATTCACTCTATTATGGTTCTCACATTCCTTCAAAAATTTTGGAAGTGGGGGTTTTTAATGTTTATATTGTAGAGGTAGACATATCGTTGAGAACATATTTTATAAGAATCCAACCTTAAATAGTACATAATCTTGAGATTTAGTTTAGAATGTAATTTTGTTCACATTGAGGATCTTTTCAAGTGTAGTGATTTAGAAAATTTGGCCACATCTCATACATAACAACTCAAATATTAGAAGTAGATACTTCTACTGACTATACATTTTTTCCAAAAGAAAAAAAAATCAAAAATAAACATTGTTTCATTTCAGGATTAATCATCATAACATTTATTTAATCCCATCATGGACTCTATTATCCTTTAAATCCTATAAAAAAACTATCAAACAAGGGATGATCATAAAATGATCTGTAATGTATATCTATAGAAGGAAAAATGTTATTCTCGTGAAAAAAAATTAAACCCATGAATAATTTATCTTAAAGTAATACATTCACCCTTAAGAATATGTAAATACATTCCTTTGAATATAATCTCATTATATACCTTTTCTATAATCATTAGATTACTATAAAACCCATAAAATCATATATAACATATCAATGTAAACTGGTACATAATTACACTTAAATGGAATAACCTTGCAGATGACTTCTGTACTTGTTACTCTTACATATGAAATATACATACAACTGAATTACAAATATTTAGCTCTTACAAATGAAATGTCCATATAGTGAAAATCCATACATTCCACTCATACAAATGGAATAGCCATATAGCTAACTTCCATACCCAATGTATTGGAGGTTATAACATAACCACCCATCCATGGTTGATCACAGAACTACCCATCATTGGATTATCACTTAACCACCCTAAAAAAATACTCCAAGAACCATTATACAATCATAACACATAAAATAATGAAACTATCTACATTTCACTCATAAAATTTCATTTGTAATGAAAATAAATTATTTCAAAATATTGAAACAATAGTTCCATTTTTACCATTATTTTCAATACCAAATTACAAATAAAATGGAATTAGGTATTTTATTTCCTTTTAAAAACATTATGTCTTATAGAGGAATCAAAATATCAAATAATGGTCATGATGGTTGAGAAGTTTTTGTCTCCATATTCATTAAAAATAACATTCTATTTCTCATTTTTCACAACATTCCATATAAAACATGTTAAAATATTACTTTTTAAAAGAATTTAATTAAATAAAAAATATATAAAAAGGCACTTTAAAATTCAATTTATATCATCATCATCATCATTCTTTCTTTAAAATCCAAAAGGTAAGGTACAAGAAAATGGTCCAAAGAGAGAAGCCCCAAAAGAAGGATGGAGCTACGTAGGTTTAAAGTAATCCAGGCATAGATCATCCCCTTCAATCAGGTTCCTCTCTTTTGGAGGGAAAGAAAACCCATCCATCAGAAGAAAAACATTGCGACCTTGCACTACCATTGAGGCCAGATAATCAGCGAACTAGTTACCCTCTTTCCACATGTAAAAAACAACAATGTCATTATTGATGATGATTTTGAATCTCCTCAATATATAGCTTACCAACAATGGGGGTACTAAGCTTACCATGCATGGATTCATGAAGGATGAGAGAATTAGTCTAATCACTCAAAGAGTGAAACCTCGATGCCTAAAAATATGTAGACCCATGATAATAGATATGGCCTCATCCAAGAGGGAATGACCTCTACCAAAATGAGTAGCAATAGAAAGGATGAAATTCCATCTGAGATCCCAAACCAAACCATAGATTTCTTGTTATTTGAAGAGCTAGATCGGTCAAATTTGAGCTTCTATCTTTACGGGTGGAGGAGACATCTGACCACGTGACCAGGATTTCGAGGGATATACATTGGAAGGATTGCCTGAATAGAACTAATAGAGGGGGCCTCATGCCATTTGATTTTTGATCAAACCATATCTAGGAGTATAAAACTAGGCATTGCCACTAGTTTTCTATTGGACCACTAAATCCCCTTATGACTGTATTGGTTCCAAGACATCTAAATACATCATCATCCCAAGTTAACAATAATGGTGAGAGAATTATTCATCGGGGCCTCCTTCCCCAACACCATGAAACCATCGAATGAGAAATGGAAGGTCCCTCACATAAGCAATTGAAAATACCGTTAAATAACCAAAATCATATCACAACTCGCAAGCCCAACCACTAATAAAGAAGAGGTGGGTAGAGTTTTCCTCCATGGGGACCCTACATCATAGACAACGGGAGGCCAAGCTAATACCTGAGAACTTCACATTCTTGTCTACAGACAATGCCCTGTCCCTGAAGCTCCAGAGGAGGAAATTAAATTTAGCTAGAATATTTGTATCCCAAAAAGTCGAGCCCCGTGGATCCTATTGGTTCATAAAAATAGACACCCTCCTGTAATAATTAGAAGATAATGTCCCTGAAGATGATGTATTAAATAAAAAATAGTCTTGTTTGTTTGAAAGATAAATCATATCAAATGACTGAAATTGCATACTTTCCAACACATCAATGGTGAACTCCAATTTCCTACTCATCTCCTTGAAATTGAAATGGGTGACATGGAAGACTAGAAATCTAATAATAGTGCCAACCCAGTTGTGGTTCCAGAAAGAGATGGCCCCCTCCCCCACAATCAATCTGGAAAGAGGATGCATGGAAAGAATTTCGGAGAGAGCAACTATATATAATGACGACTGATGAGGATTGAACCTGTTTCCCCCTCCCCTGAACTATGCGTCCACATACTTTACCCAAAGGGGGTTACCCTTGATGAAATACCACTCTTTATTTACCCACATTCTATATATCAAATCTGAGATACCCTTGGCACCGATGCTCATCTCCTACACCAAACTTTCAAGAATTTCCTATGACGCAGAGTGTTTCCTCCCCTCCTTTTGCGAATCCCAGATGAAAGTGGAAATTATAGAGTAAATATTTATGATCACATCATTCAGAACCTTGGATACCATGAGTGTGTGGTAAGGTATGTATGATAAGAAATTGTTTTGTAAGGTGACCCTTCCTCAAAAAGATATGAAGTTCTTCTTCTAGTTCGGAATTATGCCAGTCATCATTGATGTTCCTAGTCAGGATCCAAGAATCACGTAGAGGGGGAGGGGGTGAATCAGTGATATATTTTTCTTTTTTATGTTTCATATATCTAAAACAACCTTCACCTCATGTTAAATAGTTTCTTCCCTACTGAACAAACACAACCACAGGAACACAAGATTTACTAGGTTCACTACTCCACAAGAGGAGTTGCGTCCTTGGTATGGTATTGTTACTATCTAGTACCACACAATCCACTAGAAAAAAACCCTCTGATGTGGAATACAACAAGTAGGATATAACATTACACTCATGTCACACTTGGAAAACAATCCTCAAGCATGTGTGCACCATATTAGCTCAAATAGGGAATTGCAATATTTTAGTGCTTCTTTACAATTGAACATGTGTACTCTCTGAAGTAAAAATATTCACATTCCTAACTAGAAGATGGTATGAACTCCCATGCACACAACTAAATACTTGCGAAGAACCAAAATCCTTGGTGTACAATTGTAGGTGTCTTGCGCACAAATTTTATGCCTCACCCACAATATTTTACTTTTATTGTGAAACACCTCAAATGCGCAACATTAATCTTGAGCGCAACTATCTTCTTGCACTAAACTATATTTCATTCACGCACTTCTATTTTCATAATATTCTTTCGCACCATGGATCATAGGATTTCTCTATGTGTCAAGCATATTGAATGTGAGGGGGTAACCTCTTATTTATAGAACACTTCGACCCCTGCATGCAAAAACACATATGTGTTAGAAAACATCACGATGTGTCGTGAAAAACCACATTTGATGTCGCATTGGGTGTGTTTGTTTTGTTCACACCAACCCCATCTTTGACGCACTTCATTAATCTTTCACTCACTTCACGCCTTTGAATTTTATCGATTTTTGGACCTCGAATCATTCTTTGTGTGCAACATTCCAAACTCCCATCAATCTTGTGTGCAAAAACCATTCTTTCGAACAAGGCTCTCCGTTTTCTGATTTTGATGATTGGATCATGGAACTCCACTTGCGCACAACATACCAAGCAATCTACAATCATGCGCACAACATTTTTTTCCAATAACACATTTCTCCATCTCCCGATGTTCAACCCCAAAAATTTTCTTAACACTATGAAATAGTGCCACATTAAAATATATTTCGGCAAGAACACCAATGATACTTCATTATCATCTAGAATATTCAATAAATAATGCATTCATCATGAACCATATCTATCATGATATATAGTATTTTATTGAACACTTTTATCATCGTCAGATTTTCCATGGAATATATTATAACTTCCCTCTCATCCACCAGCATATTTCCTTCCAATAGAAACTATAATCGACTGGGAGCACCATTACTCCCCCTTTCATTCATAAGTCTTGCACCATAAGTTCTCCTATCATATGATATTTGTGAAATACAAGTAAAAAAATTGTCGTCTAATTTTAATGTCTTTTATAAATTGAATTGATTTACCTTCTTTGACAACAAAATACAACACTCTGTAATAGAAAACTCTTCTTACTTATTTCTCCATCCAACTTGGTCCCAACAATCTCAACCTTTACAAGTTGTTATCAACCAATACTCATAAATTAAACAACATTTTAACCTCATGCAACATATTAATTTTCAAAAACTCTAAGCCTACGTAAGCTAACTCACTGTAGGAGACAACAATTATTAACAAGAAAACCATGTTGTCTAAAAGTAGTGACTATGAAATTTCATCTTCATACCTCTCCAAAACAGAAAAAAAAAATCTCTAAGCCATCTCCATGAACAATCTATTTCAGCATTCCTGGAATAAAAATAGTTTTTTACTACAACCACTCGAAAAAATAGTTTGAATAGTTCACACACTCATATGATGGATTCACATCATACCCACAAATCCCCCTTTATACATGAAATCATAATGATAGATTTATGAACCAATTCTCTACATTGACAACACTATACAAGGACAAGATGAGAGAGGGGACAGACCCACGTACCTCAACCTTAATGAGAAGGAGGTTAGAAACCCATGATCAACCTCAATTTACAAAATGGTTCCTTCAGTAATGGTTTTGGGAATATTCCACCAACTGATTTTGATGTATGAATGTACTCCAACCTCAATTCATTCGTCTCCACTTATTCTATGAGGATTTGAAAATTTATTTCAATGTTTTTTGAATGATAATGTTGTACTATATTCCTTGAAAGATTGATTTCACTCTGATTATCACATCCCAAGTGCAAGGGTATCTTTACTTCAACTAGATTATCTTCAAACATAGTTTTCATCCACATAAGTTGTGTAGAAGCTTGAGTGGAAGAAAACTACATAGATTTAGAAGTGATAAGGGTTACTGAATTATGTTTCTTTGTATACCAGCTTACACAACTTTTCTCCAGAAAGAAAACTCTACCAGATGTGTATCTTCTATCATCAATGTTTTCTGCCCAATCAGCATATGAATATCTGAACAAGTCAATGTTTTCTATGCCATCATACCTGATTCCCAAATTTTTTGTGCCTTTGATATATCTAAGATTTATTTTTCCACCAATAAAATGTGACTATTTTGGAGAGCTCTGAAATATTGCACATAAGCTAATAACATGGGTGATGTTGTGTCTTGAGGAAGTCAAATATAATAGACTTCCAATCATCTTTTGTAACTCTTTCTGATAAACTTAATTTCCTTCTTTGTCATTATGCAACTTGGTCCCTACTAAAATCAGTGTGGAAGCATGTTTCGAATTTTCCATGCCAAACTTCATTATAAGTTCCTATGAATAATTTTCTTTAGAAATAAAAATGTGATTCCTTTTTTGTAAAATTTGTAACCCAAGAATGTATTTAATTTCACACAATAAAGACATCTCAAATCACTTCTTCATCTCTTCATCAAAATTTTCACATGATCTTTTATCATTTCCCGTAAAGATAATGTCATCGACATAAACAATTACGATGAGATAAAACTCCTAACATTCTTTGATGTAATGAATAATTTTAACTCTACCTTTATTGAAATTTATATTCTTCAAGAAAGTATCCAATTTAGAATACCATTCTCTCGAAGCCTGTTTTTTCCCATTCAATGCATTCTTCAACATGCACACATAACATTCATCCTTCCCGAAAACAACTCATCAAGGTTGATTGATATAAAATTCCTCGTCAAGATCACCATTCAATAATGTGGATTTTACAACCATTTGAATGATTTTGTAACTTCTGTGTGTAGCAATTGCAAGAAAGATTATGATTCTTTCTAACATTGCCACTGGAGCAATGGTTTCATCAAAATCTATGCCTTAAATTTGTGAATATCCTTTGCAAACCAATCTTTCTTTGTTTCTGATCACTTATACTTCTTCATTTAGCTTGTTCTGAAAGACCAATTTTGTACCCATAATGTTCTTGTTGTCTTTCTTGGGTACAAGTTACCATGTATCATTCATCAATATCAGATTTATCTCTTCATTCCAAGCTTCAAACCATTTTGGATGCTCAAATACTTCATCTACATCATTCGGTTCAACTTTAGAAGAGACAAATATTTGTGTAATAGCATTCATTGTTATCTTGTTTGATCCCTCTAATGTTGATCTCCAACAATGTTCTGAGTCTCCACTTGTTCCCTCTGCCTAGGATGAGATGTTCGAATTTCATCCTCATCACATCAGATTGCTGTGTCTGATTCCTCTTTTTGATTATTATTAACACAGTCTTTAGCATTATCATAATTGTTAATAAAACATTCTTTGTCCTGCTCAACTTCTATATCAGTAATAGATTTCATTTATTTCTCAAAAAATTTCAAGAACTTTTATATGAATAGAATTAATGATACTTCTGGTTTCTTTGTTGCAACATATGTATCCTCTTATTTTGGGATCATAAATAAGAAATATTACATCATCTTATCATTGTTCAAAATTTATAATGATTACACACTTTTTCATTCTGATGAATGGACTCTCAAAAAATCTTAAGTGTTTAAACATGTAGTTTTTCCATAAAACATTTCATATGGCATCATCTCTGAATGTGGCTTATAGAAACATCAGTTTTGAATATACACTATAGTACCCATGTCTTGCCTCTAATAATAATTAGAGAGACTATGTTCAAGTAACATAGTTCTACCCATTTCAACCAGGGTACTATTCATCCTTTCAGTAACCCCATTTTGAAGAGGTGTGTATTGTGAACTAAACTCATTCCGAATTCCATGCTTCTTAAAAGAACTTTCAAACTCTTCATTTTTATAATCTCAACCATTATAAATTCTAAACATCTTCACCGAATACTCACATTCCTTTTCAACATCCCTCTTGAAACTCTTAAACATTTTTATTGCATTGGACTTATGTATCATATATATAACTCAAGAGATCCGAGTAATGTCATCAATGAATTAAATGAACTATTCATCTCCATTTGTAGATTGGTTGCTCATTGGTCCACATATATCCAAATGTATTAGTTCCAGGGGTTGTTTTGGGAAAAAGTAAACTATCTTACACATAGAGTTTGTAATCTTCCCTTTCTCACAAATAGGGAAACACCGATATCTTTTTTCTGGGAAATCAGGCATATCTCAGACACTCTCTAGTGAAGATAACTTGAACATGTTTTTCTGACACATATGTCCCAGGATTTAATGTCATAACTGATTTACATCCATTATACCCATGTAACAAGAGTTCTATACTTCATCAACATGGAACATGTTCCCTTTTTTATGTTGTCCTCTTGTAACTAACGTTCCATTATTTTTTTTGCACAACAAAACCATATTTCCTGAAGATAACTTTTTTCCCCTCATCACAGAGTTATGAAACACTCAATAGATTGTCTTTCAGCCCATCT
The DNA here is from genome assembly GCA_963277665.1 of Viscum album. NCBI lineage: Eukaryota > Viridiplantae > Streptophyta > Magnoliopsida > Santalales > Viscaceae > Viscum > Viscum album. The sequence continues at coordinate 2,144,262,690 of OY728156.1, forward strand.
ACATATAATGTTTACCTGGATTTCATTGTTTATTTATTGATGATGGCTGATCCAACTCCTTTGACCCTCAGAGACCCATAATTTCCAAATGCAATATTTCCTTCTGTGAAGTCTGTCACATTCTTTAGAAAAATGAAGTCTCTTATCATATGGTATGAACACCCACTATCAAGAATCCATGGATGTTTTACTTTTGTAGCTTTCCAGAAAGTTTCAATAACAAGTGATTTATGTTCTTCCTTTTCATTCTTCACCTACAGCTTCTGAGATTTTTAATAACTTTTTGTTGTATTGGAAACAAAACAATACATCCATTAGAAAGATGTCTAGGTTGTTCAAATCTTTCACAAATCATTTACAGCGGTTGGAACCTATTTTCCCTTTTCATACCAGCATTCTTTGTTTTCTTCTGAGATTCCTTCGCGTACATCCATTTTATGAGAGGATTGACTCCCCCTAAAGCATGTTCTTCCATAAAATGTGGAATAGTAGTGACGTTGTTGATTGAACCAACAAATATTTTTAGTGTGTCTGAATCCACCATAATACCATCAGTAACCATGGAATGAATATTTCCCTCTAAAACATATATAATAACCAGAGTTGTGAACATGATTCTCAACAACCTTCTTAAAAGAATTATGCTGACCATTAACCTTGTTATTTTCAATTTTAGCATCCTTCTTCTTCAGCTCATATTTCTGTTCAGACATTTCCTCACCAGAAGTAGGTGAAATCTATCTAGTCTCAGGATTTTTATGTACTAATTTTTTTTGCATTGCTGAATTTTTCCACATACATAGACTTTCCAGTTTGGTTCTTATCAGAACCAGTCCCGTCATTCCTCTATAACTTTGAAGATATCATCTATGGATCCTTATTTGGATCATTCCTACTATAATATTCACCAACTTCTAAGATAGATTATTTGAAACTGATATTCATTTAATTAGTTTCAGAATGTTTCTGTTGGAAAAGTTCCAACTCTTCTTCTTTTTATTTGATCTTTACTTCAAGATAATCATTATGATTCTTTGCATTCTCATAAATATTCGTCAGCTTATAAATCTCATTTTCTGTCTTTATTTTCTCATTAGGAAAGACTTCATGATTGTTTAATGTGGAAGTTTCATTTATCAACATCTTTTTTCCTTTTTATGCCTTATGATCTTCATCAAACATTCTATTAACTCATCTTTCAGATGATATTCATGTTTTGTTTCTTCTTCATTAGAATTGTTTCTCCCCTAATCTTCATTATTCACTATTGCAATAAATATACAGACCCAACCTTAAAACCTTACATAATCATGAATTAAAAGAATAATTCACATAGAGGATCTTTTCAGGTTTTTAGTTTTAGAGAATTAGATCATAAATCATGCATTTAATTCCACATTTCAAATAGGTGGTTACATAAAAGATAGTATTCATTTTTCTCATCAAAGGAGACATATTCAAAATAAAACTGGATTCTTTCTTGACACTTACTTGACACTATCATCACATCATGTACCTTTCCCTTGACCTGTGAAAAACATTTCAAAAATGTGGGATGAGAATAAAAAAGCTCAGTAAGGTATAAAAATACGGAATGAAAACATTATTCCATGTATACATAAGAATCAATGAAATCATTATCTACTCATAAAACATAAGCACTTTAACATACCTCATCAAATCATGAATAACTCATAGAAAACATAAGACATAAAGGTAACTTGAGGAATTCATAACATTCTTACATAGGGATTAACCCTCATGGTTAAGTTTGGAATACCCATCACAATATATTCCCTAAATATCTTCGTAGAAACCTTAGTGTTTAACCCCTTCGCGTTACCCAATGCATTGAAGAGCTACATCGGGCTCACCCGCCCTTAGTTTATCACAAAACCACCCGATTTCATTAACATTTCCCAAGAACCATAACATAATCGTAACACATAAAACATGCATAAAAGAAACATAAAATTTCCACATTTCAATTACAAGAGATTACATCATGATATTTTCATAAAAACATCTAATAAAATCATTAAAACTCTTTGAGATAAAAATCACTTTATACTTTCAAAATATTAAAAGAATACATTTAAAAGATATTTTAAAATAAAAGTGTCACATACCACTTCGAAAAATTTGAAAGAGTTTTAAAACATTCATGTCCATATAAATAAATCATTGAAACCATTTTTAAAACATGGACATGTATGATAAAAGTTTAAAGGATTAAATCTTTAAAACCATTTAAAACAATGTTTTAATAAAAGAGTCCTTTTCCATATGGAACATTTAAATTATAAGCCACATGAAAGTAGACCATTGTCAATAATTTTAAATTAATTGAGTATAGACATAATATGGATATGGAATTTCAAAGGGGCTCTATATACACTTTAAGAAGAATAAAATTTCATATCATCAATAAGTGTCTCTAGGAAGAGAAATTGACATGTAATCCCATTCAAAGATCATGTCATTAGTGCAAGGATAAATCAATGACATAATTACGTGTGACAATTATAAATACACCCAATATAAGTGGATATCAAGTGTAAAACAATCATAGGTCATTCACACATACTCTTGTAAAAACAAAACCATTGAAATAGATATTTAACTCAATGAAATGAGATTGAGTTATGACTTCCCATACAAGTTCGTATAAATGAAATAAGAATTTATCAATGAGATGATTATGTATAGAAATGGTATATCAGAATAATGGATTTTGGAAATTAAAACATAGAGATTACACACATAATATTGGCATAATAAAATCATGAAGTATAGGTTTAACCCTAAGAATTGAAAGTGGGTTAAGAAGTTACCTTACATAAATTCAACAGCCTAACAGAGTCACATTAGAATTCATAATATGAGATGATGGGAGATAAAAAGGGGTATCTCATCACATGGACATAAAATTTATAGTAATAAGGATATATAAGAACATATCCCATCATAATAAGATTAAAAGTCCTAACAAAAAAGAGACTTTTAAAATGATGAGGGTGAAAGGTTCCCTTACAGATTTGGGTAACTTTTGAAATGTACACCCCATGGAAGAAGGGTCGTAGAATGAATATGTAAATACCCATAAATTAAATTATATTACATTAATAGTAGAATAATGGGCATTAAATATACCACTCAATGTAAATAGTGACAAATGCAGCATAAATCTCATGGGATTAAAAGTGAGATGAAAAATCCCTTATGAAAACTCGGCAGCCTAACGGCGCCACTTAAAAATTATTAAAATTAATTGATTAGAGTAAGAGGGGGTCTCTCATCATATGAAAATAAAAATTACAGTATGGTGAATATAAAAGAACATCCTCCAACATAAGAACATGGATCATAAAAGAAATGACATAAAAGAGATTACTTGAAAAGAAAGAGAGAGGTTGCATCCCTTACCTCAAGTCTGACTTGTCTTGTTCATTTCTTTATATTCATGAATAATAAACTTTGCTCAATTTATAATTTCTTAAGGACCTCATTTAAAGATTATTATTCAGTCCATATCACAAATTATAATGTTATAATAATTTGTTGATAATGTGAGTTCATATCAGACGTTTTTGTCAATGTTTGGTACATGAGTCAAAAATGACATTTTTTGAAAATGATTGTCCATGTAGTTATATGTAAATCATTTCCAGAATATTATTAATGATTTAAATATCATATATATCCAGTAAATATTCATTTTATACTATTCCATAACATTTTGAGAAAAAAAAGAAATGAAATGCACCGTTCATGGAGACGGTAGGCCATACGTACGCATGAACACTACTTTCATTTCTTTGTCATATTAATGGAATTAAAAATAAAGGAGATATATATATATATATATATATTATAATTTCAAATAATATATATTTTATATAGGTCACATATTTTATTTAATTTCATTCTTTATACATTCCTTGTATTGCATGAACGAGTCACATCACTTGAGGGGGCGGTAGTCCACACTTCCTCGTATGAAATTATCGCATTTTCACAACATGCAAAGCATAAAGGTATGTTCTAAATATAAAATACCGAAGCATATAGAAAACATAAATAACATATATATCATATATAAAATACATTGACATCATAATGGCCACCAGGAAAGGTGTTAATAGAAGATTTAACAATCAGCGTTTCGTGAGGCAGTAATTCACCATCCACAGAAACATTATGTTATTTAACCATTAGACATAGGTGTGTGTATGTGTAGCTCGAATATTTCTCATAACAACATCCTAGTATATTTAAGATACTGGTGTTGTTAGAAAATAAAGGAATAAAAATAATTTAGGGGGTTGGAGAAGCAAAATAAAACAAATGAACATAAGAGAAGACATTACCTTTAAATCGGGTAACTCTCTTTGGTTTGAACCAAAAGGTTTTCTTGAAGAGCTTTCTTCCTAAGGTAAGTCCTCTAGGATGAGAAGAGGGATGTGGAGAGATAAAATTTTCAGATCTTGGCCGATCCAATGTCTTTATTGGTGTGGGTTAGTTGGTAGAGGTGGGGGCCTTTTATAAGAGGAGAAGAGGTTCACTCTTGGAAAGTTATAAAATGTAACATTATTATAAACGGATTTTCAGATTTTAAAGGTCCCAAAATTAAAAATTTCTAGGATAAGGTGATAATAGTTCGAAATCCACCCATAAAATATGTTTTTGACAATTGTGGGTCTTATATTTTACATTATCGTTTCATTTTATTTAAATCATTAAATAATGAGGTAATCGCTACATCATCGTGGTGTCATAAATAATTTAATACATTTAATGTATTAAAAATATAAAAAAAATATCATGATTTAGAAGATATTTTTATCTTTCTAATGAATATTTATAGTCCAAAATATAACTTGTATCACCCCTGTAAAAATTGTTTTAGTAAAATAATACATGTTTCTGACATTTTTATTTTACCTTTAAATAAAAAGTTTTTAATGTCATTTTCTTACCCAAGTGGCTCCAAGGGGTCCCCAAGTTGACCCATGGATTCTTTGGGTCGGACATGACAAATACAATAAGGGTAGGGAATGTGTCAATGTAATTTCATATTATTATAACATTATTTTTACCTTAAATTACACTAATTACCTTTAATCACGATTAATAAAACTTAAAAGTTACTATTCACCTAAAAACTATTTTATTCCCATTGAACCAAATTTTACATCCTAATGACAAACATGTATGTAGGATTTTTGAAAATCAAATCACAAAAGTGGTAAAGTTTCATTTAAATGAAAAATCATTTTATTAACTACCACTTAGTGGTTTCACTATTCATCCAAAATTGATGTTTTTCAGAAAAATACCAAAAATTCACCCTAAGCTATATTTGATATTCTGAATTCAAAAATGATGTCTATTTTACAAAATTAAAAAAATATAGTTTTCATTAAGCTATTTAATAATTAATTCCCGCTGTCAAAACAAATAGCGTGTTTTTATGAAATAATATCTATTAAAAGATTGACACTAGTTTAAGTCCAATTTCAAAGTGAAATTTATTCCCATGACCAACATTGGATTAAATGGTAAAAATATATTATAATTTCACTTTAAAACCAATTAAAAATATGATCTAATCATATAAATAAATTAGATTCAAAAGAGGTTTTGAATTAAAATACAACATTTTTCCCTTATTCATTAAAAAATGAACATTATCAAAAAAATAACAAAAACATACACAAATTAAATTTTGATGTACCAATTCTAAAGAAGGATTTTATTTGGTCCAATATAACATATGAAACTGTCAAAAGTGGATTTAAAAAGGGTTATCCATCAAAAGTCAGTTAATCGACCTTTTAAAGAATATTAGAATATTTACGCTCAAAATTGTATTCATATGCATTTTAAGCCTCTATCATTTATTGGAAAAAAGTAAAAATATTTGACATACATATATAATCATTTTGTAGTTAGTTCTATTCATTCCTTCCATTACAACAGTTAGGCGTTAACTACCATTTAAAATAATATTATTTTATTATTAGAGTGCAACGTAAGATTCCCAAGAAACTCGTTGTTGCGTATTGGCTACGCCATCGAGCATAACATTCCCTTTAAATTATTATTAACATTTTATTCACAAATATGGATAAATATGAAAATTCCATATTCTCTATTTACCAGGGGTGTTACATCCTTCCCCCCTTTTGGGAATTGTGTCCTCGCAATTTTCAAATTGGGCTCGGAAACATCATTGAAAGCCCCACAACAGAAAAAGAGTCAGTTAAATTGTCACTTTAAAAGAAAGAAAGGTAAGTACAAAGGTCACCTGAATTAACCCATACTAGGATTACATGTAGGAAAACATGGATATGGAAGAAAAAACAAAGGGCCATGTTATGAGGGAGAGTGATAGAAAACATGTTTAGGAGAAAGTTAACCACCAGAAAATCACAAACTGGTGATGGGTTAAACGGTATTTGATTCCCCAGTAAGAAAAGTTAACAAACAAAATTTTTGGTTTTAAGTTACTTTTCATTGAGGAATTTATTTATGAGCTTAACTAAATCATAAGTAAACATACTTACATTTCATTTAGACTCTCATCTCCTACGAGATTTCTTACACAAACTTATATTTTCTCCAAAAGACGAATATTTAGGATGACTTGTTTACATTAAGAGCGCTATAATCAACTTCTAGGGAATCACCTAATCCAAAAAAGAGAAAAATTTATTTCCCTTATCTTTAGACCATAACCAAATCCAAAATTATTAGAACAAGATCACATAATCCGCAAAACGATTGTCCTTTATAAAAGGAAAATCTATTCTTAATCTCCAAAATTTGTCCAACAAAACCCAAAGTTCAATGAATACTATTTGATAAACAATTTGTCCATAAAATTATTCAAAGTAAACCAAACTAAGATTGAAACCCAAATATTTTAAGGATTTAATCACATAGTCTTATAAGGTACAAATTAACATTTATCTCTAAATAACATTAGTTGCTCTTAATGTCTCATATTGAAAAGTAATTAACCTAATCATATATCCTCCATGATAGGTCAATATTTTCCTAGATAACCCAAAAATCAACATTTTCTTGATTCATAAAATCATCTATCTAAAGAGAATAAGTCATACTAACTAGGGAATTCACATAGTCCAGTGGTAGGCGATAAATACCAGTCTCACTTTGGTTGTGGGTTCGATTCCCGCAGCTCCGTCCGATGCGAGAGGTTGTCACATAGTCTACGTGTTGTCCTTTTTCCAAAACTACATAATTCTTATAACATTTCACAAAAAGTGATAAAATATTCAAAAATAACCATAACATAATTTAACCTCAAGTTTATCTCATGCCTTTCATATTTCATCATATCATATAGTAACACATAATTACCTAAAAAGTAAGGATCATATAAACCCTAGTGGTTAACTTTATAATTATTACTTGAACTTCCACATCAAGTTGGTTCTCTCATACATGATGCATTAGACAACTCACCAAGGTTCAAGTGGTTGATCATGACTCCCAATAGTTGGTTTAGAATAACCATGAGATTTCTCATTGAATCCCCCATTTCATCCAGTCTCTTAATTAGAGAACCACCAAAGTTTCCTTGAAACCCAGTGTCACTTTGGTGCCTGCAACTCCTTCCATTTAATAAAACCAAAAAGGTCAGTGTGGGTATATTAACAAAATCATCAGGTACTAAAGAGGAAGATAAACACTAAGATATACTTATCCATGTTATCTCAAAATCATTTCAAATTTCATAAATAACTATGACTCTATATAATATAAATAACATTATGTGTATACACAACTTGTCACTTATGCTTAAAAAACACTCTATCCTCTAAAGTTATCTTAACCGACCTCTGATACCAACTATAAGGACCCAGCTTTAAAATCTTATGTAATCTTAAATTAAAATAATAATTCACATAGAGGATCTTTTCAGGATTAGAGTTTTAGGTAATTAGATCAAAAATCATGCATTTCATTCCACATTTCAACTAGGTGGTTACACAAAAGACAGTATTCATTTTTCTCATCAAAGGAGAGAAATTTAAAATAAAACATGGATTATTTCTTGATACTTCCTTGAAACTATCACCACATCATGTACCTTTCCCTTGACCTGTGAAAAACATTTCAAAAACTTTGGATGAGCATAAAAAAGCTCATTAAGGTATAAAAATACGGAATGAAAACATTATTCCATGTATACATAAGAATCAATGAAATCATAATTTACTCATAAAACATAAGCACTTCTACATACCTCATCAAATCATGAATAACTCATAGAAAGCATAAGACATAAAGGTAACTTGAGGAATTCATAACATTCTTATGTAGGGAGTAACCCTCATGGTTACGTTTGGAATACCCATCACAGTATATTCCCTAAATCCTTTCAGAGAAACCTTATTGTTTAACCCCTTCGCGTTACCCAATACATTGAAGAGATATATCAGGCTCACCCGCCTTTAGTTTATAACAGAACCACCAGATTTCATAAACATTGCCCAAAAACCATAACATAATCATAACACTTAAAACATGCATAAAAGAAACATAAAATTTCCACATTTCAATAACAACAGATCACATCATGATATACTCATAAATAAAAACATATAATAAAATCATTAAAACTCTATGAGATAAAAATCCCTTTATACTTTGAAAATATTAAATGAAGACCTTTAAAAAAGACTTTAGAATGAATGTGTCCCATACCACTTCGAGACTCTTGAAATGGTTTTAAAAAATTCATTTTCATATAAATAAATCCTTAAAACAATTTTTAAAACATGGACATGTATGATAAATTTTTAAAGGAATAAATCTTTAAAACCATTTAAAACAATGTTTTAATAAAAGAGTCCTTTTCCATTTGGATCATTTATATTATAAGCAACATGAAAGTAGACAATTTTAAAAAAATTTAAACGACTTGAGTATAGACATAATATGGATATGTAATTTCAAAGGGGTTTTATATACACTTTAAAAATAATAAAAGTCAATATCATCAGGAAGTGTCTCAAGGAAGAGAAATTGAGACGTAATCCCATTCAAAGATCATGTCATTAGTGCAAGGATAATTCAATTACATAATTATGTGTGAAAAAGTATAAATAAAACCAATATAAGTATATATAAAGTGGGAAAAAATAATATGTCATTCACACATACTCTTGGAAAAACAAAACCAATTACATAGATATTTAACTCAAGGAAATGAGATTGAGTTATGATTTCCCATACAAGTTCGTATAAATGACATAAGAATTTATCAATGAGATGATTTTGTGTAGAAATAGTATATACACACAAAGTTTTGTGGAAATTACAACATAGATATTACACACATAATCTTGGCATAATAAAATCAAGAATTAGAGTTTTAACCCTATGAATTGAAAGTGGGTTAAGAAGTTCCCTTACAGAAATTCGACAGCCTAACAACGTCACTTTAGAATAAATAAAATAAGATGATGAGAGATAAAAAATTGTATATAATCATATGGACATGACAATTACAGCAATAAGGATATATAATAACATATTCCATCATAATAATATTAAAATACCTAACAAAAATAAGTCTTTTAAAATGAGGAGGGTGAAAGGTTCCCTTACCGATTTGGGTAACTTTTGAAATGTACACCACATGGAAGAAGGGTCATACAATGAAAATGTAAATACCCATAAATTAAAGTATATTAAATAAATAGTAGAATAATGGGAATTACATATACCACTCAATGTAAATAGTGGCAAATGTAGCTTAAATCTCACAGGAATAAAAGTGAGATGAAAAATCCCTTATGATAACTCGAAAGACTGACGACGCAATTTAAAAATTCATAAAATTAATTGATGAGAGTAAGAGGGGTTCTGTCATCATATGAAAATTAAAATTACAGTATGGTGAATATAAAATAACATCTTCCCACATAAGAACATGGAGCATAAAAGAAACGACATAAAAGAGATTACTTGAAAAGAAAGAGAGAGGTCAGATCCCTTACCTCAAGTCGAACTTGTCTTGTTCATTTCTTTATATTCCTAAATAATAGACATTGGTCAATTTATAATTGCATAAGGACCCCCTTTAAATATTATTATTCATTTCATATAACATAATATAATTTTATAATAATTGGTTGATAATGTGAGTTCATATCAGACTTTTTTGTCGATGTTTGGTACATGAGTCAAAAATGACCTTGTTTGAAAATGATTGTCTATGTAGTTATAAGTAAATAATTTACAGAATAGTATTAATTATTTAAATATCATATATATCCAGTACATATTCATTTTATACTATTACATAAAATTTGGAGATAAAAAGAAATGAAATGCACCGTTCATGGACACGGTCGGCCGTATGTACGCAAGAATGCTACTTTCATTTCTTTGTCATATTAATGGAATTAAAAATAAATGAGAGATATATATATTATCATTCAAGTATAATATATATGTTATATAGGTCACATATGTCCATTAATTTAATTCTTTATACATTCCATGTATTGCATGAATGAGTCACATCATTTGAGGGGGCGGTAGTCCACACTTCCTCATATAAAATTATCGCATTTCCCCAACATGCAAAGCATAATGGTATGTTTTAAATATAAATTACATAAGCATATAGAAAACATAAATACTGTATATATCATATATAAAATATAGTTACATCATAATGGCCACCATGAAAGGTTTTAAAAGAAGATTGAACAATCATCGTTTTGTGAGGCAGTTATTTGCCATCCACGGAAACAGTATGTTCTTTAACCATTAGACGGAGGTGTGTGTAAGTGTAGCTCGACTATTTCTCATAAATACATCCTAGTATATTTTAGATACTGGGTTTTTTACAAAAGTAAGTAATAAAAATAATTTAGGGTGTTGGAGAAGCAGAATAAAACAAATTAACATAAGAGAAGACATTTCCTTTAAATCGGGTAACTCTCTTTGGTTTGAACCAAAATGTTTTCTCAAAGAGCTTTCTGACTAAGGTAAGTCTTCTAAGATGAGGAGAGGGATGTGGAGAGATAAAATGTTCAGATCTTGGCCGATAAAATGGCTTTAGAGGTGTGGGTAAGTTGGTAGAGGTGGAGGGCTTTTATATGAGGATAGTAGGGGCACTATTGGAATGTTATAAAATGATACATTATTATAAAATTATTTTCAGATTTTAAAGGTCCCAAAATTATATATTTAGAGTATAAGGTGATAATAGTTATAAAACCACCCATAGAATAGGTTTTTGACAAGTTTAGGTCTTAGATTTTACATTACAATTTCATTTTACTTAAATCATTAAATAATGATGTAATCGCATCATCATCATGGTGTCATAAATAATTTAATTTATTTAATGTCTAAAAATTATAAAAAATATATAATGATTTAGGAAATATTTTTATATTTCTGATGAATATTTATAGTAAAAATTATGACTTGTATAACCCCCTGTAAAAATTCTTTTAGTAAAAAAATACATGTTTGTGACATTTTTATTTTAACTTTAAATAAAAAGTTATTAATGTAATTTTCTTACTCAAGTGGCTCCATGGGGTCCCCAAGTTAACCCATGGATTTTTTTGGTCAGCCATGACACATCCAATAAGTTTAAAACATGTTTCAAGGTAATTTCATATTATTATAACACCATTTTTACCTTAAATTACACTAATTACTTTTAATCACGATTAATAAAACTTAAAAGTTACTATTCACCGAAAATATTATTTTAATCCCATTGAACCACATTTTACATCTTAATGACAACCATATATGTCGGATTTTTGAAAATCAAATCACAAAAGTGGTAAAGTTTCATTTAAATGAAAAATCATTTTATTATCTACCACTTAGTGGTTTCACTATTCATCAAAAATTGAAGTTTTTCAAAAAAATATAAAAAATCCACCCGAAGATATATTTGATATTCCAAATTCTAAAATGATTTCAATTTTAAAAAATTAAAAAAATATAAGTTTCATTAATCAATTTAATAATTAATTCCCACTGTCAAAACAAATAGCGTGTTTTTAAGAAACAATATCTATTAAAAGATTGACACTAGTTTAAGTCCAATTTCAAAGTGAAATTAATTCCAATGAGCACCATTGGATTAAATGGTAAAAATATATTCAAATTGCACATTTAAAACAATTCAAAATATGATCTAATAATATAAATAAATTACATTAAAAAGAGGTTTTGAATTAAAATACAACATTTTTCACTTATTTATTAAAAATGATCTTTATTGAAAAAAAAATAACAAAAATATACAAAACGTAAATTTTGATTTCCTGATTCTAAAGAAGGATTTTATTTGGTCCAATATAACATATGAAACTGTCAAAAATTGTATTTTAAAAGGGTTCTCCATCAAAAGGCGGTTAATCGACCTTTTAATGAATATTAGAATATTTATGCTCAAAATTGGATTCATTCGCATTTTAAGCCTCTACCATTTATTGGAAAAAAGTAAAAATATTGGACAAACATATATAATCATTTTGAAGTTAGTTCTGTTCATTCCCGCCATTACAATGGCTAGGTGTTAACTACCATTTAAAATAATATTATTTTATTATTAGAGTGCAACGTAAGATTCCAAAGAAACTCATTGTTGCGTATTGGGTACGCCATCGAGCATAATGTTCCCTTTAAATTAATATTTACATTTTATTCACAAATATGGATAAATATGAAAATACCATATTCTTTATTTAACTGGGGTGTTATAATAAAGGTATTCTCTCTAGCTTTCTCAATAAATGATTTCTCAGATTCAGCTTCTCTATCTTCTTCTTCTTCATCTTTAGATAAAAATCAACTTCATTTTTATTTGAAGAAAATTTTATCCTTCCCCATTGAAAAATGTTTATCTTTTCTCTGCTTGTTTCTTCCATGACCTTCATGGACTTCTATCATCAACATCACTCTTATCTTCTTTATTATTTTGAGAAGAGTTAGCTGCAAATTGACCAACTGCTCCACACTTAATATATTTCCAGGTAAGTTTTCCCTTGTATTTCATTATCCCTCTTTTCAAATTTCTAGAAATCAAGGATAAAACTTTAATAAAGTTTTTAGATACCTCATCTTCATAATCAGATTCACCAGCTTCATATTTAATAAGAGTTATATTTGACTTCTCTCTATTTACAGCCTTGAATTACAATTCTCTATCATCTTTTATTCGGATCTTCATAGTATTATCCCTTCTCATTTCATATGTAATTAGAGTTCTATGCAAATGTTCTAGAGATAACATTTTAGGGTCTCTATATTTTAATGAAGATAATTTAGAATCAAACTTATCGGGTGGAATTCTTAGGATCTCTTCAACTACTATAGAATCATTAAAATTTTCACCGAGACATTTGATTTTACTATAAATGTAATTTACCCCGTTAAAGAAGTCCCCAAAAGATTCAGATTCTTTCATTTTAATGTCTTCATAATTCATCCACCGTATTTGATGTTTTTACTTCTTCACTTTTATATTTCCATCATGTATGTTCTTCAACTTATCCCAGATGCCTTTAGTTGTAGAAAAACATCTCACTCTTAGAAACTCACTAATAGAAAGAGATGAGAGTAATGCATTTTTATCACTTCCATTATTTTCAAGATTCTCCTTATCGGTAGGTCTAAGAGTAAGCTTGCCTTAAATTTGATGAAATCATCCAGTTTTAGTTTCAAGAACATCATACCCAAGAGACATAAGATAAGGCATCATTCTATCCTTCCAAATATGATAATTCATTCCATAAAATATCAAAATCCCCTTATTATTCATGAAATTCAGATTCTGCATAATAACCTCTCTACAAAACATCAGCAAAGAACAAACAAAGGGAACCTTTCGCTCAGATAGCAATTGATGTTCCTAGTAAGGATCCTAGAATCACTGAGAGGGGGAGTGGTGAATCAGTGATATATTTTTCTTTTTTAGGTTTCTTTTTTTTAAACACTTTCGCCACCTGTTAATGATATTCCACCCTTATGAACACACACAACCACAGGAACACAATGTTTACAAGGTTCAATACTCAACCAGAGTAGCTACATCCTTGGTATGGTACAGAAACTTTCCAATACCACAGAATACACTAGAAAATAGTCCTTTGATGTTGAATTAAATGAATAGGATATTCCCTTACACTCATGTAGCACTTGGAAAACAATTCACCAACACGTGTGTACCCTCTTAGCACAAATAATGAATTATAGTATTTAAGTTCTTCTTTAAAATTGAACACCTTTATTCTGTAAAGTAAAACTCTTCACCTTCCAACCCAGAATCTGGAATGAACTCCCATGCACATAAATGAATATGCGTGAATAACCGAAATCTTTCACAAACCCTCGTAGGTGTCTTGAGTACATATTTTATGATGCACAAACAAGTTTTGACTTTTTTCACGAAACACCTCCATCACACAACTTCAATATTGCGTGCAACTATCTTCTTGGGCACAACTCTATATCATTCGAGCACTCAACCTTTTATAAAATTATTTCATGCCACAGAGCTATGAATTTCTCTAAGTGTCAATCATATTGAATTTGAGGGGTTCACCACTTGATTATATACCTTGTAAACCCCCATGCAAAAAATATCCTGATGTGTCACTCAAGATCCTGATGTGTTGAAAAAAACCCCATTTGACATCACATTGGGTATGTAAGTATCTTTTGCACCAACCTCATCATTCGCGCACTTCTTTATGCTTTTGTGAACTTCATGAATTTGACAATTTTTGATGTTTGGACCTCTAATCATGCCTTTCACAAAACATTCCAAACTCTTTTCAATCATGCATGCAAAAAAATCATTTGTGCAAGCCTCTCCTGTGATATATTTTGATGTTTGGATCATGGAACTCCACTTTCATGCTATATAACAAGCCATCTTCAAAATTGCATGCAACATCCTTTTCCAAAAACACATTTCTTCATCTCTCGATTTTCAACCCAAAAAATTTGGAAAACACTAGGAAACAACACTATCATAAAATATGGTTCGGCACAAACACCAATGATGCATCATTTTCATTTCGAGCATTCAATAAAAAACAGCTTTCATCACAAACAATATCTATCATGATTTATATTATTTGGTCAAACACCTTTAGCATCATCATATTTTCCATGGAATGTATTATAAATACCATGTTGTCCACCAGTATCTTTCATTCCAATCGATGTAGTACATGACTGGAAGCACCTTTAATCCCCCTTTCCTTCATAAGGCATTCATCATAAGTTATCATAATTTATGAAATTTATGAAATAAAATCATCAAATAATCATCTAATTTTCATGTCCTTTATAAAGTGAATTGATTTATCTTTTATGAAAAGAAATAATAGCACTATGTAATAACAAAATCTTCTTACTTCCTTCCCCTTCCTACATGCTCCCAACAATCTCCCCCTTTGGATTTTGTTATCAAACAGGATTCATAAATCACTGAACTTTTTATCCTCATGCAATGGATTATTTATCAAAAATTCTATGCCAACATGAGCTAACTCATTGTTAGAAACATGAATTGTTGAAAGCAAAACCATGATCTCTAAAAGTAGTGAATATGAAGTTTCTTCTTCATACTTCTCCAAAACAAAAACAAATTTACTCAATGCCTTGTCACATATAATTAATCCTTATTTTTCCTAGAATAAAATGATTTTGTTTCATATAACCACTCCATCAAACTATTAGAATTTTTCACACACTTACATGCTGGATTCACAGCTTACCCACAACTCCCCCTTTATACATGCAATCATAACGATAGATTTACGAACCAATTATCCACCTTGAAAACACTATCCAAGGAAAATATGAGGGTAGGGATAGACACACATACCTATACATTCATGAGAAGGAGGTCTGACACCCATGTTCAACCTCAATTTAAAAAATTGTTCTTTCAGTAATGCTTTTGTGAATATGTCAGCAACATGTTCCGATGTGGAAACGTAATACAACCTCAATTCATTATTCTCTACCTATTATTTGATGAAGTGGTACTTTATGTCAATGTTTTCTAGAAAATAATGTTGTACTATATTCCTTGTACGATTTATTTCACTCCGATTATCACATCCCAAGAGCAATTGTAGCGTTACTTCAACAAGGAGATCTTCTAACTGAGTTTTCATCCATATAAGATGGGTAAAAACATGAGTGGAAGAAAAATACTCAGCTTCAGCTATGATAAGGTTTAATGAATTCTATTTCTTTATATTACAACTAACACAACTTTTTGCCATAAGGAAAACTACACCAGTTGTGGAACTTCAATCATCAACGTTTCCTACCCAATCAACATCTGAATATCTGAACATATCATTATTTTCTGAGCCATTAATCTTGATTCCAAAATTTGTTATACCTTTGATATATCAAATAATTTTTTTTCTACCAATAAAATGTCAATATTTATAAGCTCTTGGAAATCATGCACATAAGATAACAAAAATGATGATGTCGGGTCTTGAGGTTGTCAAATATAAAAGACTTCCAATTAGCTTTTGAAACTCTTTCTGATCAACTTCATTACCTTCTTTGTATTTAGAGAACATGGTCCCCATTGAAATCGATGTGGAAACATGTTTAAAATTTTCTATGAAAAACTACTTCATACGTCCCTTAGCATACTTTTCTTGATAATTAATAATGTGCATACTTTTCTGTCAAATTTGAATCCCAAGAAAGTATTTCATTTCTCCCATTATGGACATCTCAAATGACTTTTTAATCTCTTTAGAGAAATTTTTATCATTTCCATCAAAGATAATGTCAACAACATAAAAAATTATAATGAAAGGTAACTCCATAAATTGCTTAATGTAAATATTATTGGCAACACTACATTTCTTTGAAATTTATCTTCTTTAAACAAGTATCCAATTTAGAATACCATTCTCTCAGAGCCTATTCTATCCCATACAAAGCCCTTTTCAACCTGCACCCAAAACGTTCATCCTTCTCAATAGAAAATCCACAAGTTTGATCAATATAAACTTCCTTGTCAAGATCATTATTCAATAATGAAGATTTTACATCCATTTGAATGATTTTTTAACCTCATTGTGTAGAAATAAGAGGAAATATTCTGATTCTTTCTATCCTTTCTACCAGAGAAAATGTTTCATGAAAATCCATTCCTTTAATTGGTTAATAAAATTTGCAAAACAATATTGATTTGTTTCTTATCACTTCGCCTTCTTCAGTCAACATGTTCTAAAAAACCCATTTTGTACCAAAAATGTTTTTTTTGTCTTTCTTGGGTTCAAGTTCCCAAGTATCATTCTTCTCTATGTGAACAAGCACTTCATTTGTAGATTGAACCCATTTTGGATGCTCAATGCATCATTTACACAATTTGGTTCAACATTAGAATAGAGACAAGGGTGTGTGATATCATTTGTTTTTATTAATGTTTTAACCCTCTAATGTTGATCGGCAATAATGTTTTGAGTCTCCACTTGTTTCCTCAGCCTAGGTTGATCTGTTTGAATTTTATTTTCATCACTTGAGATTGATGAGTCTGGTTCCTTATCTTGAGTAGGATTAAAACAGTCTGCAGCATTATCATAATTATTAGAAAAATTCCTTATCATGCTCAACTTCTATATCGGCAAAAATCTTCTTTTCTTTTTCAACATTTTAAAGATCTTTTATATCAATAGAGTCTATGATTATTCTGGTTTCTGTGTCGAAACATCTGTATTCTCTTACTTCTGAAGCATAGCCAATAAAAATACCATCATCTCCTCTTTGTTAAAACTTTCCAAGGATTACACCCTTTTTCTTTATGATGCATGGACTCCAAATAAGTCTTATGTGTTTCAAATATATAGCTTTTTCATAAAACATTCCATATGTAGTAATATCTAAATGTGGAGAATAGAAACATCATTTCTGAATATACACATCATTACTCATGTCTTGCATCCAACAACAATGAGAGAGACCATGTTCAAGTAACACAGTTCTACCCATTTCAACCAGGATTCTACTCTTCCTTTCAGCAACCCCATTTTTTTAGGTGTGTATGGTGAACTAAACTAATGCCGAATTCCATGCTTCTCAATGTATCTTTAAAACTCTTCATTCTTATAGTCTCTACCATTATAAGTTCTAAACTTCATCACTAAATACTCACATTCTCTCTCTTCTTTCCCCTTGAAACTGTTAAAAATTTTCAGAGTATCAAACTTATGTCTCATATACATAACACACGTGATCTGAGAAAATTCATCAATGAATGTAATTAATTAATTATCTATATTTATAGATTTCATTCTCATTGGTCCACATATATCTAAATGTATAAGTTAGAAAGGTCATTTTTTGCGAATGTAAACTCTTTTATGGATCATGTTGTTAATCTTCCCTTTATCAAAAATAGTTCAACACCAATATCTTCTTCTGGATAAATTAGGCATATCCCAGACACTCTCTAATGTAGATAAAATGCACATGTTTTTAAACACATATGTCCTAGCCTTTTATGTTATAACTGATTTACATTAACTATACCCATGTAACAAAGAGTTTTGTACTTCACCAACTTAAAAAAGTTCCCTTTGGTATGTTGGCCTCTTTTAACTACCTTTCCATTATATTCAGTTTCAAGAACAAACCCATATTTCTTGAAGATATATTTTTCCCCCATTAAAAAGTTGTGAAACACTCAACAGATTGTGTTTCATCCCATAAACATATAATGTTTTCTATTATTTCATTTTTTTCCCTGATGATGGCTGATCCAACACCTTTGATCCTCAGAGACTCATCATTTACAAATGTAATTGTTCATTCTTTGAAGTCTCTCTCATTCTTCAGAAACATTATATCTCTTGTCATATGGGAAGAACACCAACTATCAAGAATCCACAGATTCTATCTTTTTTAGATTCAAGGGAGTTTCAACAACAAGATATTTTTGTTCTAACTTTTCCATATTCACATCCATCTTTTGTGATTTGTTGAGAACTTTTTGTTGTGATGGAAAGAAAACAAGAAATACCTTATGAAGATTTCAAGGATATTAACATCTTTCACAAATAATTTCCTATGGTTGGAACCTATTTGCCTCTTTCACACATGACTTCTAATATTTCTTCAATCCTTCAGTCCCGTAAATCCATTTTTGGGAGGATCGACTCCCCCTAAAAACATGTATTCCATAACTTGTAGAATTGAAGTTAAGCAGTTGATTAAACCAACACATGTTTTTAGTGTGTAAAAATCCACCACAATACCAACTGTGACCATAGAGTGAATATTTCTTTATGAAACATCTATGATGAAAAGAGTTGTTAACATGCTTCTCCAAAAACCAATTGATATAACTCTGATGACCATTAACCTTCCTATTTTCAATTGTATCTTTCTTCTTCTTCAGCTCATATTTCTGTTCAGACTTATCAGCACCAGATCTATCTAAAATATTTCTGTTCATAGGATCTTTATGTACTGATTTTTCGGCATTAATAACTTTAGCCACATACATATCCTTTCTAGATTTGTTATTATCAGAACCAGTTCTCTTATGTCTCTCACATATTTAAGAAAACATCTGGGATCCATATCTAGTTCATTCCTACAAGAACTCAAACCAACATATAAGATAGATTGTTTGAAACTATTGTTCATTTCTTTAGTTTTATAATTTTTCTATCGGAAAAGTTTAAACTCTTTTTATTTTGAATTTATATTTACATCAAGATGATCATTACGATTCTTTTCATTATCAATAGAATTATTCAGATTATATATCTCCTTTTCCATCTTTATTTTCTTATCTGGAAAACGTTATTGATTTTTTAATGTGGTATTTTAATTTATCAACATCATGTTTTCATTTCCAAGCCTTTTGATCTCCCTCGGACATTATTTCAACTCTTCTTTCAGATGATATTCACGATGAGTTTCTTCTTCATCAGAACTATTGCTCCCATAATCTTCATTATTCACTGTTGCAATAAATTTATTCTCACTAGCTTTATTAGTAAATGATTTCTCAGCTTCGGTTTTTCAATATTCTTCTTATTCATCTTTTGAAAAAAATCTTCTTCGTTTTGATTTGAAGAAATTTTTATCCATCCCCTTTGAAAAATGTTTATCATTTTCAGCTTTTTTCTTCAAAACCTTCTTTGCCTTCTATCATCATCATCACTGTTATCATTTTTATTCTTTTGAGGATAGTTAGCCAAAAAGTGAACAACGACACTACAGACAAAACATTTCATGAAAAGCTTTTCCTTGTATTTCTCTATCCGTCTTTTCACATTCTTGAAAAAAGGAAAAATTGTCATCAATATTTTTTCATACCTCATCTTTAGAATCGGATTCACGAACATCATCTTCAATAAAAGTCATATTTGACGTCACTCTCTATGCATGATTGAATAAAATTTCTCTATCATCTTTTATTGTTCTCTTCATAGTCTTCTCCCTTCTCATTTCATAAGTAATGAGAGTGTATAGAAAATCTTCCAGATATAATGTTTCAGGGTATCTAAATTCTAACGATGATACTTTAGCATCAAAATTATCTTGCAGAATTCTCAAAAACATTTCAACAGCTATAGAATCATATAAATTTTAACCAATATATCTGATTTTACTAACAATTTCATTTACCCTAGTAAAGAATTCCCCAACAGATTCAGATTCTTTCATTTTCAGCTATTCATACTTCAGTATCCAAACTGTTTGTTTTTCTTTCTTCAATTTTGTATTTCCTTCATAGATGTTCTTCAAGTTATCCTAGATTCCATTACCTGTAGAAACACATTTCACTACTAAAAACACACTCTCAAAAAGTGATGAGATTATTTCATTTTTATCTCTTCTATCATTCTCAAGATTCTTTTTATCATCAGGTGTAAGAGGAACCTTGTCATCAATAGGAGGAAATCCATCTGTTGTTGTTTTAACAACTTCATACCTAGGAGACATAAGATAATTCATTATTCTATCCTTATATATATGATAATTCGTTCCATAAAATATAGGAGTCCCCTTACTTTTCACACAATTCAGATTCTCTATCACAACTTCTCTAAAAAACATCATCAAAGAACAAATAAAGGGAACATGTCACTCTAATACCAATTGAAGTTCCCATTCAAGATCCAAGATTCACTGAGAGGGGGAGGGGGGAATAAGTGATATATTTTTATTTTTATGTTTCCTTTATTAGAAACAACATTATCCACTAATTAATGAGTTTTTTCCCTACATAACACACATAACCATGGGAACATGTGATTTACAAGGTTCACTACTCATAAAGTGTAGCTACATCGTTGGTAAGGTAGAAAAACAATCCAGTACCACCCAATCCACTAGAAAACAATCCTTTAATTGGGAATAAAATGAGTAGGATATGCCCTTACACTCATGTAGCACTTGGAAAACAATCCTCATGAACATGTTAACCCTCTTAGCACAAATAGGGAATTGCATTATTTTAGTGGTTTTTTACAATTGAACTGGTGTATTATCTGATGTACAACTCTTCACTTTCCTCCCCAAAATATGGTAAGAACTCCAATGTTCACAATTGAATATGGGAAAAGAACCCTAATCTTTCGCGCACCCTTGTAGGTTTCTTGCACCCATATTTTATGATGCACGCACAACATTTTTCTTTTGTTGCAAAACACCTCTTGCGTGGAACTAAAATCTCGCACGCAACTCTATTCTTGCATGTAACTCTATATCGTTCCCAAACTCCCCTTTTCATTAAATTCTTCTTTGCCTCAGAGCTCAGGATTTCTCTAAGTGTTGAGGATATTGATTGTGAGGGTGTCACCTCTTATTTATAGACCTCATCAACCCCTGTGCACAAAAACACTGATGGGTCGTGCAAGATCCTGACGTGTCTCCCAACCCCATTTGACATATCATTTTTTGAATAAGTATCTTTCATACCAACCTCATATTTCACTCACTTCATGAATCTTTTGTGCACTTAATTCATTTCCCATTTTTGATGTTTGGACCTTGAATCATGCCTTGTGTTCGACATTCAAAACACCCTTCAATCTTACATACAAAAATAAATCTTTCACACATGCTTCAACTTTGCCAAATTTTTATGTTTGGATCATGGAACTACACTTGTGTGCAACATACCAATACATTTTCAAACTTGCATGAAATATCCATTTCCAAAAACACATTACACTATATCCTGATTTTCAGCCCCAAAATTTTGAAAAACACTAGGAAACCACACCACCATAAAATATGGTTTATCAAAAACACCAATGCTACTTCATTATCATATGGCGTATTCAATAAAAAACTAATTTCATCACTAACCGTATCTATCATGATATGTAGTATTCGATCAAACACCTTTAGGATCGTCATATTTTCCATTGAATGTATTATAACTTACCTGTCTTCCACTAGCATCTTCCCTTCCAATCGAAACTTTAACAAACTGGAATCACCTTTAATCCCCATTTCCATCATAAGGATTGCATCCTATGTTCTCCAAACTTATGATATTTGTGAAATAATAATAATAAAATAATCTTCTGATTTTAATGTCCTTTTCAAAGTGAATTGATTTATCTTCTTTGACAACAAAATACAACACTCTGTAACAACAAACACTTCATAATTCCTTATCCATCTAATTTGGTTCTAATAATCATCCCCAAAATATTTTCATTGTGGAGAATACAAATCCTACAAGGGGAGACTGAGGCACCAAGATAATCAGTAGAGAAAGTGCCTGATTGCATTCCAATCCTCGAGCTTAGGGAAGACAGAATTCTTTCAAAGAATCTCTTCAGAACATAGAAGGTGCTCTTGATGTGATTGATAGCCTTCCCACTGCATTGAAGTTAGTCTTCAAGAATATTGTTAAACACCTGAACAATCCACATACATACATTCATAAAAATAGTATAATCATCCGCAGACATCAGATGGGAGATGTTCAATGGATTGGAGCTTCACCGATAGGGCCTGATAGATTCTTAAAAAATATCCATGTTTAAGAGATGACTAAGTAAATCCTATGAAATAGAAATGAGGGTTAGTGAGAGAGGATCCCCTAACCATAGACACTAAAAATACTTGAAGAAACCCTAATTTCATCCCATGAAGTGAACAACCATCGAAAAAGAACTACAACAGTGGAAGAGAAGATATACATTCCACATAGATAACCCCATCCCTATCGAGACCATGATGATGAAAACCCACTCTAGAATGTCATGGGCCTTACACATTTCCATCTTGATCACTATGTTTTCTCTATCAACTCACATGTTAATATCTTCGATGATCTCATGATCCAGTGCAATCTCCCCTTAAATGAATCCCTATTTAATAAATCCATGCTTCTCACAGGATACCCATTGATTAAGGTGATGGCTTAGTTTATTGATTAGAATTGAGGCAAGGATATTTTATGTGAAATTTCACATGCTCATAGGGTGATAATGATGGAGCAGGGAGGGATCATTGACCATCAGAATGGGAACCATGGTGGTGGCTCAAGCGGCACGAGGGAGAGTACCCCCCCCCCCGGAAATAAGTCTTGGATGGAGATCACTATATAATTCTTGAACACACTCAAGGAATATTTATAAAAGGAGCCCTATAACTCATCCAGGACTAGGTCACTATCATGGTTCATGTTCAAAATAGCCCAAAATATTTGATCCTCCTGCAGTAAAGATTCAATCAGAGTATTGTCTTGATGATAAATCACTATGTGGATGATTTCTGTGATGTCTTGGCATCCTAGTATTACCTCATACAAGTAGACTTTTGAAGAAGGTCTTCACTAAGCTACCCACCATGTCTTGATAATCTGTGAAGGAAATATCCTCCAACCTTAAATTGGGACTTGCATGTCTCTGTCTTTACTTGACACATGCATTGAAAAAATAAGTGTTACAGTTACCCTCATGAAGCCAAATCACTCTGGATACATCATGGGCCACACTCTCCTCCTTGAGGATAATTTCGACCAAAACATCATTACTTATGCCCAAGTTCCTGAACAAATTCTCATTCCATTCCACTTCCATGTAGAACTCTAGGCGATCAAAATTTGACTTAATCCCATTCATATCACACATAATCAGTGGCTGGGTGAAGACTGACACTTGAAGATCCTATCAGAGATGCCTTAATTTATTATATAATCTTTCCCATACATTGACATGAAAGAAACTATTCTATAAGGAACCAACATTGTCATGAATGTAAAGATACCCAACAGCTAGGGAAGATAACGCCATGGAAAGGCTCTTGTCCCAACCAGGTAGGATATCAACTAGAAGAGGTGAGTGGTTCGATAAGCTACAGGACAATTGAGAGACCTTCTAATTCTATAGGTGGATATAGCATGGACATTGTCCAGATAGCAATCCAGCTAGCACCATGTGTGATGAGAACCTCTCTGGTTGTTGCACTCTGTAAATCACCTCCCTGAAACCCCCATATCCAACAAACCATTGTTGTACATGAATTGATTGATCTACTGGCAGGAACAATAAGGAAATTACCCCCACCATTATTATCATAGAGATATTTGACCACATTGGAACCCCCACAATCCATGGGAGGTTCCCAGGATTGAAGCCCTCTAGATCGCTCCACAAATGCACTCAATCACGGATGTCACAACTACCATGCACAAAAGAGAAGAAGAAGGTTTGGATAACACCCCTGATCCTTGTACTGATAAATTGATCTAAAGACTGAACCAAGATCACACTAATGGATGCATTACAAAATATCAAAATGGAGAAACTAGAAGAACCATCTTGTAGGAAACAAAACATCATTATCCTTTAGACAAACTCTACAATTTGTTTTTTCTTGTTTAGCTTCCAGCACAAAAAATAAATATATTTTTTTAGATCAAACATGAAGGGTTATTTAATTTGATTTTTCTTGGTCACCCATGTCATGAGAATTCTAGATAAAGAAAGATAACATTAAAATAGTAAGGTATGGCACATGTTATATGCTTCTTATAAGATATGCTTGAAGAGGAGGACTAGATTCGATACATTGAATAGGATATGGTTTACTCCCATATAAACTATAAGGTAGGATACGGCGAGGGAGGTGTAGACAACGCATGAGCTCCAGAGGAGAAGCCTGGATGAATAGAGGCATTGGGAGGTATATGGGCCATGATGGAAAATGTCCTTAAAGGTGAAGTGGTCTAGATGGAGAGACTGCCCGAGGAGGAATCCATAAGACATGCCTTATTTGTGCCCTGATGCTAGAGAGGTACCAGAGTAGGCATAAGAGGTGGGGTGTGATAGGATAATTAGGCCCCAAGAGGGAGACTCCTCAGGACAAGGTGCTCGGAGATAGAGGCTACATCACTAGGATATCCTACATCATGGAAAAGAGGTCGAGATCCTGGGGCAGGACAAGGAGAGGAATACCATCAGTGATCCAAGAGAAGTCAAAAAATTATTGAAAAGGGTTCGTAGATCGAAGAAATATTGGTGCCTTATAAGGGACCAAGTCAAGGCAGAAAGCATTAGTAGTAACCTGAGTAAAACAAAGCAGTAGATCTAGAGACTCCAGGGCACCCTGAACCACCACATCATCCATGGAATCAGACAGTGGGGAAAAAATACCCATGCTAGATTGATGATGAAATATCTTATGCAATTTTAGACCACATAGATGGAGCTGGAGAGGAACATTTAGATGGAACAATGGTGAAATTTTTTCCAGACTCCACCTAACGCTTCCTCCTACAAATAGGAAGCGAGTGACCTTAGAGATGGAAAGGAGTAGAATCGCATCATGGATGGATGAAAAAGGGAATGAATCTAGTTGAATCTATCATAAACATATAGAATTATTTGTCCTGGAAGGGCAGTGACTAGGTCTATGTCCACAGAGATGTGAGCTATGGTTGAATCCTCTAGGAGAAGCATCCTATAATCCACACATAGGTAACAGCTGTGAGGGTCACCAGAAGCCTGAAAGAGGCACCTATACTGAAAGGGGAGGGGAAGGTGAGGGAGAGAGATCCACACTGGATCCCACAAAGAATACATTCATTGATGGAGCTCTATATCCCACCGTATCAAGGTAATCCATCATCAATCCATTACCCTAAGAGTGATACACCACATTGAGATGAAATCCTCTTCCTAGCCCAGGAAATTTTAGAAGGACTTCCAGTTCATAGAAGATACCATAGACAGTGTATCCATGTACCACAAACCAACAATGTTGTGAAACAAAGGTAGTGGATGATGATCCGTGATGAAACTATCCACAGGAGTTCAATGGAGACCCTCTGACGCAACATTGATGGAATCCAAATGGATGACCAGAGGAGGCCCAGAACCCTCCAAATGAGAAGTTGTAGCAATGATAGGATCTTATAGAACCATAAGAGAATTCCACGCTGAGGGCCTTCCATAGAAGGAATCCTTAAATAGGAGACCCATCTGGGAGGGAAGCAGACCAAATGCCTCCGAGGGGCAGAAGACTGTAGGGTCAGCCAATGATGATCCAGGGTTGAAGGGAACCAGAGTGGGCACCACTAATGTTGAAATTACTGGAGAGATATCCCTAATAGTAGAATATTTTGAAACAACCAGAGGAGCATGTCGCGCATTAATTGCAATGACATGGGGAATGATTTGATAATTAAATCTTTAAACATTCAAGGTGTCCCATACCACATTCACTAGTTAATTCATAACTTCCATGAATGAATAAATTTAATAAAACATTATATAACATTATCATAAATAAAATATGGAGAAGAAATATTTTAGGGGCTGTATATACACCATGTAAAAGAATAATGGTGCATGTTAGCATGAAATGCCTCAATGAAAGGAGATTGATGTGAAGTCCCTTACCTTATGTTTGATTCATCAAGTATGTTCCTTGTTATTTCTAAATATTAAACATTGGATAATGTAAATATGATTCAAAACCTTTTAATTTTATTTATTCTATTTGAATCATTAATTAAATTTTTATAATTAATATTTATTTATTTCAGTTCATGACCAATATTTTGTCGATATTTGGTACTTGAGTCTAAAAGAAACATGACATGATATTAATAGTCCATGTGGTCATAAATCCATAATCTCCATACTAATATTCATTACATTATTTTATTTTTTAAAAAAAAATTATAATTTTAAATTAAACAGTTATGTATGGTTATGAAAAATAAAAAAAAAATTATAATCATTGAGACTGTAGGTCATATGAAAGTAGGAGTAAAATTTTTCATTTTTCATTGATCATTATGGAAAGAAGGTAAGTATTATTTTACCTTTAAATAATTATAATAACATCATTAATGTGTTATTATTAATTTAAATAGAATTATATATATTATACAAGATATTTAAAAAATATAAATGATTCACATCGCTTCATGGAGGGTATAGTTCACACGTATGTACGAACAACATTATCATTTTTATACACAAGGAAAGTAAGAATATAATTGATATATAGTTATATTTTAATGATAAATATGTCATAAATATCACATATGAACATAAATGCCATTATTATTACTCTTAATGAGATACGGTTATGGAAAATGAATTAAATCAGTTTGTGGAGGTGATTGTTCACACGTACGCAAGAACGACTAATTCTTTTCTGATTTAATAGAAGTGGAGATGGAATTAAGAGATGTTATTAACATAATAAAACCTATGTATTTTGAGGATACTGGATATATTATTTCATCATAGATGAAGTGTATTTTAATGAAGTGTAAGAAGACATAAAATATACTCTTAAATATAATCATTACCTTCTTTTAGATGATCACCTTTTTTAACACCTTAAAACCTCTATGGTTGGAGATATGAATAATTTAAATCATAAATAATGTGGGAAATAAATATTGGATAGTTTTAGGGCATATATTATCTGAACAAAATGGGTTTGGATGTGTGATATATAGAGAGTATTGAGTGACTTTTTATTGGATAGAGGAGGTTTACCCTTGTAACCCCTTAAAATATTAAATTTCTATAAATTAATTTTTAACTCCAAATCACTCCAAATTCATTTATATCAAATATTAGATGAGTATAGTTATAAATCCTATCAAAAATTAATTTTTTGACATGTATTGGTTTTATTTTAAACTTTATCTTTTTGTTTTAAACCTTTTCTCACCTTTTTAACTCTTACTATTTAATCAAGTAGTTTACAATTTTAATGATAAAATAATTTCTATCACATGCCAAACGACCCATAAATGAGTCATGGATGATATTATATCCCTTATCCAAACTTTTTTTCCAAATAAATAATTTTTAAAATATATATATCATTTAATAAAATATTAATTAATTAAAAATCTCATAAGTGTTAATATTGACACTAAATAGTATGGAATTTTTATAAATATAATAATAAATTTATTCCATCCAAAAAACCACATTAACTCATCCATAAAATTTAAAACTCATCTAGAAAATTAGTGGATTACATAAAATATATGAAATTATATTTACTTTAATATTTTTAATATCATTTATTTTATTCTTTTTTTAATAAATCAATTACTGCATTCTCAGAGTGCCACTATTTTAATTACTTATTTCATTGATAAAAATTATAAATAAATTACTAGGATGCAGTTAATATTTTTATATTTCTATAGACTATTTATAGTCTATGATATCACTTATATAGTTTTATATTAAAATGGTTTTATTAATAACACTTATGTTTATGAGATCTTTCCCTTTAGATTAAAGAATTTTTGCAACCAATAAAACCCTTAGGCTTTAAATTTGTTCATTGGAAGCCACTTGGTTGTGAATATGACATTTATATTATAATATTTCATTAATAAGACACATATTTATGAGATATTTTCCTTTACATTAAATAAAATATTATAAATGTCATATTCACACCCAAGTACCATCTAAAGGACAAATTTAAATCTCAAGGGTTTTATTGGTTGCAAAATTACTCATAAAATCGTATTATTAATAAAACAGATTTTTATGAGATCAATTCCTTTATATTAAATAAAATTTTATAAATGTCATATTCACACCTAAGTGGCTTCCAAAGGAAAAACTTAAATCCCAAGGGTTTTATTGGTAGGAAAATTACTCATATAATGTAATTATTATGAGTGTTAGGGTAAATTTAAAATATTATAATATTATTTTTACATTTAATTACTCGATTTATCCTTAACCGTGGTAAACAAAATACTAAAGTTACAACCAATAAAACCCTCGGGCATTAAATTTTTTCTTTGGATGCCAATTGGGTGTGAATATGACATTTATATTAAAAACATTTTATTTAATGTAACGGAAAAGATCTCATAAACATGTATCTTATTAATAGAACAATTTTAATATAAATGTCATATTCACACTCAAGTGGCTTCAAAATTAAAAATTTAAAGCCCAAAGGTTTTATTGTTTGAAATATTACTCATACAATGAAATTAGTATTAGTTTTAGGGTAAATTTAAAATATTAAAATATTATTTTTACATTTAATTACTCGATTTACGTTTAACAGTGGTAAACAAAACACAAAAGTTACTATTCACAAAAAAATTATTTTGATCACACTATTTCACATTTTTCATAATAATTAAAACCATGTATTTAAATTTTTTAAAATTCAACTTATAAATGATGAAAAACTAATTTAATGTTAATCTCGTTTATGGATCAAGAAAATGGATTGTTGATGTAAAAAATGTTAAAAAGTTACCAATGTTTTTATTTAAAAATTCAATGAATAATTGATTACAATGGCCTACATTGGATTAAATAATAAAAAAATTATATAATTAAACATTAAAATGAAATAGAATTATATAATATCTATATAAAAAACTATATTAAAAATTAGTTTTAAATTAAAATGCAGTATTTTTTACAATCCATTAATAAATGAAATTTCACAGGAAAAATACATAACATTCACCCAATGTAAAATTTTAAATCACACGTCAAAATATGAAATTTATTTTTCTTCAAATAAAATTTATTTAAGTGAAAAAAACTATATTTAAAATCTTTTCTCCATTAAATGAAGGTAAATATTATTTTTTTTGAAAAATACTCCATTTTTGCATAAAATTGAATTTATTATTATATCTTGAGAAGAATACATTTAAGATGAATTTTAAACATCAAAATGAATTTACATTTTATTCATATAATCCAAAAATAGTGATTTTATTATTTTATAAACCCTGTTATTCACACTAAAAGATTCTTTCTGAAAAACAGATCCTTTGTATTAAATTTGTTTTTATTTTCATTTCTAAATAATTTTCTAACCAATGAATCATTATATAAAAATATATAAACCTTTTTTCCATAATTTCTTTAGCATCATGAATTCCCTCCATTATAATGGTTATGAAATAATTATGACTTAAAATACAAATATTAGTAATGAATTATGTTTTTTTAACTCAGTCTTGTGGGAATCATAAGATTTTAGAGAAACCCATTATTGCATGTCAGGTACGCTATCAGACATAGCATCCCTTTTAAGTAAAATTACTATCTAATACATAAATATTATTTAATATGTAATATTATTATTATATAATTACCTAGGATTTTACATCCTTCCCCTCTTTGGAAATTTCATCCTCACAATATTCAATTTGGGATCAATAACCGAGGTCTCACTATTCAAAATTACTTCATTGAAATCCAAAATCAGAAAAAGAGCCAATAGAACCTTCACATTAAATGAAAGAGAGTATATTTTAAAGGTCACATGAGAGGACGCATACTAGGATTCTATATAGGAAAACATAGATATAGAAGAAAAACAAACCTTCAGCTTTAGAAGGAGAGTGATAGAAAACTGGATCAGGAGAATGTTAACAATTAGGAAACCATAAATTTTTTATTGGGTAAATTATCTTTGTTTTCATAGTAGGTATGTTAAACAGATAATGTTTTTGTTTTAACATCATTTTCATCATTTTGTATTATTATTTTACTACCTGGACTATGAACTTAAGGAAATATACTAACATTAAAAGTAATGTTTCACCCTTTCAAAAAAATCTATCAAAAACTCATATTTTTATCTAAATGAAGTGTATTTAAGATGAAATTTTCTTTATTGAATCAACTTTTAGAGAATCAATTTTTCTACAAAAGAATAACTATATATTTCTCATATTAAAAGACATTAACAAAAAAATTGTTTTTATAAGAGATGATAATTCTCTAAAATTAATTAAATGATAATTGATAAAATACTACATTAATCTCCAAAATTATATATTGATACCGAATATTCAACTTAGACCATTAAAAAAATACATATCCTTGAAATTCTTCAAAATAATCAAACCTATTATTGAAACTCAATGTTCATAAGGATTTCATCACAGTCTTGTAAAATAAATTTTAAACAATTTCCCCAAAATTGATCAATTATTCTTAATTTCACATTCTAAATATTTAATTCCAAAAATCACATATTCTTCAAGGTAGTTTATCATTTAAAAAAAGAATGAATCACCCTAATCCCATAATAAAATCATAGATTCTTCCAAAATATATTTAAACCATTACTTCTCAAATAAAATCCCATTGTATTACATTTACCTTAGTTATATAGATTTACAAAAATAATGATCATATTCTAAAATAAAATTAATCACTCAACCACCAAATCATTTTTAAAAACCATGGATATAGATTTGTTAAAACATAAATTCCATAGATCTAATTTTTCATATTCCATAATCTTACTTAACCAAACAATGAAAAATTCATACTAAAAATACTCTTCTCATTGGCCAGTGGGAGGTAATAAAGCCTTGTTTCCCATAGGTTATGGGTTTGATTGCCACATCCTTTCCAAACATGAAGGGTTGTTACCCATATTATGGGTTGTCCTTTTTAAAAATCTATATCATTCATATATCATTCTCAGAATATGATAATTTATCAAAAACAACCATAAAATATTATATTCTTAAAGGTTATCTCATAACTTTGTTTTTGAATCCCAAAATTTAATAACCCTTTATTGCCTCAAATAATGATCATATAAACCCTAATGTTTATCCATTAATTTATAATTATGTCCAAAAAGGAAATTATTTTTCAAATAAAATACTCACATAAAAACATTATGTTTACAGATTACAAAACTAAAAAATCATCAAAAGCACCCCAATCATCTAATGAGTGTTAATACGTTTAAACATTTTCACATCCTTAAGTGTACCATAATTAATTAAATCATTTATATATAGACATATTAATATTTCAATGTTAATTATAATCCATTAACTATGCATTTCCACCTTATCACTTAATACCTTATTCCTAAAAATCAATGATATGGATTATATCATCATGATTCATGAATGTCAATCAGATAATGTTTCATATATTATGGATAAGAAGATAATTCATACATTGAATCCAAATTTCAGGATATTCTTGATGTTCCTTTTCTCTTTCATAATGTTTTACTACATTCAAAAAGTAGTCTCTCTCAACACTTTTGGTATTTCAACATTCGATTTTTTTGGATGGGTTGAGATCGTGAAATAATATGATATAGATAACATGACCCATAAATTATTATTAGAAATGAGTCGGTATCGAAAAACTCAACAAATTTCTTTAAAGTTATTTGAATACTCAATATGTTGTCAAATTCAATTGTACAGTATTTTTTTATAATAGTTATTATCAAATCATTAGGGAGGGATAACAATCTTGTGGAATATCACTTTACTTATATCTTGACAAATGATCTTTATTCTACTGAAAATTATCATCACTTAAATTCGAAATGAATTATTAAAATAATAATCCTCTATAGGGTAAAGCTAACATACTTTTTTATTATACTATAATCAATCAAACAAATTATATCTCAATTATTTGGGTTTTTATCTAATCCACCTAATTTACTATAAACCTACAAAATATTCCACATGATAATAATGATCTTGGTTATATGTAATATTTAACCGACACCTAGATAACATCCTACCCTCTACAGATATCTAAACCTTTCCTTTGATACCAAATATAAGGCCCTGATAGTAAACATTACATTATCATGAAATTTATTCATGAATTTAATTTCATTCACATTTGGATCTGTTCACATTTATTTCTTTAGAGAATTAGGTCATATCTCAAACATAACAACTCAAATATTACAATGTAGACAATTCTGCTTAGTGTCCATTATTTCACAATGAAAAAACATTCCAAAAGAAACATGATTTTATTCTATGTTTAATCATCATAACATTTCCATGATCCCATCCTTGAATCTATTCTCCTTTAAATCCTATGAAAAACAATTCAAAACATGGGATGAGTATAAAATGCTTGGAAAGGGATACCCAAAGAAGTAAAACTATTAGTATTGTGAAAAAATGTAAACCCATGAATAATATATCATAAATAAAAACATTTTACCCTTAAGAAGTATTAAATACTCTCCATTTAATATAATCCCATTTTTTACCTTTTCCCTAATCAATATATTACCATAAAAACCACAAAAAAGTATATATAACATATAATTGTAACTTGGGACATAATCATTCATTAATAGAATAACCACATGGTCTTCTTTCATACATGGCACTCAAATAAATCGAATAATAACACAGTGGACTTCTATACAAGTCACTCTTATAAAATGAATATCCATACGACTGATGTCCATACATGTCACTCTTACAAATATAATAGTTATATGACCGAAATCCATATCCAATTAACTGGAAGTCATAACATAAACATATATCCTAGGATTATCGCAGAACCACCAATCATTGATTTATAACATATCCACCCATCAAATGTCCAATCACTATTACACAATCATAAAACATAAAAGATTTTTAATTATAAACAATTCACTTATAAAATTTCATTTTCAATAAAATAAATTAATTTCATGCTTTTTAAATAATAATTCCATTTTCAATACCAAATTAACCATAAAATGAAAGAAGTTATTTATTTTAATTTTCAAAAAAAAAGTAAGGCTTTTTGATAAATCCAAATATCAAATAATGGTCATGATGGCAGAGAAGTTTTTATTGATGTATATGTTAAAAAGATCAATCCTTTTTTCTTTTGTCAAAACGTTCCATAGAATACAAATAAAAAGATTAATTCTAAGAACCATTAACATAAATTAAAAATTAAAAAAAATCATTTCAATTCATTTTATATCTATATAATAAATATGTAAATTAACATCATTATGAAAACTATTAGATAATTAAATCGTTAAACATTCACGGTGTCCCATACCACTTTAAACATTTAAATCATAATATCTATGAAATAACTAATTTAAAAAAACAACATAAAACATTATAATAGATAAAATATGGATTTTAAAAGTTTTAGTGGCTGTAAATACACATTAAGAAAATTATAAAGGTGCATATTATCAAGAAATTACTCAGTGAAAGTTGATTGAGATGAAGTCTCTTACCGTGAGTTAGATTCTTCATCTATGTTCCTTGTTATTACCAAAAAATAAACCTAGGTTAATTTATACTTTATTCAAAACATTTTCACGTTCATTATTTCTTTTATATCATTATTTAATATGTTATAATAACTAGTTAATTATTTTAGTTTATGTTGGACATTCTGTCAATATTCAGTACTTGAGTCGATAATGAACATAGTATGATGTCAATAGTCCATGTGGTCAAAAGTAAATCCTATATAGATAAATATTCGTGAAATTATTATCATTTTTATACAAAAATTTTACTTTTTGAGTAAACTATTTGTATGGTTATGAAAAGTGAACAATGTTATAATCATGGAGATGGTAGGTCATACATACACATGAGTATCATTTTCCATTTTTCATTAATCATTATGGAAAAAAGGTAAGTATTATTTAATCTTTCTATAATGATGACAACTTAATTAATATAATATTAATAATATAAATATACTTATATCAAGAATAAAATTGACTTAATGAATAAAAATGAGTCACATTGCTTCGTGGAGGCGATAGATCACATGTACGCACGAACAAATTTATCATTTTTATAAGCATGGAAAAAAGAAAGTAATTTATATATTATTTTTGTATAACGATTAATATTTCATTAGTATCACATATTAAAATTAATTACATTTTTTTAAATGTTATGTGATATTGTTATGGAAAAAATTAGATCGGTTCATGGAGGTGATAGTTCAAACATACACATGAATGATTAATTCATTTCCAATTTAATGGATTTGGTGATGGATTTGGGTTGATGATATTAACATAAAAAATCTTTGTCTATTGATTAAACCAGATTTTTTATTTCATAATGGATGAATACAATTTCAAGGAAGTGGAAGAAGACATAATATTGAAACACTTAAATAAAAACACTACATTTACATCATATAATCACATTTATTTACACCTCAACACCTCAAAAGAGGGAGTTCTGCCTAAAATAATGCTTACAGAATGTGGGTAGAAATAGTAGTAATGGTTTTGGGTAGATCTATTATAATCAAAATGGGGTTTTATGTGTGAAATATAGAGAGTAATTAGTTCCATTTATAGAAGAGACGAGAGGCACCCTTGTAATCCCTTAAAATATTAAATTAATATAAATTATTCATAACTTTAAATGACTCTAAATTATGTTAGTTCGAATATGGGATTATTATTTTTATAATTTATATCATTCAATAATATTTTTACTTGTATTGGTTTTATTTTAAGCCTGATTTTTTGTTTTAGACCTTATTCATCCTTTTTAATTCATACCGTTTTACAGTGTAATTCACACTATGATGGATAAAATAATTACCCTAACTTTCCATGTGGCCCATAAATGAGTAATTTTATGATATTATATGAAATATGATAAATATTAGGCCTAATAATGAATTTTTAAAAAAATTATTTTATTTAATACAATATATATTATTTTGAAATCTCAAAAATGTAAAATTAGACAATATTTAATAAGATACTTTTACGAAGTATCATAACAACTTTATTACTTCTAGAAAACTAAATTATGTCATCCCAAACATATAATACCAAAATATAAAATTCTTTTATGGATTCCAATATTTCAAATTATGTTTATTTTATTATTTTTAATATCATTAATTTAATTCTTCTTTTAATAAATCAATTACTACATCATTAGTGTGTCACTATTTAATTTACATATTTATCATTAAAATTTTTTAAATAAAAAACCATTATGTAGATAATATTTTTTTACATTATATGGATTATTTATATTTGAATATATCTCATATATTTTATAATATTATAATTGGTTTAGTAACAAGAGATATGTTTATGACCCCTTCGTATTTACATTAAATAAAATGTTATAAATGAAATATTCACATCTCTGTGGATTACAAAGGCCATAATTTCAGCCAAATGATTTCCCTAGTTTAAAATTACTCATACAATAAAATTATTTCAACTTTTAGGGCAATTTTAAATTATTATAATATTATTTTTACTTTTAATTACCCGATTTACCCTTAATTGTGGTACATAAAATAATAAAGGTCATACTGACCAAAAATTATTTCAATCCTATTACAGAAATTTTTTCATAATTATTAAATTATCTATGTAATTTTTTTAAAATTAAATTCTCATATGTGTAAATATTAATTTAAATTAAATCCCATTGATTAATCAATAAAATGGGGTTTTAAAGTAAAAACGTTCAAACGTTCACAATGTTTTTATATCTAATTTCATTGAGAAATAGATTAGAATGACCTACACTCGATTAAATGAATAAAATAGTATAATTAAACTTTAAAACCAATTAAAAGGATTACCAAAATAAATAAATAAATTAGATGAAAACGTAGTTTTGATTTAAAATGTTTTATTTTTACTATTAATTAAAATATAGATTTTATAAAAAAATAAAAAAAATATACCCAAAGTAAATTTTTATATCCATTTTCCAAATCAGATGTTTATTTTGTAAAATAAACTTTATATTAGCGAAAAAATAGATTTAAAATGTTTTTTCCATCAAAATAAGGTTAAAATGTTTTTTAAATATACTTTTAATGCATAAAATTAGATTTCTTCTTATATCATGTGTAGAAGACATATAAGATAAATTTTAAACATCACATTGAATTTATATTTCATTAATATTATACAAAAATAGCGATTTGATTATTTTATAAAAATAATTATTTACACTCAAATTGTTTATCCCAAAAACACTTTCTATATGTTCAATTGGTTTTTATTTTCATTTTTAAATAATTTTCTAACTAGAGAATCATTATATATACATTTGTAAACCTTATTTTCATAATTTAGTTATTATAATTCCTTTACAAAATTCTAATTTCTATGAGATAAGAACCAATTAATTTTACAATGTTAATAATATATTACTTTTTTGATATAACTCACTCTTATGTGCAACGTAAGATTTAGGAGAAATTTATTATCGGGTGTTTTGTAAGCTATCAGACATATCATCACATTTAAAGTATAATTTATATATAATTCATAAATATTAATAAATATATAATAATACTATTCGATAATTACCTGGGATGTTACATATCTGGGTGGAGTGTTAGTTAACGTGGTAATTGGTCAGGGTATGTCTTCTATATAGAATATGAATTGCAATGGTAGGCATTTTTATTCAGGACCAATTTTTGGGGAATCAGCAGGATAATAGTATGTTGTTTTATACCAGTGTGAAACAAAATTTATACCAAGGCTAATCGAATATATTATACCTAGAATTATCACCATTTCTTACTATTTGGTCACATGAGGCATTTTTAATGGATGTTCCATGGTTGTGAGGATAGGTCCAGTCTCTCTAAGGATTCATAGGTTTGTTATAATTCTTATAAGTGTGATGTATATCAACTCTAGCCTTTATTAGACATTTAATCATGCCTTATTACATAATATTTCCTTTAATAAAACACAAAATATCAATATTTATAGTGTATTTATGGATTAGGAACATTACATGACAATATAAGACATATAATACAACATCTTTATTGAAAACATCTTTTACATGACCATAACATTCCTTCATAATTAGCATTACATGGGATAACCTGATCACACACAACAGAATTGGGTGGTATATAAAACCCAATAAGGGAGTAAACAAGGTATAACATGAAGAAGACAATAAATGTTAGGAAATAAGAATATCAACGGATAAAAAGAGAAACATGAACATAAAAGTATGATATATCATTATTATAAAAAAATTGTAATGTGGAAACTACTTAAAACACTGCATCATTAATATAAATGAATAAGGTAAAACCCTATCCCAACAAGGTAGAAAAATTTCATATAAAAAATAGTTAAACCTCCGTCATAACTTGAGGTATCATGATACTAAACAATACCCAATGCATTGGAGTGATATCAGAGCGCACCCTTCAAAATCATTTTAGTCTCATGCTTAAGTGCGCCACATAGAACATATAACATGGATTCATTAGACATAATCCTTTTTTCATGATCAATGAATGTGTAATACATACATGTAAGTACATCTAAATATAAATATTTTAATAATAGTGAATATTATTGATAGGGAAATTGGTGTGGTATTCACTTCAAGATGATTTTGGCTTGGAAAATCGCAGTGCTATTTTGGTAGCATAACAACATAATATGGAAATTCATAAATTGGTTTGATGAGAGAGAGAGGGGTATCTCATAATTTATAAATGAAAAATATAATTATTAGATCTTGGAACATAATATCCCAACATATTAAATGGAATTTAGATATATAATATAGAAGAAAGTCTTGAATGAAAATATGAAGAGAGAAATCTCTTATGGAATTCCGGCATGGTAAAGACTGTACATAAAGAGAATTAATGAGAGAGAATGGGTCTTTAATAATTAAAATATTATTAGGGTTGTATGGGACAGGTGGTAAATAATTCCCCAACATTCTAAATTGAAAATAAATGGTTATAACGACATAAAGAAACATGGATAAACCTGAACAAAGAAAGTAAATAAGAATTAGTTATAAAAATATGGCATGGTAACAGGTGTACATAAGGGTTAATAATGGGGATGAATGTGAATGAATGGGGATATAATCAATAATAAATCATGTCATTATTATGTAGGATATTTAATAAAATATATCAACATTGTAATAAATGAAATTAAAATACATAACATGATAAAAATGTTCGATAAAAGATGAGGGTGGAAGATCACTTAATTGTATGTGTGACTTCAAAAGCGTGAAGAGGATATTATTGAGAGATTGGATAGATTGGGGTGATTATATATAGGGTATAAAAGAGTAGGGACGTGGTCCAAGTATTTTTAGTGAAGGGAAGTGGGAGATTTGTTGGGTTTATATAGGAAATGAAAGGGGAATTCTTTAATAAATAAAAAACATAGGATTTGGAATTTATATAATTAAATATTCAAAACCACAACCCCCCCCCCCCCACTATATTTTCCCATGGGTTTTTATAAATCCACAATCCAGAAACAGTAAAATATTATCCTTTCTTATCTGGAGTTGAGTTGCATTATTAAAGAAATGAATTTAAAATCATAAAATATTTTATACAATTTGGGGGACACACTAATGCTTTATAAAAGAAGTAAAGAAAATATAAAATGAAATTAATTTAATGAGAATACATATATTAGAACTAGAATACGTATTATTGTATTTATTACATCATTTGGGGTCCTTATGATGTTATAAAACACATATTATTTTTATATGGTATTTAAATTTTACCTAAAAATTGTACTGTCTCGGAATATTTTGAAAAATTCACTAAGTGATAATTTCAAAATCCTGATTCCAAAAATAAAATTCATTTTATGTAAATAATATTCTAAATATGTTAATTTTAACTTTTAAAATTAATACCCACAATTATTAAAAATTCAAGGATTTTGATAAAAACAGTTTTCAAATCCTAATAAAAATTACATTTGACTTCATAAAAATTATATACTAATTTATTATTCATAAAATTAATATTATAATAATATTTTACTAAAATATTAATTATTTTAATAATCCATTAATTATTTAAAATAAATTCTTTAAAAATACACGTTTTGTTTTATTGTTTAAAAAATATAACTCTTATCAAACTGATTACCTAATCATATATAGATAAGAAACCGAAATAATAACCATTTATAAGATTTTTTATAATATTATTAATAAAATCTTTATAATAAAATATGTATTTCTCAAAATTAACAATTTTACCCAAAGATTCAATTTATTAAATTCAACATTTTTTTAAGAAATACTAATCTTATAAAAGAATTGATAAAATAAGACTTTTATTTATAAAAAGGGATTAAACAATAACTAACCAATACGTTATTACATAACCCCTTAAAACACCCACATAAGACATAAGGGTAAGGTGTGATATGGAGAAACACTCTTAGGGAAGCTCAGGCTATTCTATTTAAGGTTAATGTGTTTGAATCTTGGCTTGAGCACTCCCAATGGAGAATCCTAGTGACACTACCTTATTTCAGAGCTTAGAAAAATGAACTTCATACAGGATGAGTCTACTGGATGAGGCCATCATCTCCTTTTCCTTTGTTAGAATTGTTTTTTAAAAACCTTATATTTCTATCGTTCATGTGATCATTGTTCAACACCTATATTATCAATAGTAATGATACCTAACGGTCAATTATACACCATAATAATAATAATAATAAGAGTGAATATGTTTTCTATATCCATAAGACATTAAAGGAAAGGTAATTTTATACTTAAATTAACATGTCATTACAACATTACACCCTTAATAAATATCTCCCCCAAAATTTTATTTTCCCATACTAAAATAGAAGAGGGTTACTTTTCCTCATCACTTCCTTTAGTTACCACATTTATTCTTCAAACTCATGGTTATACCACAACACCTTGATGAAGGGTATCAAATTATTTCGTAGGGTATTTTTTCTATAATTATAGTTCTTTACTGAATACTATTCATATGAGAGGTCATTCACCTGTGGTACCACCTCTAGATTGAGTATATGTTGTGGGTTGGGTATGTACATTCTTAAGAGTGATACATGGAATATATCATGTACTTGATACATATTCGGTGGGAGTGATAGTCGATAGGCCACTACTCTAAAGTGATCAAAGATCTCAAAAGGGTCAATGTACATTGGAATAATCTTTCCATTCTTCCCAAATCACTTAACTCTCCTCCATAGTGATATGCCGAGGAATAGCATATCTCCAACATCAAAATAATTGACTCATAGAAGATTGTTAGCATAAATTGTTTTTCAAATATTAGTATCTTTAATGTGGTGATGGATGGTCTTAACCTTATCCACCATTTTGTCGTGGATTTCTAGACCTAGAAGTTTACGCTCCCCAACTTTATTCCAACATGAAGGTGTTCTGCACTTCTTCCCATAAATGTATTTATAAGGAGCCACATGGATACATGAGTGGAAACTATTGTTGTAAGAAAACTCAACTACAAGAAGATGTTGATCCCATCCTCATTTGAAGTCCATTAAGCATTCTCACAACTTGTCTTTCAGTGTTTGGATAGTTCTCTCAGATTTCCCATTAGTTTGAGGTTGATAAGTTGTACTAAATTTTAGATAAGTATTCATAGCATTTTGGAGTCTCTTATTGAACTTATAGTTGAATCATGGATCTCGATCAGATACAATTGATAGTGGTTCGCCATTCATTCATACCATTTCAATGACATATATTCTTTCCATTTCATCCAATGAGAAATCATCTTAAATTGCATCGAAGTGTGCAGTCCTTGTAATATGATCCACATCTACCCAGATAATAGTGTTTCCTTTGGATTTCATAAAATGTCCGGTGACAAAGTCCATGGTGATTCTTTCACATTTCCATGTTGGTATGGGTAATGGTTGCATCAACCCCTTATACATTAGCCTCTTTTTCTTTACTTGCTGACATATGAGGCTCTCTGATATATACAGAGTGATATCCTTCTTCATGTTAACCCAAAAATAGTGATATTGGAGATCTTGATATATCTTTGTGTTTCCTAGGTGAATGGAGACA
The DNA here is from genome assembly GCA_963277665.1 of Viscum album. Taxonomy (NCBI): domain Eukaryota; kingdom Viridiplantae; phylum Streptophyta; class Magnoliopsida; order Santalales; family Viscaceae; genus Viscum; species Viscum album. Next base: position 2,144,304,880 of record OY728156.1, read on the forward strand.
TATGAACTTTGTGAATCAACAAAAATATCATTATTTAACTCTAGATTTCATGGAACACATAGCCTTGTCCAAAATATCACAATTAATTCTTCATTTACATTGAACTCTGAGGATTTAATTTTTATGATAGTTTTCCACTTTTTTCTAAATTCCCAAATCGTCCTTTTGAGCATCCTTTAACCATTCAGAAAGAGACGGTTGATAAATCATTTGTGAAAGTATTGATTATGTTGTATTCTTTATGATTCCCTTGTCCATATTTATCAAATATAATAATATTAGATCCTTTTCAATACTCATAAATGAAAGAGTTGATGGATCCTTACTACATAGAGAGTCTACCACTGTATTCACTTTCCCCAGATGGTAGGGAATTTTCCATACTTAGTATTTGATCATATATAACCATATTCGTTATATAATATTCAACTCTTTCTATATAAATATATACTTGAGGATTTTTAATACATATATATTTCACACTTTTCCCCAAAGAGGTAATGTCACCAAATTGCCAAAGAGAATATCACCGCAGCCAACTCCATATCATGTGTTGGATAGTTCTGGTCATTAACATTAAATTTTTTGGAAGGATAAGCAATTAAATTGTCCTTTTGTATCAACACCCATCCCAAGAACATCTTTTAGGCATCACTAAAAATAATGAAATGTTCTCCACTTGTGGGTAGTGTGAGTATGGGTGCAGTGATAATCCTCTTTTTCAAATCTATGAATCTCTCTTTGCATTCATCATTCCAAGAAAATTTGACACCCTTCAGAGTTATCTTGGTAAGAGGTTTTGACAATCATGATAAATTTCTCACATATCAGCGTTAATATCTTACTAACCCAATGATGCTCCGGATATCTGTCATAGATGATTTACTCAACCATACCACAATTGCATTTGTCTGGGTTGCATCTATAGAAATCCAATTGGTTGTGATGATATTCCCCAAGAATGAGACTTCATTCAACTAGAACTCATAATTTGAATACTTTTCATAGAGATTCCCCTTTTGCAAGGTCTATAGTAGAGTTCTTAGATTCTCCTCATTCTCCTCCTTGGTTTTGGAGTATATTAGAATATCATCAATAAAGACTACAACAAATTTGTCAAGGTAATCTATAAAGACTCTATTCCTCAAGTACATGAATATTTCTGGATAATTATTGAGTCTAAAAAGAATTATTATGAATTAACAGTTCCTATACCTTGTAAAAAATAAGAATTGGGGTTATCCTCCTTCTTCACCCTTACATGGTAATATACCGACTTCAGATCCAAAATGGAGAAGTATTATTCTCCACATATCTTGTCGAACTAGTCATCACTTCATGGTAAATGATACTTGTTATTTATCGCAATTTTTTGAGCTCACTATAATCAATGAAAAGGTTCATTGAACCAACCTTATTCATGAAAAAGAGGACTAATTCATCCCATGGTAAAGAATTTGGGCGTATAATCCCTGTATCCAGATTCTCATGTAGTTTTTTACTTAGCACCTCAAGCTCCACATAAACAGTTCTATTTGGATTCTTGGATATTGGTAATTCCCTCAGGTATAAGATCAATTGACAATTCAACATCTCTTCTTGTAGGATAACTAGACAATTCCTTGGGAAACACATTAGTGAATTAACTCACAATAGGCATGTCTTTGAGGATGGTTCCTTCCATAGAATCAATATTATTAGAAATATATGCATCCCCATTAGTGAAGTAATATCCATTCCCGAGATGATGGTTTTATAGAAGATTCATCCTCCTCCTTGCATGTGTACATAATTGAGGTTCAATTGATCATATAGAGAGAGATTTATCTATCATGGAAATTTATGTTGACTCTATATTGGAAAATCCAATCCATTCCACTAATTGCATCAATTTCCTCTAGTGAGATCATGAAAAAAACTTCCAGGAAGTTCAGTCCAAAAATTGTGATAGGGGAGGATTAATTTTTGTTGGATGTAATAAATTCCCCATTTTTCGTTCTCACAAACATCTCTACATCCATGATTTGTGGTGGTGTTTGGATTGTTCTACTAAGATTTTAGGATATAAAATAATGTGTAGAACCAGAATAAAAAATTATGGTCTCTATAAATTAATGAATACCGATAGTAAATGAAACACTTAATTTTTGGAATTTTCTTTAGTGTTAGTGATGTAAAAAAGTTATCCCTTTAATTGTCATAGGTTGTTGGTTTCCTCTGAAAATCCTTATCCTTGGGAACTATTTCTCAATGTTCCATGGTTATTTTTATCTGTAGCAATGAACAATATGTTAAGGCTCAAGCACATTGTTCATCTCCTCTGTCACTGTAGTTTGTTTTTCTTGAAAGAAATAATTGTCTATGTTCCCTTCTCTTCCAAACACAATGAATTTCCAAGTACCCTTCAGGCAATTTACAGGGTGCTTCTTTCCACACCTTTGGTGACTGGGGTGCTCGAATTTTTTAGCACCATTGGATTTATCAATCAGACCACAAGAAATAAATTAAACTTTTGGATTCTTAACCCCATTATATCCCTAAGATTCTCTAATATCTATAATGACTTTGGGGGAACATCAAGAAATTTCTTCATAGCTATCGAAGTGTAGAATTTCTAGGGCTTTTCGTAGGAAAGGTTTCATCCCATGAAAGAAGAGGTCAAACATTCATTCAGTGGTAACAAAAAAGCTGAAGGCATATCGTGAAAGCCTTTTGATGTTTTCATTGTATGATTAGATATATTATACTTTATTTTTCTTGAGGGATATGAATTTCCTTTCAATCTTAAGTTGGTGGGTGCGAGGAAAATATTTATCCAAAAAACATTTTCTACAAATCCTTCCATTCGAACACCTCGATCTAAACCTCAATAATCTTATTTTTATCAATGCCCACTATTAATAAGATTTACCCTCCAGAAAATAAGAAACTAGAATAACATACTCTTGTTTGAAGCATTATAGGATGGATAATAAGTTCTCAATGTAGTAGATCCATTGTTCAGTTATTGGTGGATCAGATGATTCATTGAAAGTAGGAAGCCTTTGCCTCATGAATCTCTCAATTGTGACTTGTTCTTTCTGGGGGGGCTTGAATGTTCCTCTTGACAAATGTTTCTATTCATTAAATGAGTTAACTTATATAGTATCATTACAATGATTTCAGTTCCCTCCTCCATCAAATTGGGCATCTCATTAGAACAGTCATAACATTTATCTTTTATCGGTTGTTAGCCAGAGTCCTCTTATTACCTGCCATTGGATAAAATAAAAAGAAAATTATGGGTATGTATTTGAAACTATTAAACTCACAATGGTTAATCAAATGAGAAAAATAGATAACTAATAAATTAAATCTATTTTTTCACTTATGAATTTCTAAGTTTCGATCTAATTTATCCCTGATCTATTTTCTAGCATATATTCTTAGGGAATTTTCTTATTCCCTTAACAATGGTTTATACAAATAATATTAATTCACTAAAGAATATCCCTTGAGAGTATCAAAACAATAGTGAAACATGGCCTTCTGTTGTGCACTTGTTTCCATTCAAGTCTATATCAAAGAGGTGTTTTCATGTTTTACACATAGATACATTAGTGTTAGAGCCACCTCTACATGTTTGAATAAAGGTAGGGATGCATTTTCTTGAAAAATTACTTACTCTATAATAAAAAAAATTAGTTATTATTTTCTTGTACACAATTTCCTCCATAAGGATTTCACTAGGGTTATCTAATCCTAATCCCAAAAATAACTAAACCTATCCATTAATACCAACTATATCAACTGTGGTCTTTATTACACATTTAATCATTATTTATTAAATAAAATATCACATAATAAAACCCATAATATAATGAATTATAGTTCCCTTTGGGCTTAGGAACATTACTTGGTAACATAATACATAAATTACAATATCATTTTTTTTAAAACATGTTTTACATGAAAACAACATTAATTCGTATATTCTGTTGCATGGGACAACCTGAGGGAATAAAATAGAAAATGTTGATCTATATATACCATTAATGGAGTAAAAAAGTCATAACAGGAAGAATACAATACATTTTAATCAATAGGAATATCAATGGAGCACAAGAGAAACATGAACATAAAGGCATGATATAACATTATTATTATAACACGGTAATGTGGAAACGACTTAAAACACTGCATCATTAACATAAAGGAATCAGGTAAAACCCTATCCCAACATGACATATCATGATTCTAAACATTGTCCAATGAATTGGAGCACTATAAGGGTGCACACTTCATAATCATTTCAATATCACGCTTTTGTGTTCCACGTAGATAATATATAATGGATCCATTCAACATTATCATTTATTCCACGATCAAAGAATGTGGAATACATACATGTAAGTAAAATTTAATAAGTATATATGAATAAAGTTGAATACCCTTGATATATAAATGGGGTTTTTATTCACTACTCGATGATTTTGTCTTGGAAAATTGTGGTACCATTTTGGTTGCATAACAACGTCATATTGAAATTCATAAATTGGGTTGATGATAAAGAAATGGGTCTCTAGTAATTTATATGTAACACCCCAGGTAAATAAGAAATATGACATTTTCATATTTATCCATATTTGTGAATAAAATATTAATATGACTTTAAAGGGGACGCTATGCTCGATGGCGTACCCAACACGCAACAACGAGTTTCTTGGGAATCTTACGTTGCACTCTAATAATAAAATAATATTATTTTAAATGGTAGTTAACGTGTAGTCGTTATAATTGCGGGAATGGATAGAAATAACTAAAATATGATTATATATGTTCTTAAATATTTTTACATTTATACAATAAAATATAAAGGCTTAAAATACGGAAAGAATTCAATTTTAGGCGTATATGCCCTAGTTTTCACTAAAGGTTCACTTATCACCTTTTGATGGAGAACCGTCATTAAATATAGTTTTTTTCACTCTTAAACATTCTTTTGGACCAAATAAAACTCTTATTAAGAATCGGGACATCAAATTTTACTTTGTGTAATTTTTTGGTATCTTTCCGATAAAGTTCATTTTTTTAATGAATAGTGTAAAATGATGTATTTTAATTCAAAACCACCTTTTAATATAATTTATTTATATGATTATATTATATTTTGAATTGGTTTTAAAGTTAAATTAGAAAATATTTTTACCATTAAATCCAATAGTGGTCGTTGGAATCAATTTCACTTTGAAATCAGACTTAAACTAGTGTCAATCTTTTGATACTTATTGTTTTATAAAAACACGCTATTTGCTCTGACAGCAGGAATTAATTATTAAATTACTTAATGTGACTAATATGTTTTGAATTTTGTAAAACGGACTTCATTTTTGAATTCGGAATATCAAATAAATCTTAGGGTGAATTTTTGGGATTTTTCTGAAAAACTTCAATTTTTGATGAATAGTGAAACCACTAAGTGGTACTTATAAAAGATGATTTTTCGTTTAAATGAAATTTTACCACTTATGTGTTTTGAATTTTAAAAATCTGACATACATGGTTGTCCTTAATAAGTAAAATGTGGTTTAATGGGATAAAAATAATTTTTTGGTGAATAGTAACTTATTAAGTTTTTAATCGCGATTAGTGGTAATTAGTGTAGTTTAAGGTATAAATAATGCTTTAATAATATTAATTGACCTAGACACATGTCCCAACCTTATTGGTTGTGTCATGTCCGACCAATACAAGCCATGGGTCATCTTGGGGACCCCATGGATCCACTTTGGTTGGGAAATGACATAAATAACATTTTATTTAATGTAAAAGTAAAATTGACACAAACATGATATGTTTTACTAAAACAATTTTTAAGTGGGGTTATACAAGTCATATTTTTGATTATATATATTCATTGGAAATCTAAAAAGATTTCCTACATCATAGTATTTTTTTTATAATTTTTAGACATTACATAAATTAAATTATTTATGACATAATAATGATGCAGCGATGACATCATTATTTGACGATTTAAATAAAATGGAAAGATAATGTAAAATCTATGAACTACACATGTCAAAAACTTATTGTATGAGTGTATTTCGAACCCTTATCACCTTATCCACGAATTATTTCAATGTGGGACCTTTTGAAACCGAAACACATTTTCAAATAAAGTAATATTTCTTTACTTTCCAAAAGTACCCCTCCTCTCCTCTTATAAAAGGCCCCCACCTCTACCACCTTTAACACACTCCTCAAGCCTTTGGCTCGGCCAACCCCTGCCCATTTACTCTCTCCACATCCCTCTCGTCACCCTAGAGAAATCCCTTTGGGCAGAATCCTTTAAAAGGAAGCCTTTAGGCTCAAATAAAAAGGAGTTACACTTTTAAAGGTAATTCATTCTCTCATGTTCATTTGTTTTATTTTGCTTCTCCAACCCCCTAAACTCTTTTTATTTACTTCTTTTGTAACAAAACCAGTATCTTAAATATACTAGGATGTTGTTATAAGAAATATTTGAGCTACACACTCACACAACTACATCAAATGGTTAAAGAACATACGGTTTCCGTGGATGGCGAAATTCTACCTTCCGAAACGATGATTGTTCAATACTCATTTAACACCTTAAAAGGTGGCCATTATGATGTCACTATTTTTATATATGATATATAATATGTTTATGTTTTCCTTAAGCTTCTGTTTTTTTCATTTTGGGCATACCTTTATGGTTTCCATTATGGGTAAACACGATATTTTCATTTTAGGAAGTGCGGACTACCGCCCCCTCAAAGTGATTTGATTCGTTAAATACCATATGTGGGATGTATAAATGATGGAAATATGATATTATATATGATATTATACTGGAATTATAATGTACCTTTATATCATTATTATTCCATTCTATAAAATACGAAATAGAAATGAAAGTAGCGTTCATGCGTACGTACGGCTTACCGTCTCCATGAACGGTGCATTTCATTTCTTACCTCTAAATGATTATGTAATTTTATAAATGCATGCATGTACTGGATATATATGAAATATATGATATCTACATAATGAATACAATTCTGGATATAATAAACATTTGGCCACACGAACAACATGTAATTGTAAGAAGTCCACTTTCGACTTAAGAACCAAATATCGGCAAAACAAATATTATTAACTTAAATGATTACATAATGTTTATGACATGGTAATAAGTGGTTTAAAAGTAATAATTAACTTGAAAAAGGTTCTTAAGTAATTATAAATTAACTCAAGTTTATTATTCAGGAGATTAAAGAACGATCGAGTCAAGTCGGACCCGAGGTAAGGGATCCTACTCCTCTCTTTCTTTTTAAGTACACACTTTTATGTCATTCTTTTTAAAGCTCATCTTTCTTGTTATTGGGATGATCTATTATATTACGCTTACTATAATTTTTATGTTCATGTGATGAGAGACCCTATTCTCTCTCATCAATCCATTTTGGAAGTTTTGAGTGGCGCCGTTAGGCTGCCGAAGTTTCGTAAGAGATCTAACCTCTCTCTTTCTTTTAAAGTACTCTCCTTTATGTCACTTCTTTTAAGCTCCTCTTTGCAATGTTGGGGGATGTTATTTTATATTCCTATTTCTGTACATTTTATTTTAATTTGATGAGATACCCTCTTTGATCTCATCAATCCATATTCGGAAGTTTTATGTGGCGCCGTTAGGCTGCCGAGTTTTCGTAAGGGATTTTTCATCTCACTTTTATTCCCGTGAGATTTATGCTACATTTGCCACAAATTCCATTGAGTGGTTTATTTACTTCCTATTATTCTACTATTTGTGTAATATACTTCCATTTATGAGTATTTAAATCAATGATCTATTGTCCTGCTTTCATGGGGTGTACTTTTCGAAAGATACCCAAGTCGGTAAGGGAACCTTTCACCCTCCTCTTTTTAAAAGACTTATTTTGTTGGGTATTTTAACATACATATTGTTATGTTGGAATATGTTCTCATATATCATTATTGATGTAAATTTTATGTCCAAGTGATAAGATACACTTTTTATCTCTCATCAACTCATTTTGATGTGATGCCGTTAGGCTGTCAAGGGAACTTTTTAACCCAATTTCGATTTCTTTGGGTTCAACATGTAGTCATTGAATATGTCATCCATTGAATATGTGTGAATGACCTTTTATTGTTTTACACTTAATATCCACTTATAGTGGGTGTATTTATATTTTTCACACATATTTTTGAGATTGATTTGTCTTTAATTTAAGGATACCTTCTTTATAAGGGATTTCATCACATTTTACATCCCTATTGAGACTTCATTGTTGTTATGCACCAATTCACTCTTATGTGGTGTATATACTGTCCTTTGGAATATTATATCATGAATCCATTTATTCTTATGATATTATAATGTTATGATTAAATGTTATTCCTCAATTATTGTATTCAAGTGTCTCTAATTTTGGTAAAAACCCTTTAACCAAAATATCGCTTTAAAATGTTTTACTGATTTGTTCTTATTAATATCCATGTTTTGAAAATGGTTTTAAGGATTTATTTATATGGATATTAATTGTTTAAAATGTTAGAAGCTTCAAGGTGGTATGGGACACTTTGATTCAAAAATATCTTTATTAAATGTTTTCAATGGTTTTGGAAATGGTTTCTTTTTTGAACGGATTAATTATTTCAATATACTAAAATGTTATATTGTGATTGAAATGTGGAAATGTTATGATTCTTTTATGCATGTTTTATGTGATATGTTTATGTTATGGTTCTTAGGCATTGTTATGAAAACGGGTGGTTCCGTGATAAACTAAGGGCGGGTGAGCCTGATATAGCTCTCCAATGCATTGGGTAATGTGAAGGAGTGAAACGTTAAGGTTTCTACGAAGAGATTTAGGGAATATACTGTGATTGGTATTCCAAACGTAACCAAAAGGGTTACTCCCTACGTTAGAATTTTATGAATGCCTCGAGTTACCATTATGTCTTATGTTTTCTATGATTTATTCATGATTTGATATGCCTATGTTTTATGGGTAAAGTGTGATTTCATTCTAATGTATATATGAACTCATGTTTCCTTTCCATATTTTTTATAACTCTTACTGAGCTTTTTATGCTCATCCCAAGTTTTTGAAATGTTTTTCACAGGTCAAGGGAAAGGTACATGATGTGATGATAGTGTCAAGGATGTGTCAAGAATGAATCTGTGTTATAATTTAAATATGATTCCGTTGATGGGAAGAATGAATGTTGTCTTTTATGTAACCACTTTGTTTAAATGTGGAATGTAATGCAAGTTTCATGATCTAATTCTCTAAAACTCTAAACCTGAAAAGATCCTCAATGTGTAATCTTGTAATAACTCAAGATTAAGTAAGGTTTTATGGCTGGGGCCTTATATTATACATGAGATATGAATTAAGGGGATCATGTAACATAATATTCCAATATATTAAATATAATTTGGATATATAATATAGATGAAATTTTTGAATAGAAACAAGAAGAGAGAAATCCCTTATAGAATTTCAGCATGCTAATATGAGTACATGAAATGAATTACTGAGAGATAAAGGGGTATCTCATCATTAAAACCTAAGGGTAAAAATGGGGGAGGTGTGAAATCATACCACACCATTTTAAATTGAAAATATAAGGTTATAACAACATAAAAAATCTTGGATAAAATTGAGAAATGAAGGAAAGTAAGAATCCCTTAAAAAATTCAGCATGGTAACGAGTATACATAAGGGTTCATAAGAGAGATAAATTAGAGTTAAAAGGGATATCATAATTCATAAATCAATTGTAAATTAACGAGGATATTTAATAACATATCACAATATAGTAATGAATGAAATTATAAGAGATAACCTGAAAAGAATGCATGATAAAAGTGAAGGGTGTAAGATCCCTTACTTGGATTTGTGACTTTAAAATCATTAATAGGGGATTCCTAAGATATTTGGGGACGTGAGAGGATTATATAGAGGTGTGTATAGTGTAGGGATGTGATTTATGGAATCTGTCTGAATATAAGTGGGAGCATGGGTTGGATTATATAACAAATGAGATAGGAATTCTTTAATATTTCACAAAATAGAGTTTTGTAATATATATAATTAAATATTAAAAACCACAGACCTTACAATGGTTTTCTAAAGATAGAATTGGAAAAAATTATTTTATATGTTCAATGGACTAAAATATTAAAATATTATCCTTTATTATGTGGAGGTGAGTCACATTATTAATTAAATTAATTAAAAATCATAAAATATATTATGCATTTTGTTGGATTCACTAAGGCAATATAAAATAATTAAAACAATTAAAATGTCGAATTATTTAAATAGTAAAAAATCTATTGGTCATATAATACCCATTATACTATTTATTACATCATTTTTGGGTCTATATGATGTTATAAAACACATATTTTATTTACACGGTATTTAAGTTTGACAAAAAAATTTAAAAATCTCTAAAAATTATGAAAAATTCCCAATTGGATAATTTATACATCCCGATTCCAAAAATAATATTCATTTTATTTTAATAATATTATAATTTTGTGTGTTTTTACTTTTAAAAAGAAAACTGAAATTTATTCGAAATTCACAGGTTTTAACAAAAACATTTTTCAAAGCTAAAAAAATTACATTTGACTTCATAAAATTACATAATCATTTTTTTCATAAAATTAATTTGATAATAATATTTTATTAAAATAATAAGTATTTAAAAATTCATTAATTCATTAAAATAAATTCATTAAAAATTTAATTTCTGTTTTACCGTATAAAAAATGCAACTCTTATCAAATCGAATAACTAATCATTTATAGATACAGAACTAATTTAATCATCATTTAAAAGAATTTATTTTTAATATTATTTATAAAATACATATATTAATATATATAGTTCTTAATATTATAGTTTTTAACTTAATACTCAATTTATGAAATTCATCAATTTTTGAAAAACTATTCTCCTAAAGGAATTGATGGAATAAGACTTTTATTTTTAAAAATAGATTACACAACAAGTTTCTAATACCTTATTACATAACCCCTTATAACACCTGCATAAGACATAAGGGTATGGTGTGCGATGATGATAGTCTCTTGGGGAAGATTGGATAAAATCACTCAGGTGGTAATCTCAATTAACATGAACTTCTCCTATAGGAGATTCCATGCAATAATAACATGTTGAATCTAATCTTGGTATTGGTAAAGAGATATACCTAGTGATGCTACCTCCTTTATAAGGTCTAAAAGTGAGCTTCATATAGCCTTAAGTATATTGAATGAAGCCATCCACTCTTTTATCTGTGCTGAATAGATTTTTTATAAACCTTATATTTATACCAGTATTGTGATCACTATTCAACAACTATATTATAAATGGTAATGATACATAATGTTCATTTAAACCCAATAATAATAATAATAAATAGTGCATGTATTTTCTGTATCCATATGAACTTAAAATAGATGTACCTTTATTCATAAATTATCGGGTTGTTACATGGTGGGTCTTATCCATATAAAAGTGGGGTGTTTATGGTTTTAATAAATCCTAGTGATGAGATGAGTCTAGATGTCATTTTTAGTGCGCTTTTCTCTATTGGAATATAAAGTATGTAAGAAAACTTTTAGAGGTACAAGATTTATTTCCTCTTTAGTGGTACAGGATTTGATTGATATAGGTGCTAATCATTCATCTATCTCATCAAATTTATTTGATGTGTTGGGCCTATGTTCATATATTATTCTATTCAATATGGAACATTCCACTCATTTAGGAATGATGTCTGAAAAAGGTCTTGTATGTTCCACATGTCGTGTGAGGATAGCCAATCTTTAGGTGGAGTGGGACTTCATGGTGCATGATCTTGATATCATAAACCTGATTATTGGAATAGATTTAATGGTAATTATTATGTCCCAAGTTCATTGTTATTATCATGTAGTTCATGTATTATCGTAAGAGAGAACCACTCATGTCTTTAGGCTGAGTGGGATTCTAGGTCTTAGAGAGAAAAACATATTATTAAATATGCTATGACGAGATCAGGTAAATTATAAAATCTTTTTCTTGATAGAGTTGAACCTTTTTTTAGAAGTCCAATTCTTATGGGGGTGTGTGTGTACACCAAGATCTTTTTCAATGATTTTTTCTAGTCTACTACTATAGAGATAGGTTAATTTTACTATTGACCAGATACATAGCATGATGCCCATTTCTATGCAATCTTATCATATGTCTCTTGATGAGTTGGTGGAACTCATGGTTGCACAATCAGACCTTGAGGATAATGAATTTATTCATTATATAATGTAACAATGGTGTTAACATATCCTCATTTCTAAGAATGAGGAGGATAGACTTATATTTTTCATTGATTGCTAAAAGTTAAATCAAGTTGACAATCCAGAAAAAATATCCCTTGTATGGGATTGATGATTGCTATGATCAGATAATGGAGGATAATTGGTTTTCAAAGTGTGACCTTCTGTTGGGTTACCGCCATTTGATCATATGATAGAAGGATATTCCTAGGATATAATTAAAATCTAGGATGGGGATTTTTATTTTCTTGTAATTCCATTAGGTCTTAGTAATGATCTAATAGTATTTTTGGATTTTATAAACCAACTATTTCTTTAGTTCATCGAATATTTCTATGTTTTTTATATATTATATTTGGTACACTCCAAGTCAGAGTAGGATAAAATGGACCATTTGGAAATAGTTATCATATCCTTGTGGGAACATCATTTATATGGTATGGATTTGAAATGTGATTTCTAGATTCAAGAAGTAATACTTAATGGGAATGTAATATCCCATTGGGTATTCTCAACGCATCATAACATTTTATATGCAATTATTTACTAGGAATATCCTAGAAATGAGGTTGAGATCTAAAGCTTCTTAGGATAGGGTGGTTATTATAGATGGTTCGTTCATGATTTTACAAAAATTTCATCTCCGATGAGAGATTTTACTAATAAGGGTGAAACGTTTTATTGGAATAAAATGTTTTAGACATATTTTGTGTACCTAAGGGGGATGTTAATTTCAGATCCCTTAGTTATTATTCCATTACTAGGGTTGGTATATGATTTTTTCTACTATCCATCTGGTATGGGTATGGGTGTGTCTTGATGTAAGGGAAACAAGTGGTGGCATAAGACTCTCACCAGTTATGTCCTCATGGGAAGAAAAACCCTACAACATATCTCTATTTTGAGGTAGTTATGTATGAACTTGAATCAGAGATTTACTACATCATTGAGATGTTAATTATGGAATTTTTTCGATCATAAAATCCTCAAGTATATTTAAACTCATAGTAACATGTACTTGAAAAATAGATGATATGTTGTGTATTTTCTGAAATTCTATTTTGATATTGATTATACTCCCAAAAAAGAGAATGTGGTCTCTATTGCACTGATAATGAAATTACATATATGAGCCATGTAAAAATTAGTGAATGAGTGGTCTCTAATGATTATGTTTTCGAATATGAGATTGAGAGTGGAAAACCTCCTAAGAAGATGTAAATGGAGTCAATAAGTGATGAATTGTTGTTTAATGGGTATTTTCATCTCAATCAAGTACATGAAACTGATATCGAGTGCTTTAGTAAAATAAAAAATGATGGGGATACCTTAGGTGAGGGTCTTGGTCCCCTGGTAGCACTTTCTATTTCCAATGTAGGCTGTCTATTCCAATTTTTCTATTGTATTTATTGTTGTAAATTGGACACCATTAACTTTGTTTTATTCACCATTAGAAAACCAAGAGGTATCAATATAAGGTATAAAATTTATAGTGATAGGGGTGAGATGATTGATTATAGATTTTTCATCATCGTTCCATACAGGTATGACAATTAAGGTGGATCACCAAAGAACAACTAGTTTGTTTCAACCCATACCCATTACATTATGTATGTGGGATGATATTTATATAGACTTGCTCATTAGTTTACCATGTACTCCTTGTGGTATGGATGTGATCTGGATGATCATTGATCGACTCATGAAATAATTTCATTTCCTACCTATAAAGAGATGAAAAAAGTGATATGTCTTGTGGACTTGTATTTCATAGATCTTGTGAGACTTCATGGGTTTACTAATTTGATTCTTTCTAAATGGGTCCATATGTTAAAATATAGGTTTTAGACAGGTTTGGATGAATTTTTCAGTTCCCAATTCAAATTAATAATGTATTATTATCTTTCAATTGTTTGATAGGGAAATACGATTATATAGGTTCATGAGGATATTCTCTACTCACGTGTGATTGATTTTAGCAGTTCCTTGGAATTATTTTTTCTTCTGTATGAGTTTTCCTAAAATAATATTTATCATGACTTGATTATAATGGAACCTAGTTAGGCATTGTATTACAGTCCATATGGAGAATCCTTACGCTGAAAAACTTTATGAGATAAATCATTTGTTGGGTAGAGACTTGTTTTATAAATGAGGGAAATGGTGAATTTTATTTTGAAGTGATTGGTCATGAAAAAATATTTAATAATTACTATGCAGTTTTTCATCATTAGTTATTTGATTTTGAGGTTGGTGGTTGATATTTGTCATTGTTTCACCTAATGTGGGGCACCATCAATTGGATAGACATGGTAAATTGTCATTGTGGTATATTAAACCCTTGGAAATTACGGATAATCTTTGAAAGGTGGCATGTTAGTTTGATATGATTTCTTCAATGAATTCCATACATGATAAGTTTAAATATTCATAGCTATGTTGGTATAAGATATATCTTTCACATATAGTTTAAATGGAGGATATTGATCATGGTCTTGATTCCATTATGGTTAAGAAATCAGTATAGATTATGGAATGTCAATGGAGGGTACTTCATTATAACAAAATTCCCTTGGTATGTGTATTATAAGTGTAATTATTGGATGGAAATGAGATGTGGGAGTAATAATTGTGGATAAAGAAACAATTTTCTCTTGTTTATGTGATTGTAGGATCTTAAGGACATTCTAGGGGTAGAAATTTATTATATTTGAGATATTGTAACATCCTGTCTCAAAATTGTAGGTACTTATTAACTCTTTTTTTGTTCCCCGTTTTGTTTGTGCATGTTTCAATCCATTTATGGATAATTTTATTTTCTCCGGTAAAATGAAATAATGTTTACAGAATTCATTTTTTTAAATAATGGTGTTTGGGTATAAATGTATCGATGTCTTTAGAGGGTGAAATTTGGACCCGAGATGAATTGGATTCCTTTTGGGCGATTCTATAAGGGGATTTTGATAAAAATAAGATGAAGAAAGAATTTACACCATAAATTCATGGTTTACTATTTAAATTATTCACTAGGAACAATACATGAGAGGTAATTGTAGAAAAAAATTATTTACATCATAAAAACAGACATAGACCATAAATTCGTTACCTAATAAATTTTCAATTCAAGGAGATGACTTTTGGAAGATGTGAAATGAGATGAATTTACACCAAAAAATGACTATTTATGTTTTTAATCACTCAATTTCCATTATTTTTATTTCCCCTAGATGTTTGACCCATTACTTAATTGAAATATGGGATTCCCTCACAAACCCAAGGTCTCATTCAGGATGTTTTGGTGTCTTCTCATCCTCTAGGTTTCTTTTTTTTTGTTTGGTTATCACTAGTGCAGTTGGTTTTCTTCCTTTATGTATGTGTCATCTCCCTTTACCATTTTATCTTTTTAGATATCAGTTGGGATTTGGGGTCTAATTCATTTATTAGGGTCTAATAACTATGATAAAATCTTTCTTGGTCATTTTCCATTTTCCCTCATTCCAAATATTTTAGTGGATGATCTTATTTTTTCCAATATCAGTTGTTCAATGTTAATAGGTGACCTCAATTTTTGAGGTAGGAGTCTCAATAAATGGGGTTAATTCTTTATTTTCTATATTTTCTATTTTAATAATTTTAGTTAATCAATAAAAATATATTAATTGACATTTAAATTATTTTTTTGATTTAGATTATTTGTTTTAAGGAGTTTTATTTTTAAATTAATTTGTGCACACTAAGTTTTTGATTAAATTCTTTAAATGGTGTTTTTTTCATTGAAATGATTCTTAAATCATGAAGGTGGAAATGATTTCATGTGAAAGTATTTTATTAAATTTCACCATGGTTTTGAATAGGATTTTGACAAACCTGGCACATTTTGTAATCTTGGGTGCATCGAGAATAGACTTCTAACTCATTGTACAAGGAATTAAACAAGTGGTTTTATGTCATATTATATTTTGTAATTCCACTAGAGGTTATATTATTTAGATCCACATTAGGAACGGTTTGTGTATTTACCATTATTTATAAAATGAATTCTCATAGGTTAGAGGCTTAATGTGGTTATTTTTCATTAATAATTGGTCTATCACATGATGGAATATTTCTGGTTATTTTATAAAAATCTTTGTGATTAAACCAATATTTTTTTGGGAGACTGTAGATGTTTAATTATAGGAATCAGGTAAATAGAAATGAATTTTTAGCTTGTCAGTTTATTATTTTTTTATTGTCTTTATAGAAGGATGGTCTAGTGGTGGTGGTTGGTCACACATGGACTTGTTAGGTCTGGACATGTTTTATCATTATGGTTTAGATAGTTTGGATAGACTGTAAATATCAAGGATATGTACTCTTGATTACTGTATATAACCAATATGTTTTCCTTGTTAATGATTTACATTATAATTTTTTATTCTTATTTTTTATACACCCCCATGTTTCAATCTTATTGGGAGACTTTTCTAGTTAACCAAGGTTATTTCGTTTTATAAATAATGTCACTCTCTTACTTGTTCAATAGAAAAATATGATCAATGGATATTTATTGTGAGTTACTTCATTGAAAAAGATACAAGGATGTAAAAGTAAAATCTAAATGTTTTTTCTATTTTTATAGGTACATGGTGCGAAGTCATACATCCCATTACAACCCATCTTGTTGTTGAATATAGTAAAATGAAAAATTATACTGACATGGAATGAAGATTTTTATCATGCTGTGATTAATTGGAATTGAACAATATGAATAATGTTTATTACATGAACTAATCTATTATATTGGGTTATTTCTTGTACATCAATCAATTACCTAACAAAATATCATTGGTGATGTTGTTCTTAGACATTATCCCATGATTCTATATGAAGTTGATATGGTTGAAATTTTAATAAAGAATGAATTTGAAATTTGAAATTCAAAATATTCTATATGTATAGAGGAATATATAGTTTAGATTTTATATAAAGGCTAGAATATATAAAATATAAAAATAAGGGAACTATGTATTTTGAGTGGGAAAAATAATGTTAAAAAAACATAGGCATTGTTATCATAATTAATAATAATATTGTTTTTAATTTGTAGGAATCTATTAAAGATAATATTTGAATGTTTTTTCAAATATTATTATGTCCAATTAGTATGATAATTCCTAAAATTAAATTGTTATATTAGAGTATTTACATTGTGAGATTTATTTATGGGAAACATTTATTATAATATTATAATAATTAGTTGATCTTATTTGGTTTAATTTCTTTAATAAAAACTTATTTTCTAACGAATCATCACAACATGAACTATGATACATCGTAAATATTCTAAATTATATGTGAGCTTCACATAACTAATATAAGAAAATAAAAACAAATATATACACTAATATCATCTTGAGTGGTAAAAAACGATCATATAGGTAGTGACCATAATAAAGAGTAATATTTTACCAAAAAATTATACTAGGAATGATCCTTAGCGAGGGGTGAGCTTAAATAAATATTATATCTCTATAAATAGTTATTTAAATAGTTGATTTGGAATATAATAAATATTTTTAGTGCATGATAATTGTATATACTTCAGTGAATGTGAAATAAGTAAAATTTATGTTTCACTACATGATTTATAATTTACAGAAATTCATATTATCCTAATGTGGATGATTTTGATAAATTAATAGTCAATAAAGGCTATATTACATGGGATCAAATAGAATGGAAAAAATTTAGTGGTTGAAATTGTTTAATCCACAATTATCAAGATTAAACCCCTCTCTCATATTGTCTTGGGTTTCTAAAAATGGTTTTATAATCTATAGGTTATTTTGTGGATTCAACATGAATTTTTTGGACTTGTAAGATTTTTTATCTCAACATAAAAATTCAATTTTTTTATTATTAATTCATGAATATTTGTTTATATTTCTTCATGAATCAATTTTATAAATATAAAAATGAATTAGAATGAGATATTAAACATTTTATAGATCTGTTGGGTACCCAAAATTATTTAAATATTAAAATAAGAATGAACTAGAATATTGGAGGAAAATTAAAAAATCCTACGAGTATTCAGAGATTCTTGAGGATAAAATAATCAGATATACAAATTTTATTAATGATCATGATGAAAATACTAAAAAATCATAATCAAGTATTGATATTAATCAAAACAATGAAGAAAATAAAATATAATATAATTTATCACTCTTTTATTGATTAAATAAATGACTGAATTATGAATCATGACGAAGAAGTTGTTTTCATTAGAAATAAATCCTATGAAGTCCCCTCATATGATGATTTTTGTTTTGAAATTGAATATTTTTTGGAATTTATTTGTGAAAATCATACACATATGTATGATGAAAGAAATAATAAAGTTGGTGTAATGAAGGAATCAATTAAGGGTAGTGAATAATAAATTTAGTATGAAATTGAATTTTTAGAGAAACTATTGAATTAATCTGGGGATATAATAACAATCCATTATGAGGATACCAATGAGAATGAATGTCAATAAAAATATTTAATTAATCAATAAATGGATAATAAGAATGGACATGGGGATATTTGTTTAATCAATTCACTTGAAGAAAATTTTAAATCAGTGGATGGAGTTTTATAATTAGGAATAATTATACAGAATTCATAGTTATATTTAAATGGGAAACAGTTCAATTGACATAAAAAATCATCAATTTCCTTATTAGAATAAAATAAAATCATGTGAAGATGATCAAAAGGGAATGTGAAGGAAAATTAAATTCATTTTTAGAAGATATCGATGAGTATAACATGATGTGATTTGGTATGGAGGTGAAGACAATAAATATTGAATACTCAGTTGAAAATAATAATAAAAATCATTATAGATGTGTTGAGTCATGAATAAATTATGTGGAGTTGTGTTGAAGCCAAAATGGTTATATTCATGAGTGAAACATGATTGAGGGTTGACACATCATCATCAAATGAAATCATTAAATTATTAATAAAATAAAAAATGAGATAAGCGGATTTCACAATGTTTGAAATAGGAAGAAAAGTCAAAAAATGATGGAAATGTTTGAATCAAAAAAGTCGAATCAAAGAGATAATAATGACAGTATGTGTTCATATTTTGGGATTCTAAGTCATGTAGTATGTTTTTTGAATATTTGTTTGGATTTATATTATATTTTTCACGAAAGTGAGTATCAATTCCAATTAAACAACAATATAGTTTGCATAATTCTTATACTTTTGATTATAATTCTTCAATTTGTGGTGTTAGTGACTTGAGAAAAATATATAATTTTAGAATAAGGGTTATACCAAGATAATGTAATTAATATTAAACCATTGGGGACACTTTATTTCTATTTTACAGACATTTTCATTTGATGCATAAATATAGAATGTGTTTCTAGTTCATAATACAACATTGAGAAGAATATGTAGTAATAATAATAGTAGAGGATTTTATAAATGGGATCATAATGTTCCTATTTCAAGGTACTATAATCTGAGAGGAAGATAAATAATGATTAGAAAGTAAATTACATCCATGACTAAAAGAAATTAAATTATTATAGAAATATATTTTTTTACATTATAGAAGAGTGTCATGTTCATGGAGGAATAATATATTGAATATCAAAGGGTTGTGTAACAAACATCAAGATATGTTATGGAACAACAACTTACAGGGAGGGATTTTTTTTGTAATATTTATAGTAATGTGGTTTATTTCTTCATGTAGAGAAAATAATGTGTCAAAAAAGAAATAACATCTCAAAATGAGAAAAAGAAATAACATGATGAAACTTGTATCATTGGTAGAGGATGTGTTATTATGAGAAGAAAATAATATTTCACAAGTGGAATCCTTCAAATTATTTAAACATGGGTAATATGCATGAATAAAAATATTAATATGAAGTTTTAAGAAAAAAAACATGAATAATAGTTTAGTAATTGTGTTATTAAAAGAAATACAAATTTTTTTGTATTAAAAAAAGTATAAAGTATCAATAGATTTATAAAAAGGAATATTTATGAATAAGTTGGAGTAGGCACATTTTGAAAATGGCGAGTCTACAATTAAACTTTAGCGTTTGAAATGAAATAATCTAAAAAAATTCAATAGTGCTTTTAACTAAAAAATATGCATTATGAATGAATGGGAGACAATGGTTGGTTTATGATGACTAACTACACTCCTCTACTTGAGGATGTCAGATATACACTCACCAAATGTATTTAATTTCTACACCTAATAATTATATTTTTTAACAATTAATGGGAGATATGATCAATGGGTAATACACACATTGTGTTAATTAAAATGGGATAAATACATAATAAGCTACTAAATATTTATTGAGAATAGATAAAACTATATCATGTGGTGTTGGATATATAAATTATAGTTATAAAACTATAAATATTTTACAAAAAAATATATCATCATTATTTGAAGAATCAATTTTTTTGAAAACAAGTGGGTGGAGATGTTGAAAGAAGATAATTATTTAATATATAGATATATGTAGTAATGAATAAATTGATGTGGATCCAAGTAAAAATTTGATCAATATGTATTATCAAGAAGTCACCATGCGAAATATATTTTTAATTTTATTTTACATGATGTAATGTTGAATTTCATATTGTAAAAATCATGATTTAAATTAAATAGTCCATAAAAGTTATGATAGTCCCTAAAAAAGTAGATAGAATACCTGTTGGAGAAGTAGTTTTCTTCAAGGGGGAATACTTATTCTAGTTGTTAATGAACCATGAATTTAGTGTTATTGAATATTTTAATGGTAAAAAAGTCTTCTAAGAAGATATTATTGTAATTATGTTCCAGTATCCCTATGATAAAGATGATAAAATTATTTCTTTAATGATATGATAAAATTCACAGGAATTTTTATTGACAATTTAAATGCATAATAGCCTAATATGAGAATAGGTAAGACCAACGAGGAATGGAAAATAATGAATATCAAGTGGTGTAATGTGTTTTTTATAATCATATGGTATCAATTGATGGATACTGTGGTATATTTCACATTATTATTCCTTTAATCATTTGCGTTGATAATTTTATATGTAATAAAAAGAGAATTTATTTTTAATTAATTAATGTTTTAATGTTTTTTGTTTTTAATTTTTATTATTGGGTGACATTAAAAACATATTGTTTGTTTCACAATTTCTCTTGTTTTCGAATCTGTGTTCTAACTCAATAGGTTTATAGTATTTTGTAGTGGATCATCAAAAACTACTTAATTCACTCACTATAATTTAATAAGAATAATTTTGTTAAAATTTAGTGGGTTGAAATTGATGTTTTAGTAAAATTCTAGTTGAAATAATTCAAAGGATTAGATGATATTAGACATGTGGTTTATAAAACTTCATGTTTTTAAGTTAACATGAAGAGAAATCATCATTTCTATAATATTTTAATACTTAATGGTATAATAAGATACTAAATTAGGATCATAAATATTATTCAATAATTATATTTACAAGGCGGGGGTAAATACAATGGCTATGCACTAAAAAAAGTAAGAGACAAGAACCGTACTCATTTTATAGAAAATGGGTAGAAAAAGACGTCTAAGAAATCTAAATGATTGATTTGACAATATATTGAATGATGAATGTGGAGAGTACATATCTATAATATATGGTTGATGGTTTTTATATAATTATTTTTAATAAAACATAAAGTGGTAAGGTTACAACTAGATGTTATTTATTGGATTTTATAATAATCATTGAGGTTGAAGATAAAAATAATTATTGAAGACAAGTGAGTTTGAATGGACTAAAGGATCAATGTATTGAATACATTACAAGATGAATTTAATTATCACAAACCATCTTGAATTCTATGGTACACTAACACCTGAGATGACACTGAAATACCCCAAAGGGAGTTCTCGATCCCCATAGGTTTGTGACTAGAACCAGATCAAATGCAATATAAATGTGAGAATAAATTTTCCACAACCATATTAAAAGATAACATTACATATCAGTATGATCAAAGAATACTTTAAAATGAGATCGTACTTGAAACAAAATAGGTATATCAAAAGAAAAAAATATTACATTTCCAATGTACTCAAAATAATACTAGATAAACTTAATCATCACTATGTTTGAAACACTCCAATCCCAAAGGGCCATGAACAACCACCTCTTAGAGTGGGTTCATTACTTTTAATAAATCATGGATGTAGAAAATCTATAAACATTATACAAAAAATGAATTCATATTCTGAATTCCTAGTATTCAAAAATAATATTCCATAATGAATAAAAATTAATTATTTTATCTTTAATCAGAACAGGCATGGTTGTGCAATTGAATATTAAATATAAGACATCATTTTCATTAAAAATGATTGAAAAATTTAAAACAATGGCTTATGTAACCATTTTATATAAAATAGTTTATGTAAATCATTAGGCATGAGTAAAATATAATCAAAATCATTGGAATATACATAAAATTTATCATAATAAGACATATCTCCCCCATTCAAGGGAAAATTACATCCTCTCCCCTTAAGAGGAAATTACATCCACTATTACTTAAAGAAAAATTACATCCACCCCTAATTATTGTGAAATTTTATATACTCTCATGGGATAATTTAATCAAACAATGGATTATTAAATAAAAAAATAAAGTGTTTATTAATCGGAAAATCTCAATGTAACCACCTATTATTAATCACTGAATCAAAATTGATCCCCTACAGTGGGAATTTCCAACAACGAATAATGAAAAAATATATCTATAAATCCATCCCGGATTAATGATCCAAATAAAAGGAGTTTAGATCCATAAATATTGATATGACACATGAATCCTCATGGCGGAAATATAGAGAGAGTGGGAGAGAAGAATCAAGAGAATAATCACTTGCTAATGAGACATCAAGTGAGGTTGGCCACAAATCAATTCACCTAGGAATAGAGTTTTAAGAGTGAAAAGTGGTTATATAAAAATCTGAGAACTAGGATATTTATTTACAAGGAGTTGTGGTTGATTATGAGGTTAAAAAGGAGGGTACGATTTTTTTTATTAATTTTGGGAAATAAAATTTCCACCGTGAAAGATTAGTTGGATAGATCTGCTTGGTTAAACAAACCATCCTCCCTAAATATTCACCCCTCTAATGGGGTGCATTGATCCTACAAGTTGGGTGTACGATTTTTTAGATCATGGTACAACTTTGTAAAACCCCACTACCTATGGTTTCATATATTTCAATGGATTGACATATGATCTGTAGCGATGCAATGTAGACTCGCAGCCTACGGGTTTTGTGGGTATAGGGCGGATGTGGGGAGGGGTGGGCCAAAAATATTTGACCATTTAGAGTGCGGGCCAAACCGGGTTGATCCTACTCCATTGCGGGCCAATGTGGGTTGAGCTTGCGCCGGTGCGGGCTTTCCCGCAGGCTTGATTTAGAAAAAAAAATTATTTTTACAATATATGTTTCTTTAGCATTTTAGTTTTTTTAATAAAAAATCATGGTTAAATGGTGACATATGATTTCTCACCATAATGGTCATATTAATTCACCATTTATTCAATTGTGGGTTTTAAATCGGCCTATATTTATTGTTTTAATATGATATTATATTATTTATAATGTAATTGTTAACCATATTCACATGGTGTGTCAACCCATCTCTCCAAAAATGGAACTCATCATCCCTGCACATGGTTTCAAATCTATAATAGTTATTATAATCAATATATTTTTAGGTCAATTTGATTTTGTTATTATTTAATTTTATTTTTTTATTAAGAGAATTGGATAGAACCTTGTGAAAACACTAATAGCTTCCTCTAAAACTGATCTCCACCAAATCGGCGTTACCGCATGCCACCATTAACCCACAAAAAATGTTCCATTGCATCTTTTAAAACTCTAGTTATTGTTAGTTGATACTTATCCACAAAAATACCTTTATTAATGATAAAAAATAATGTATTTGAATGATTATAAATATTATTCTTTTTGTAAATGTGGGTAAGCCAATAAGAAACCTTTGGGAAACTTGCAGTTTTATGCGGGGCGGGGCGGGCTTAATAATTTTTATTCGCATTATATGTGGAATTTTTCGGAGAAACCCATGCTAGCTCAAACTTGTGCGGGCTTGGCCCGCCCCACCTCAGACCACTCATTTAACATTAATAATCATCTTGGAAGACTATGCGCCAACCCTGCACGACCCAAGAAATATTAAAATTCCTAAATTTCACATGATGAACTCATTAACAAGACCCAACCAAAGAATGATAAAAACTAGTGCCAAAGAGTACGTGAAAACAATGAAAGGTTTTTATAACATCTTCACCAATGAATTTTTTTTATCCCTAGAAATACCGTCAATAAATCTCCATATCAAATAGTTGAGGCCACTGCTCTCTCACAATTAACTCTCTCTGCCACAAATCATGAGTATTTGAACCGTGTTACCATATAACTCGAAACAAAGGTATTATACTCCCATGAATTACATTTTTTTTAATAATAAACTATCATGTATAGAAGATCAATCAGTAATATATCAAGCTCAACATAAAGATCACTCCAACCCAGAACATGAGAAGTATCAGAAGAATCCCTTCATAGCTATGATACATGGAACAAATTATGTGTTGAATTAAACTATAGTGTATGTTCTAAATGGTAATAAAATTTCACAACATTCTAAACAAAAAAAGCCACCAAAAATTTAGAATAATTTATTCCTTGTCTCCTATGTCCTCGATGTCCCTAATGAGGTGAAATGTTCAAGAACACCAGATCAGGAATTAAAAACATTAATGATCTTGGACAATAATATGCAAAATATTTATACAAGATATTTTCCAACAACATTATTTATCATATTATCTAAATATTAGATTCCTTCTACTGAACCATTATTGGTCCAAAAAAGGAACATTCTTAAATCTCTGGCCAACATAGTGTAGATTTATTAGTCCATAAAAGGATCCATTCTAATCATCATATGGTAACTATTGTTATAAGAAAACTCAACCATCCCAAAATAGTTATCCCATGATCCACAAAAATTGTATATGTTGGCATGAATACATTATTAAAGAATTTTTATGTCCCTATCTTTTGGTTCATCTATCTATGGATGGTATTACATACTCAAATGAACCTGAGATCCCAAAGCCTCTTAAAGTCCTCTATAAATGAGGGAAGTAAATAAGGATCCCTTTTAGAGACAATTACATATGGATCTCCATTTTAATGAATAATCCCTTTCACATAGATATTTCCTCACTCCATAACGTTGGAGTTATCACGAATGGGTATAAATAGAGTTGATTTAGTCAGCCTATCGATCACAACCCATTTCATATTATTTTTTCTTTAGATACACAGAAACCGAACAAAAAATTCTGTAGAAATCACACCCCACTTCCACGTTGGTACTAGAAGTGGCTGATGTAATCCCAAATATACTTGGTGCTCATCCATTACCTATTAGAAAGTATAACATTGAGAGGAAAAATAAAATATTTCCCATATCATACTTATCCAACCGAATCATCACCATATATCATAGAGAATTATTATGGATCTTGGGTGCACTACCCACGAGGAATTATATAAATTCACCATCACAAATTTGTTTATTGCTAAAAGAATAAAAAATTAATTTTGAAAACATAGAAAACCCTCTATATAGAATGAAAACAAAATAATGGTATATTCACCATAAATTGAGTATCTAATTCCATGTAATTCATTATCGAATTAAGTTCTTAAAGAACTATATTGATACTAGAGGAAGTCAACAAAACACAATCTCAGAAAACCGCAGTCCCTATTTCTTGAACATTGTAATTAAACTATGAAAAAATAACCAATATGTTCTACTCTTCCAATGATTCTTTCATGGCTTGGGTTAGAAGTTTACTGACCAATGCATCTTTGATAGAGTTATCTTTCCCTAGGGTAAAAGCATTGTTTAAATCAAATGATTAACATTACACCACCCAAAACCTATGGTAGAGATTCAAATCATTTTGATAGAGGATATAAATCATGCTCTTGCGGTTGGAATATAGAGAAATAAATCCACTATAAAGTTAAGGAATCCTATGATTAAGTTCATGTATCAGTGTTGTGACTTCAAGTTCTTAGGTTAGATAATTATTCTCATATTTCCTAATATTTCTAGGTCCATCGGCAATGATGTGATCACCCTGCATTAGATTACTACCCAAACTAGAACCTAATGTATCCTAGAAGACCACATATCCCTACCCAAATTATAAAAGAGTAATCACTAGAACATAAGTTAAAAGTCATTTCATCTCATCAAAATAAAATTAAAAATTATCATCCGATATAATCGTTACACTCTT
Organism: Viscum album; assembly: GCA_963277665.1. NCBI lineage: Eukaryota > Viridiplantae > Streptophyta > Magnoliopsida > Santalales > Viscaceae > Viscum > Viscum album. The sequence continues at coordinate 2,144,331,663 of OY728156.1, forward strand.
CCATGTGAGGGCGGTCATCAATGAATTAAACTTCATGAAATCCTTTACAAATCGACAATAATATCAAGCTAAATATAAGAAGATCAGAATCGAACAAATGTAACATAGTTTCTACCATTTAATAAAACCTTTAAACAATTTAGGATCAAATAAAATAACAGGCCCCTAGAACACATGTCCCAATAACATCAGATCTCAAATCCAAAAATCACATTTTGATATCTTGGAACAATGTTAGTGATTTCTCAACAATTTCAAAACTGCTCTCAAATGTTTCACATGATACTCCCTAGATATTGAGTAAACTAAGATCTCATCTAGAAATACCGCCACTAATGTATCTAGATACTCATGGAGGATCCTATTTTTTAATACCATAAAGTCTATAGAACCATTGGTTTGGAAAAATGGAATGATAAGGTACTCATAAGGGAAAACCCTACTCCAAAATTATGATTTCTAAGTGTTATAATTGTTTATTCTCAAGTGGTGATAACCACATTGAAGATAAAACATCAAAACACACATTACCCCTTCCATCTAGTCAAATGAATCATAAATATGTGGTAACATATACTTTTTATTTATTGTGAATTTGTTGAGTTTATGGTAATCAACACATTGGTGAAGTGACCCAAACTTTATCATATAAAATAGAATAAGGACCAAATTAGGTGAAACACATTAGAGTATAATGGGTTTCTACAAAAGATAATATAAATAATTATTCATATCCTTTATTGGAAATGGTTCCATATGGTAAGAAGGTAGAGACACATGTTGTGTAATAGGATCTAAAACAATAGAAATGTGTACCTCCCTTTCTATGGGAATGCCAGATAAGTAGGAATGAGAAACATTGGGAAACTCCACAAACACTAAAGTGATATCATCATTCAAGGATTCTTGCTCTAGTTCAAAACAATACAGATATTACATTATCTTACTCTATATAAGGAGGTCTAGCTACACTCAACCTCAGTTCACATTCTCCCTGAATGATATGGCATACCATGCAGACCATAGAAAAAAAAAAGACTAGTTGAATATAAAATTCAATTCAATATTTATTAGCAATGAGACAATCCACCATGGTTATGAAATCAAGAGGTTCCATGTCCGGGACCAAAAAACACCAAGAAAAAACAATCACTAATAAAGAGAATGCATATGAAGTAAAATGGATACCCATGTCTCTCTTTGTTTTGATGATTATAGTAATATACATCACATAATATAAAAGCAATATAGGAATTTTTATCATATTCACAATACGTGAAAAAATAATCCAATCAGATGCACCAGTTTCAAATGAAGCATTGATGAACGATTAGGCTATAGTGATGGTACCTCTCATGGTTGATAAACCCATATCTACATCCTTTAGAGACACTCCCACTATGAGAAGAAACTTCACTATGGATTCTTGTTGATGGATCCCCATATATCTTGATACATATGATTACAACAGATTACTTTTTTAGTGATGATGGTCCCATGAAACTACGTAGAGCTAAATAGATATGATATAACATCATAATGTGGAAATAGCATATGAAGGAACCAAATATCTTGTGTTCATTGGTGTAATCCCATTCTGAGTGACCATGCTCGCCACACTAGAAGCGTGTCAAAGGGCCTCCTCTAGGTATTTCAAGAGGTCTATAAGAACTATTCTTTCATGATCCACCATGGGACTCATCACAATTTCTCATCACCTTATGGGAAAACACATAACATTCACAAGGAAAAAAGGAGCTCCCATAAATACCAAATTACAATCCCAATAATGTTCAACCAACAATTCTCCATCCGTCATATTATCATAAGAAGGAAGATTCAGCATGAAAACATTAGAAAATATATCAACTCAAAGTCCCATATCAAAACATTGAGTCTCCATATCCTAATTAGATAAAATTTTGGCTAAAAACTTCACAATCTTGATGAAATAGTTTTAATTCACAGTCATGATCCTATAAGACAATTAAGATTGAAAAAAAAAACAAAGCCTTAGCCAACACCATAGTCTCTAGGTAGAATTGGTCAGTAAAAATTACATTAAAGTTCATACACTCTAAACCTTCACGTTTCTTCATCATCACCACAAAGTCCCACCATCTCATACTAGTTCCTTCTAGTTTGAAGGTGATATATTTCACCTTGATTGAATCAAGTGTATATAAGAACTCTAAGGGAATATCAATCTTACTCGATCAATCCTCATCTAGTTGAAGGCCATTATATCCTTGTAAGTATGGTGGTTTTTTCCTAAATTAACTCCTAATAAAGACTTTATAATTCATCCATATGAGGCTCCATAACTGAAGCCTAAATGGGAATAGGTGGAGGTTCCTATCTGAGATAATGGATAATACACACAATAATCTGAATCAGATTCTGGTCCATAGGAGGATTCACACACAATGGTTCATCAACAGCTTCCTCCAAGATCAAATTCACATGTCTTCTTAGAGGAATTATGATACACAACACTAGAAAACAATATTGAATACACTATAATATTACTAATATCAATAATAAAACAAGATAAATGGGAAGATTAATCCCCATAGATAGATAAAAAAAATATTAGGATTTGTACCAATCAAAATATAGTGTAGAGAAATAGAAAATAATAAATCCCCAAGATGTATTTACTAAACCAACCATGGTGACTTAAATCTCATTATGATGATAGATTTCTAAGAAATCACTCATAACTACCTCAAAATTCCTTAAAAGATCTCTCAACTAAATACTAAAATCGAGGAAAGATTCATAACCTACACAGTTCATAAATCTTTTTCATAAACTAGCCTAGATACCCTGCACATTGACACCCAAGCTAGAACTATCATAGACCAAATGAATTTATCGATCCCCATGAATTAGAGACTAGAACCTAAAATCATGAAATATAATATTGTAAACAAATTTTATACATACATAAAAAAACAATTGATGTACAGATATGTATACTCAATGAAAACTCCCAAATGAGATAGTACAAGAAACCAAAAAGTTATATCAAAAACCATAATAGTACATCATCAATGTACTCAAATTTAGACTTGATAAACTCAATCACCAAAAAGGAGTAAACACTTCAACCCTAAAGGGTCAAGAACATCCACCTACACATATAGGAACTGTCCATTTATTCCATCCAGGTAGAATAAAATCTACAAATGCAATACATGGAAAGTATGGTGTGAGCTAAAAGCTCAGTATGATATCACCATGTATTCCATAATACGATGTCATAATAAATAAACCAAATCATGCTTTTAATTTTAATCCAAACAGGCATGGATGTAAAATTTTATATATACAAAAAAACGTGCATTCAATTTCAAATGATAGAAACATTTCAAAATATTTATTAAGTAATCATTATACAAAAAATCATATATATAAATCACCAGGCATGAGTAAAATTGTTTCAAAATTAATATAATATATTTCAATCTAATAAAAATAAAGTATAGCACCCTAACTCAAGGGAAAAATGTATCATGCCCCACATTAGGGGAAATTATATCCACTCCCACTTATGGGTGAATTTAATCAACCACACTTAATAACAAATCACCTATACTCCCACTAAAGGGAAAATTTCTTCAATCAAACTAGAAATCAATCATTTTCAAACACTTTAAAATTTAATTTCCCAAATTCAATTTCAATATTCCCATTTCAATTTTCTATCCAAATCATGGGGTTTTCATAAATTCATTAGTTTTTGAAAAAAATAAATCATCAGTTTTTAATAATTAAATTTAATTAATTTTCTAAAATTAGTTATCAAATCCATTCATAATTTTCATCAGTTTAGAAATACTCTCCAAATTCAATTTCCATTGTAATTGGTGGTTTTTCACAAAATCAATAACAAATAAATTCATAACCCATTTCCCTATAAAATTGGGATTTCATAATTTGATTGAAACGAAATTAAATAAAATCAATAAAATCTAGGGTTTATTAAAAGAGAAATCTCAACGGAAACACATACCAGTTATAATGATATGATAAATAAACACCCACAACATAAATTGACAACAAACATCTATGAAAATGTATGTCTACAAATCAAACCTAGATTCAAGATCAAAATAAAAGTACTGTAAATCCATAAACAACAAGATGATATAAACAAATCCTTTGAGGAAAAAAAAGAGAAAGAATGTGATAAGGATTGAATGAATAATCACATACTAGAGAGGGATTGAGTGAGATTCACCATTCTTTGATTACCCTAAAGGGGGTTTGGAGGTGTCAAAAGTGGTTGGTTTTTAAGAGCTTCCATGTCCAAGGATATTGATTTATGAGGATCTTCCTTCATGTAGGAGGTAAAAAGTAGGTTCAATATTTTATTTAATTTTTTGGAAATAAAACTTCCTACATGAAGTGTTAGATATGAATGGTCGCACAGTTAGATAAACTATGCACCCTAACCTTATGACCATATGATGGAGTGCATGGTACCTACAAAGTGGTCTCACAATTTTTCAAACTATACAACAACTCGAAAAAAACCAATGACCAAGATTTCATGGTTTTCACTTAGTAAGTGAATAATTTAGTAAAACCATGAACCAACCATGAATAACCCATAAATTTAATAAAAATACAAAAAATTTCACCTGATGTATCCCTAAATAAGACCCAAACGAAACCTTATAAAGACAGGAGTTCATGGAGTACATAAAAATGAGTAAAAAGATATTATATTAATACACAATTTAGGATGAAGATGAAAATTCATATTGAAGACCATTGTGCACAAATAAACTAATTTATGCAAGTATTGAATTTATGGATGGAAGCACTGTATTCATAGATGAATTTGGCGATATTTTTTTGATTTATTTTTTTATGTTTTTGATTTTTTGAATTTATAGATTTTATATGAGTAGAAAATGGAGACATAATGATTTGAGAAAAATTAGTGAAAATGTCATCAATTTTTGGGGATATGTATCGATACACCATGATATCTATATATATCAAGAACATACCTTCATAAGATTGTGAAACATGTGGAACATGAAATATGTTTCAAATATAAATTTTATGATTTTTTATACTCATATTAGTGTATATTATTTATTAGTACAATTTTTTGAAAGTAATTACATTGGGTTGATATGAGATAAATAGAGTCGATATTGTAAGTTGCAGGAAAAAATGAAAACACATTCCATGACATTGTGCTTCATATTGAGAAGGATGTTTTCATAATATTAATGTGTAAAAGTGTTAGATTCAATAAATATATATGTGATATTTTATATATTTATCAATTTTTAGTTTAAATTTATAGGCCTTGACATATACTTCTTTCTATGAAGAGTGATTTGGTTTTTTTTCATTACTATTAGGTACATAATTCACACATGAGATATTTAACAGTGTTGTGGTTTTTGTTAGATGATTTTTTCATGGGATTTTTTATGTCCATTCACACAATGTAAAGAGTTCTACACCTATAACTATTTGATAAAACAATAATATTTAAGGAATCAAACTATGAATACCCTACCATTTAATTTTTTTATTATAGGAATGTTAAATATAAGGATTGTTGTCTACTATTAATAGTTACACCCTGTGATGAACTATATTACATTACAACCCATCTGACAGTTGAGTGATAATTACTATAAAAAATGTCTTTTATTGGTTTTTTTATTTAATCAAGCATTGATCTATGAAAATAGAATAATCTAAATAATGTTTATGACTTGGAGTTCTCATTCACGTTGGGAAATTTTTGGTACATCCATCAAATACCTAATTCAATATCAATGGTGAGGATGTTCATAGAGATTATTCAATAGTAGTATTTGAAGTTGAGGTTGATGAAAGTTAATGGTTAATGTAAATTTTGAGTGTTGAATTCAAAATTATATAGATATAACTAAATATATTATAAATAATTATTGTTGATATGAGAAAATAGAAAATAGAGGTAGAGGGGGGCTGTATGTTTTAGATATGGAAATAGAGCATTAGTAATACAGGGTTTATAATAATAATTAATTATGATCATGATGTTTCTAAAAAATATTATAATGAATACTGTATTAATATTTTTATATATATTTTTAAAATATTTAAATAAGTAATATTCTTAAAGTGGATTTAGTATATTTTTAGAATTGTTGTTGTGATGATCTTAATAGATGAAATTTCTTAATAACTTCTAACAAATAGGATGATCCCTTCTAGTAGTGATATCTATTAGAATCACTTATTTTACATTGAATAATCTCAATAGGAAATATGATGAATTATACACATAGTAAATAATTATTCATCTTCATGTCAATATACTGAGAAAATTATAAAAGTATGTTAACTTATATCCTATACAGTGGTGCAAGTGAAAATATAAATGATGCTACCATCATGAAGTAGTGAGTTTTTTCATGAAACAAGTACATGTTGTGATGTTTCTTGATATAAAGACTTAAAAAATTTCATATCCATATAAATAGTGAGTTATATTATATTTTCCACACTATCACTATTCTAGGTGTATGATCCTTATATATAGCCTAGTATGGGTAATCTGAGTAGAATTTGTGTGCCACTGTATGATTTACATTTTACATGTATCCATATTATCTAATATGGATTCATTTTAATGTATAAGTTATAAAATATTCAATAGTGTTTATTCTAACCAGGGAATAAGATCTAAATGTAAATAGGAAGATATTAAAAGATTTTAATCTGTTTTCACCTTGATTCACTGCCATATCAGGGTATCTTTTGTTGATTTTATTGGATAAAATGAGATATATTTCATATTATTTTTTTATATGAAAGAATGTAATAAATGATATATGTGATGTGCATGGATCCAAATTATATGGCCCCATAATGGATGGTTATCTATTATGAGACAACTATGGAAAGGTAATGATTTTTCCCTTACTATTTATATAAGATTTATTGAAAAAAGTCCTTGATATTAAAGTTATAATGTCTGTTATTATTCATTCTATGCAAAGAAATGGTAGGGGAAACATCACCTTTTTATTGAAAAAAAGACAAACCTCTTAGTTTACTACGTAAGGGGATGCCATTACACAAATTTTGTATATCCGTTGGACATTATACCCTAAACATTATACATATATTCCCAGAACCATAGGTATTATCAAATATTACAATAAACCTGTATGCCTTGTTTTTTCTCTATTGAACATACCCCTCCTGAGGATTATGACCTCCACATCTATCATACCTCCAGTTAGCAAACTGATAGACCACCCTCAAGAATCATCGGTGCAACTCAAGTCCTTGAAACTTCCACATCTTGGCTATCACACGACTCATTGATAATCCTCTCTCAATGCATATCCTCTAAAACCTTGTGTTTCACCACCACCACTTACACTACTCACACTATTTTTGATCCAAAAAATCACCCCAAATATAACTGTAGGATGACGGTCCTCATCACCATCATCATTTCCAGAATTGTTAATTTATTATTTTTTCTTCATAATTCTTAGATATTGATCCTTGTCAATTATTTATTAATTCCATATTATTGATATGTTTATCAGGATGTATGTAGGTATTATATATATATTATCTATTAATGAGTGTTTGAGATCACCCATTATTATGTTTCTCCATATCCAAATTTATCAAAAATGTATACTATATATTATATTGTAAGTATATAATTTATAAATAAATAATTATGAATTTTAAAATTGTTTATAGTTCTTAATAATCTATGATTTTTGATGTAATAGTTATGTTTATATATGTATAAAGACAAATTTGGATGAATAAACATTGAATACAATGTGTGTGATCTTATGTTTTTAATTTCTATATAATAAAAATACTTAAACTATAGGTCCTTATATTCATGGGTTTTATAGTTGGTATTGGTGAAATTTTAGTGGAAACATTGGGATCTAGATTTAGAATAATATAGGCATTTAATAAGACAATATTTTTATACATTAATAGATATTAAATAAGGAATAAAAAACGATATTCATTAATGGTAAATGTATTTAAAATATGAATAAATATATCATATAATATGATTTATAGATTAAATATTTATTAAATAACTTATTACTATATTGTATCATTTTGATTATGGAATTTTCTATATGAGAAAGAAAATATGTCAACAAAAAAAGGTAGTATAATTATTATAAAAATGATAATTTTAATGAATCAAGTTTTATAAATTAGAAAACTATAATTATAATATGGTATTCGACCTAATTTATAGTAATTTGAATGGTTTTTTTGGAACATCACCATTATCCTGAATAGGTATGAATAACTTAGATTGCCTCTTGCAGAAATAATGTAATTCCACTATAAGAACAAGTAAAATATTGGTATTTGAATAAGAGGTTATTTCCATGGAAAATATATTCCTAGAATTTGGATGAATGAAAAAATAATGTTTTATTTAATGTATATCTACTAGTAATAAGCCACGATTAATGAATATCAAAAATTGAAAACATTAGGAAGAAAATGGATATACCAAATATGTAATGAAAAAAGTTAAAAAAATATAATTAGGTAAGTATTTTCCTTGAAATAAATAATATGATATAGAAATAATAATATTAAAAATATGAATAAATGACATGATCATAATTACATATTATAAAACTAAATTCACAAGAATAGTATTATGACCATAGTCCTAAACATACCCAATGAGGGATGGTTATAGTGATACATATTTTCTATGCCTAAATTAATGGGTATTTTGATGTGTTAGAGGTGTTTGGAATGAGTTTAGGGGAATATGATCGGGTGAAAGTTTATTTTTGAGTTAAATTTATACTATCATAAAAATATAACCATAATTCTATTACATAATGACCTGGATTGTTTCCCAATGGACCTATAAAATAAGTATTTCAAATGTGTAATGTGGGATTCTTTTTATACACATTTTTATTGAATTGGTTCATTATGGATTGTATTATACCATGAAGCTCATTTGATGTGTGTTTCTTTTTGTTTTTAGGGATAAATATCATTAATTTATGTTATCATTGAATAAAAATTCTAATTTCTAACATAGTAGATTATAGAATTATGATATGTGACAGGTTATTCCATTAAGTTAAGATGATTTAATATTTTTTATATTGTTTTTTATTACTAATTAATTCGCCTTGTTATCATCAGGAGATTATTGTGAGAGTGATTGGGGTATTTTCAACATTATTTTTGGAGTTCTAGTTTACTGAACCATGATAACCCTTAAAAAGGAGTTATTCACCATGATTTTTTAAAAAATATTTATTTAGTATAAATTCTATATAATTAATGAATTTTAAATATTTACTTTTCTTTTATATCAATTATTAGTGATCTTAGTAGTATAATTTACAACCTATAACACTCACATCCATGGTATTTTATTTCTTCTACGCTACGAGTCATTATTTATATGTATTTAAGTATTACCTTCTAGTTTCTTATTAAATTATCTTATTTCATTATTAAAAATAACTTTTTATAGGATATTATTATATTATTATATATTATTGATATAAAATTGACATGGGGTGATGGATATTAGGTTAGTTAGTAGATTCTTGAGATTTTATGGGAATTTTACCATTTATTTTTCCTCACCTTTTTTTTATATAAATCATTATATGAAGTAAGTTTTTTAGGTTCACAATTTATATATACTAGGTTGATGTGTATTTAACCTAATTTTTTTATTGGTTGAATAGTGGAAGATATTGAAACAATTATAATGATAGAAGCTTATATAAAAAAAATGTTTTAATTATATTTTTCATGATTTATTTGTTGTTATTGATAATTTATTATTTTATAATGTATTGTTTTGGTATTATGTTATACTTGATATAAATTATAATCCATGTAAAATTTTAATAAAAATTATTTCATAATTTGTTTTTTGAATGAAATAGCAATGTGATAACAAGATATAAAAAAATAAAATATTGATTGAAATTGTTTTATTACAATATTGATCTTTATATGTTATGAAATTTTTTTAGGATGTATTGGTATTATTGTTATATATTGTTTGATGTGGTAATGGAAGAGGTTATGACTGTGTGATTAATTTTATGATTATAGATTGATATTTATGTAGATTTGCATCGTAGTATCTAAGTTATATGATGGATTTTTGTAGGTAAATAAATGATTAACGAAAGTGAAATTGGAATGGGATATGTTGAATTGGAAAATAAATTAAATAATTATTAAATGACGTGTAGATAAATATTAAGTAACTGAAATGTTTAATGTGGAAGCGTAAATTGGTTTATGTAAGTTTTGGTGGGTAGAAACTAATTTGGGTAATGAATATAATGTGGTTTGTAATTTAATATCACAAAAACAAAAATAGAACACAGAATTATGGGAATATGATTATTGTTTTTCATTGGTTGTGGTTTATTATATAAATTTGATTTATAAACATTTTTTGGTTTACTATGGTTATGTTATCCTTTAGTTTTGTTGTTGATGGAAAGTAGACTTCGTGTTATTATATATGAAATATATTATATACATTGTATTTAGGTTATTTATTATGAACGACCACTTGAGTCATGTAACATGACAGATTCCATTAGAGGATTTGAGTTACAGGTGTATCCCTAGCATCTAAGACATGGGTGATATATTAGGACTAAAAATAACCTACCCCTATCATTGTTACAGATATAGTATGTATTTATAGTTATGTTGGAGTATTACATTGATGTGAAAAAGATTTATCAATTTGATAGTGATGTGGAGATGAGGGAGTTATATGGTGGTGGATATATATATATATTTTGACCAAAAATTTTAATACCTTGACATTACATCTTTATAGATGAATATTCATTAAATTCTACAAATAAACACTGCAGTAGAATAATGTTTTATGGTATTTGGAGGATATTTATACAATATTCTTATTTCAGGAAAGATATTGAACATATCCCACAATGAATAACCCTCATATTAACCTACATAGACATTACATACATAAAAATATTCATTATAACCTAGGGAAAGATAATATAAAAAAAATTAAGATTCGATTTTCCATATAGATAACCAAGGGAGATATCAATGATCACCACAATATAAAATGATCATAAGGGTACAAGAACATGAGCTTAACACTTGAAAACCATACCGCACATATTAATTATCATAATCACGAGTCATGGAATATTTCATTAAAGTTTATATGAAATGAACCATAAATGAATCAATGAACATGATCCCTAAGAGAAAAACATTCCAATAAGATAGATGTTTATGGCATAAACATAAGAAAATAAATTAATTTCTTTAGAAGTGAAGGATAACTTCACAGTGTATCATAGTGGATTGGTTTCACTCTCCAATCCATCATATCTATAGTCAAGATCCATTCCCAAAATTATCATAGTAAATAGAGTCATGTTCTAAAATTTGTTCACTCCCCATTCAAGGGATTATTATCTCATGAGGTATCCAACATTACCCAATTTATTTTATTAATATATAATTTTGGCCCTACACAATATATAATTAAAATCATACATATACCATCAAAAACATCATAAAACAACCAAAATAATAATAATTATGAAAAGGAAAAATGTTTCGCAAAGGATTCATAATTAACCCATGGGAAAGATATAGATTTCATATAATCGTGCTTTAATAATCATCATAATAATTTATAATATAATTAAAGTGTATTGTATAATTTTATCATTTCAAAAAAAAATTAATATCAAATAATATTGTCATATATGAAAAAAATCATTTAAAAGATCATCAAACCGTTATATGAGGAAAATAACCTATTCAATTTGAAATTAGTTATTTAAAATCTATAAAATTTGAAAATAATAAAGAAAAAGTTTTCATTAAAAGAATTTCGGAAACTAGAAAAAGTAAACATAAAATAACTGATAATTCATGATTGTGGAGAATTCTATTTATGCCATGTTCTTTAAAACAATGTTTCGTTCCAAATTTTACTAAAAAAAGTAAAAACATAACTCAATTGGAAAATGGATAGAAGATTACATTTGAGACATTTTTTATAGATGAAATAATATTTAGAAATGAATTTATAAAATAATTAAACAATTTTAAAATCATTATTACAGTACAAGGTAATGTAAAAATAATGATGTTCAATCAGGAAGAGAAATGAAATAAATTTTCTTAAAAATCATTATTTCAGTATCTTGAGTTCTAAAAGATTGTAAATTTAATGGAAACTAATAATATCTAGAAATAAAATTATTATATGAAAATTAATAAGATTTTTGGAGGTTATATCATGAAATTTCATCATCCGAAACTGAATCATAAACAATATCTGTAAACAATTATATTATAACATAATACCCTAACCCTGATTTCAAATAACCTAAAAATCACCTTTAACCAAATTTATAATAAATTTAAATTTATTCTAATTATATAGTATAATAATATAAATACTTATAGTATCTTATATGATTCACTTATTATAATTCAACACCCCTATATTAATAATTTTTTATTGAAATCATCACATACGGCTGTTAACCATTTTCTGTTTGATAAGTGGTTCAGTTTGGATGTTTATATCCCTAAACTATGAACATGGTTACATAATATATATATTGTTTATAATTATACAATGATAATACATATATACATATTTACATATATACTTATATACATAAATAATTATATATATATAGCGTTTCATCCATAAAAGGTAGAGATATGAAAATTGAATAAAACATTTCATGAAGATGGTAGGTTGTACATATTAATGGACATGGTTTTCACAATTAGAATGATATAAGAAGAAAGTTAAAAAATATTTCAACATTAAAACATAATTATTATATCATATATATCATATATATTAATTAAATATATATTTATTACCATCCAGTTCAAGAGGAAATGAAACCACACCTCGCTCTATGGAGGAGGTAGTAAACACGTAAGTACACGAAATTTCACATTTTCCAATAGATAGGATGTTTTAGAGATAGAAATTATATTATTATTATAAAAACATAGTTATTTAATAATTATTATATATAAACATTAAACAACCATCCATGAAATTTGGGGATGGAAAACGAATTGTATCACTACGTGGAGGCTGTAGTCCACATGTACGTTAGAGAGATACTTCCATTTCAGATTTCATGGAAGAGAGATTAAATAATTCATTATCTATAAAAATATGAAATTTTTAGTATATTTAGGTGGATAATGTTTTTATTTTATAATTAATACCAATGGTTTAGGAGTGAGAAGATGAAATAATTTGAAAGAGGCCAGGTAGGATGATTATATCTTCTTTGGAAGTCCACCTTTAGATACCTTTTTTAAGACCATTGGAATTGTATTTTATGAAGAAAAGAACCTATATAACAAGTTTAAGTATGTTTATATAGTAATTTAATTGTTTTTCTTTATTCTATATTCATCAATGTGATGTAAATAATAGAAAGTAGAGGTGTCCTTTTATATGTGGGGGGGGGGAGGATACACTTGGAATTTATTTGAATATTAATATATATTAAAGTATATGTAAAGTAAAATTATTATTAAAGGACATAGGATTGATGTTGGGATATTATTACATTTAACTATTTCTAGATAGTCAGATTTATAATATTTCAATTGGAAAACCAACCCTTAACTCTTGGTTTAATCCTTGGTAAACATGTTTTATGCTTAACAATGATGAATTTTTTTATTTATTTTAATATTCATTATGAAAAAAATGAAATGTGTATACCTAAAAAATTTCACATTATCATAAAATATATTGAATTAAATTCATAAAATTAATTTCATATATGTTATAGAATTAAATTTAATATTTGACCTGCAAAACGTGATGAAAATCAGTTTTCTAGAAATAATATTTTATTAAGTATATATTTTTTTATACTGAAATAAAAAATTGAATTGATTTAAATGATCTAAATTTTATTATAAATAATATAAATTAATAAATTTTTCTTTTAAAATAATTTTAGAAAAAATTGGATCTTTTTACATGATTTAATAAAAAGAGTTTTTTAATAAAAATCATAATTGTTCAATATTCATCCAAAAGCAATAATTTTTTAGAATTATCAAAAAATAATTCTATTATAATTTTGAAATAAATATATAAAAAATGATTTCCATTTCTTAAATTATATTTTCTATAATTTTGAGAAAAAAATTATATTGTTTTCTCAAAAAAAGAAATAATTATTATTTTTAGGAAAAATATATAATTTGAAACATATATTGACATTAATACAAATTGAATATTTGTTTATCAATATTACGGTGACCCATGGTTTTAATGAAAATATAATACATTATAATTGATGAATATTAATTAAATTTTATAATGATCTACATTTAATTATTTGATCTTGAAACATTATTAATAGTACTCCTAGTGCTAGCATGGTGGTATCAATCACCTCGTGTCACTCCCTTGATCTCTAACACAATCCACTTGGTGGGGATGTATAGTCACATAATCTCCCCCTCTTGAGTGTGAGAAATGAAAAGGATATAACCTCTCAATCTTGAGGAAACAACCTTGATTTGTTAGAATTTTATATTGAAGATAATGATGTGCACAATCACCAAATCTCATAATTCTCAAAATTCAATATTTATATACACAGTATAACAGTTTCATGTTAATTAATTGAAAAAGGACCTTTAATAATATGGTAAACTATATTGGAACCCCATTCCATGTCAAATAATTATAATAATAATTTTTTCTATGGTGTTCACTAACCTGTGATAATATAGTTATTATTTACAATTTTGTGAATAAATATTTTTCATTAGACTAATAATTAGGACCACTCATCATCATTTTCATTTATTGAATACTAAAAATTGTACTCAATCTAATATTCATGTAATTAAATAAACTATTTATTAATAAAAATTATTTTATTACATTTTAAATAATAATAGATAATTTTTTTTATATTCATGAAAAAATATTATATTCATAGTATAGAAAATGATTTATTTAATTTAATATTCTTGTAATTCAATAAATTATTTTTAATGAGTAAATAATTATTTATTTCCATAAAAATAAAAAATATAAAGAAATATTCTATAATCCCTTAATTAAATCAATGAATTGGGAATAAATATGTATTTAATGTCTGCATTATTTTAATAAATCAAAAATAAAAATTACTTCTCATATGGGAAAATAAAATTTATTTCATCTGGTAAATATATATATATTTAATTTTGATCAGTGGAAACACTTTATTTATGACCCTGTGAGCCTCTTCCTTAGTGAAATTAAGAAGGCATTCATATGGTCCAATAATAAATTAGAGTAATTTTTATGGAACTGATAGATGAAGAGGATATGTCTTAATTAAAACAGACACATACGAATGATCAATGTGTAATATAATGCCCTTAACTTGATATCACATCGAGAATGTTTCATATCCCTATCATCAAAATATAGGCATGATATGTTTTACATTAAATAATAGTTTTAAAATGTTCATTACACTATGTACATTGAATTTAATATAGAGGTTCTAATTCAATCAAATGGTCGGGATATAAATGTCTTTAACGATATAATGGGAAAATCCATCCTTGACTTACTGATTAATAAAATATTATTTGTGACTCACAAATTGTACCCACATTATTATTAAGCAATATTGCGATGGTTTACAAAATATATATAAGTATACGAGTCCTCAAATAAATTAACAATAATCATAATATTTACGGACCTTTACACATGCTTGCAGATAGGAATATCTCATGAAATGTAGAAATGATGAAATCATATTTTTGGGTCTATTATCTTAATCTCCCATCAGATAGAGTACGATGTGTGAAATTCATGAGATAAAGTTTCATTTTATTGTGAGTATTCACACCTAATATTCAACATACTATTTTTCCCATCATCGAATGTTATTTTACCATAGAGAAATACTTTTGAATATTTTCGAGAAATAAAAAGGTTCACATCATACCAGAGAACTTCTATGATGTTTTCAATGCAATAGATATTATTATAGATTCGGACAATAATATAACATATAATAGTAAAAAATATTTGATAATGTGATTATTATTTTTTGAATCCCAGAATATACATAAAATCAAAAGTCTAGAATAGTTGGCACTAGGGAACTTACTCTAACTGAATATCACTTATACTAAATCCAATTGATAATTACTAGATAGTTCTCATATGTTAATCATTCATCTATTGAGTACAAAAACAGATATTAGTACAACCACATTTATGTGACCATGCTTTGTAATGCCACATATTTGTGTAGTGAGTATTCTTTCTGCGACTCACTACCTTGAGATAATCTATCATGTTGACATAATATAAATTTACTACCTCTTATTCCAATCATATATACTTAACATTAGATTATTTCTGTAGTCAACGCTTAATGAAATTGTAATAAAACATATTCTATTGGTGTAACCTAAAATAGGGAAAATACTTTGTTAAAATGCTTCTAAAGCTGTATCAGAAGCTATGAAATAGTCATATTATATATATATAACAGTATTTGTAATAAGTTTGGAATTCCTATTACTACATGCTTACAATGATATTATATAAAATTGATCTGAATAAAGAAACGTGTTTTGTCACTTCAGCACTAGTATTCCATATTCAGCAAGAAATGAGTAACTAATCCATTTCTAGTTTTCCTTGAATTATTAGATAGTTCTTACTATACATCAATGCAGTTATGTTGGATTTGTTTTTGTATTCTCATATTATGCATCAGATATTAGTAATATCTCAGTACATATCATTGAATATGAAATAAATATATATATATATATCACTTAATCATATGAATTAAATTAATTTCAATAATCTCTTTCTCTACCCATACATGTTATAATAAAATTATTATATACTAGTAACCACTATGTCTTGAATTATTTCAACATGTACAATCCAATACTTTATCGATATATTTATAGTGACTAGATTTAAAAAACCCAAATGATATATTCTTATAGATCTTGTTTTTTAAATCATGGTTGATACTCTGAGTAATTCATATAGAAATTCCGTCGCTTTTATTACTAACATGGTGACACATAACATTTATTTTCCATATGTTATAAATATATCTATCTTGAAAAATTATAGTACTCACTATAACCCATTAGAGACACATAGAACACCATAGTTTCTAAATGAATATTCTATTATCACTGTTAATAACTTATCAAAAACATATTTTTGTAATCTACATATCTTATTGGAATTTATTGATGTCAATGAACATATCTTATTATTTTATATCGAAATATAACATAGAGACTCAATATTATCCCAACTGGTAAAAATAACCTTATGGGGGATGAATCAAGATATAATATATTAAAACTATATTCCATTAGGATATTTTTCATTTTAAACAAAACTATCTTCACTCTCCTTCCCATAGAACATAATAAATGGAAATTAAAACATTCATAGGAGACAAAAAATTTACTTTGTTCACCATCATATGGCTACATTCAGTGAGTATAAAATGGTAATGTGTTTAGGTACCAAATCCACTAATTTTGACTATGATTACAATATTCAGAGTGTACACACTCTCTCTATAAGTTTACAACCATCCCCAATAAGAAATATAACTGCTCTTTATAAACTAAAGAGAATGCACTGATCCTCCAGTAGAATAATATAATGACCATTTATAAGATGATTCACACATGATTCTATATTTATCTTCCAGTATAATAAATGAGATGGAAACCTTCTTTTCATGATACTTTTTTTCTTAGGTCTTATGACCCCTATGAAATACCCCTTCACAAGACCCCTTCTTGAGACACCTTTATGATCCCCCTTCACATGAATCCTCTATGTGACCTCTATAAAAGACACATTAATGAGACTCCTCTAAGAGACCTTATATTCCCATGAATCATGGGAGTATAGTACATGATCTTATTTTGGTTATACATATCATGTGATTAAAAATTTTCTTCCTATGACTAACATAAAAAACCCATCACAAGAAGCCTTTGTGAGATTACATTTTGAAACATCAGTTTGATTATGAGTATCATGTGATTCCATCCCAATAATTTTTTCATCTCTTAAAAAATCATTTTCATCAGATTGAGAATCTTAATAAATAATATGTTGTTCATAAGGATAAGATAAAGGGTTTTTATATTCTTAAATCCACCACCTTAAATTCAAAAATAATTACAGTCCCTCTCTTCCACAACCTTAAAAATTATCTTTAAGCACTTCATGTGATTTCATCGTAGGATCACCTACCACTTATCACATGCACCTCACCAGATCACATACCTAATATTGCAACCACTTCACATGATCAACTTATTTTTCAATGGGTGCATCATGTGATTCCATTATAGCATAAAATAATTTTCATACATTGGTACAACACCTTAATTGATTAATAATAAATTCATTTTACAAAATAACACAAGTGTACTATATTTATTTTGTGTTTCATGAAACTAGGATACATAAATAATAGGTTTATAAGTGAATTACATCATCTACCATTAGTTTTATCATAAATAAGACCCTTATTAAATCTATCTTACATAATAACATTGCTCAAAAACTATAGAAAGGAAACATAAGAAAGGAAAATATTATGTGCTCAGTTAGGGTAAAAAGGTTGATATAAATGATCACATAAACATGACATGAGAATAAGGGTATGATAACATGAATATTACATTTTAAAATTATTCATGATAAATCATAGATAAAATATTGATGCATAGCCTAAATAATGAATGTTAAAAAGATATGTATTCTAAAGTAATCAAATACATGAGCCATGAGATCATAAAATTGACATAATACTTGTATTTGGGGAATACAAATCATAAAACCCCATTTTCTTACTATTAATTGCTCATTATAAAGACTATCCTAATGGATTGGGTTAACTCTAAAAACATAATAGTTGTAATGATTCACTGCAAAGAATATCCTAGTTAGTTTGATTCACTCACTAAACCATCACAACAATCAAGATTCAATCCTATAAAAATCATAGTGGACACAATCCCTTACTAAACTCTGTTTACTTCCCATTCCATTCCTATTTATGTAATGATATATCTATATTTCCATAGGAAATGATGGGGTATATTATTCTAGGTCAACCCATCACAAAATTAAAATCATATGGATGTGTTTTATAAAATCATAAAACATTAATCTTATCATAACCTATGAAAATGGAATTTGTTTCTTTAAAAAGTTATCGTAGCACAAAAAATTAAAACTAAATGAATTTTTAATCAAATAAACAACTCAACCTATCATAACATGAGAGAAAATAATGGGTTTCATAAAAATATTTTCATCATAACCATACATTATCTATAAAAAGAATGAGGATTGTATCATTAAATCATATCCCCATTAAACCATAATTACCATGATAAGATTACATTAGAGGTGGAAAATGATTTTAGAAGACCCTTTAGAACATTTCTTGAGAAAAATATCCTTTAAACTTTTAAATTAATTAATTTAAATCTAATAATTAACAAAATATCAAAGAAAAATATTATTTAAAAGTAAACTTGAAAAATTTAAAAGGAATATTAAAAACCATGTTGTTCATGACAAAATGAAATTTTATTTATGCAATATAATTGATAAGGAAACATTCCATTTGCACATATGTAGAAATTAAAAAAAATCAAAAAAAATAATTTATTTATAACCATTTATTTAAAAGTTAATCATGTGTAAAAGTTAATTTAAACAATCACTTGAGAATAGTAAAATTCATCTTTAAAACATTTTATAAAATTTTTATATGGAAGAAAAAAAGAGACCAAAAAGAGTAATAAATCAATATTTCCTAAACACATAATTTTGGTATCTTGAGTACTTAAGATGAGGAAATTGAAAGGAAAAAATATATTTTCAATAAATAACCAAAGGATAACTAAATTCAAGTGTTTATAAATACGTATATTATAATACTTCTTAATAAAAAAAACTAATCGTAAAAAATCCAGATAAATAAAGAGATTGTATTATAAAACCCTTAACACATTGGAAACATTTGAATCACAATCCTAATCACAGAAATAACCATTGAATTATTTTTAAATCCCCATAAAATCCATATGTAACATTATAAAATATATTCATGGGAATTAAATAAACCAAAAAATATAAACAAGTGGTTAATATGTCTTCTGTCTCACATAAGTTAAAGTGAACTGAAAATCACATACCTTGAGTTAGGCTTTCGTCAAACTCACTGTAACATCCTTTATAATAAATTAATATTTATTATAATTAAATATTAAAATCATTTATATTTTTTTAATATAATATATACCAATTATAAATATATTTATAACCATTAATTATATATATATATAAATCAATTACACTATTCACTAAGATGGTAGGTAGTATGAATGCTTGAATGCAATTTTCACTTGTTGAGATACAAAAAAATGAATGGTAAATAATAATTCATAAATTGAGGACAATTATTATATTAATGACATATATTAATTATATATATCCTTATTACCATCTATGAAATGTGTAAACGAATAATGAAATACATCACTTCGTTGAGAAGGTAGTCCACACATACACATGAGCAACATGATCATTTACCAATGGACTAAAATATAAGAAGTTAGACAAGATATTTTATTTAAAGAACTATATTTATATCATAATAATTATATATAAACATTAAACCGATTATAATAACCATCTATAAATTATACTGGTGGAAAAATAATTGTATTTCTACATGGAGATTATAACACCTCATGCTTTTAAAATAATAAATTGAAATTCATGAAACATTTTTAATGTAGATTTGTATGACTAGAATTTAAACATAATATTTCCTCTTCAATTATTTTATTTTTAAAAAATGATCATCTACAATTTTGATCAGTTAGTTATTTGGAGTATGATAGAACAAACTTGTTTTTAGGTGAATAGTAACATACCCTTTTGGATAGTAACAACAATAGTAATATGAATATTATGAATAGTAAATAAAATTATTATTTTATTTTCTTAATGTTATAGGGTAATGAGATGCTGATTAATATTTCAATGTGATAAAAATATCTTATAGATTTAATTTTTTTAATAAACAATGATTTTATTTAAAAATAAATTATTAATATTTGTAAAAAAAAATTAATTTTTTTTATATTTCAATTGTACACGTCAAAAAATGGTTAGGGTGAATTTTTGGGATTTTTCAAAAATTCATGAATTTATTAGTAATAGTAAAATATGATAAAATACGATATATGATAAATACATGTTTTACTGCGTCATATGTGATGCGAGGATGATGTAAGACCACATGGTTCAAAATCGCATGAAATTATTAATATTTTGGGTAACATGAATCTAGACTATTCATATTCTTGAGAAAATATATTATAATAATGATTAAAATAATGTAAAATCCTTCCTCTCCTCCACTATAAATACCACCCTCATTCTCATCTTCCTCACACACCTCTCAAGCCTTGGGAATTGTCTATGTTCTTAAAAATACCATACTAAAGTATATTCCCCATTTCAAAGACCTTATGGGCTAACCAAAGGGCCAAAATCATTTCCCTTAAAGAGGATCTCAAGGAGAATAGATCAAGAGGGAAGAATCCTCTTCCTTTTTCATGTGTTTTCTTTCGAATTACGTTCATTTCTAATACTCTCTTTCACTCCACTTATACAGGAGGTGTGAAATCTTTATAATTGTATATATTATATATATTATCATTTTCATGTAAAATATTCATCATCTTTTTTCCTCTCCTATACCACTTATTCTAAAAACAAAAAACACCACCCGCAATGTGCCGATTCACCCAAATCGTGGATGATGTGTTTCCAATTTACCTTACAGCATTCAAAGATGATCATAAAACACTTTTAATTGTTTAATAGTAATTTTATGTGTATGTTTTAACCTATTTTATGTTCTGGAATGAAATTATTTCCATGACATGAAATTATATAATGAAACAATTTCATGATTATCGAGGAACCGCCACAAAATAATCTAAACAAATATCATTAATGTTTTTAATAATGATTCTTCGTCATATATTATAAATTATTATTTATGGTATCAGTTCATATTCTTTAAAAAAATTAATTCCATTTCATTTCACTTTAGAAATTTCATTTCCATACGATAAGAAAATCAAATACAAACCGACCATGGAAATATTGTTAAGAAGTCTCCCTAAACAATGGAAGGACCAAAATATGGATAATTAATGGGTGAAATGATGTTATTAAATGATCATATATGGTGTTATAAAAATTAATATTTTTCTTTAAGATATTAGTAACACTAATTTAACAATTATATAGTATTTAAAAATGATTTTAAAGTAACGAAACTCGAAGTAAGGAAATTCTTTACCTGATTTCTATTCTTTGGGTTTACATTTTACATCATTACTTATGTGGTATTAAAATTTTTTGTGTGATGAATTTTGTTTATATTATTTATAATAATTTTTATACATATTCCATCTACACTATTAAGTCTCAATTAAAATATATGATATTTAAGGGACATTTCTTTTAAAAACCTTTTTTAAAAGTTATGTTTTATGAAATTCAAAAGAAACGTTTTTATGCAATTATTAATTTAGTACGATTGTGTTATGGTTCATGGGAATTGTTTATGATGAGGGGTAGGACCTAGATCTCCCTCCAATTCTTTGGTTATGTGTATGTTATAGGTGGGTCATATGGTTACTCCAAGTGTAACTCTGAGGGTTACACAATAAGGTAGACGCAAGGGTTACAAATTATAAGGCAGTCGAGATGATTACAATATTATGTAAGTAATTCCACAATATATCTATATGTATCTATTTACATTCTATATGTTTAGTGTAAATCTCATTGAAATATAATGTTTCACAGAGTAAGTTTATATAGGTAAAAAGTATTTATTTTCTGGAAATGTTTTCAAATGTTACAAGTATTCATAGACTAATGTTTTAGTTGTTTTTTTATATCCCTTAATGAGATTTTATTCTCATCCAATGATTTTAAATTATTTTCATAGGTTACAAGGATTTTTAATATAAATAAAGAAGGAAATATTAATTTTATGAAGATTTTTCAAATGAAATAATGTTTCATTTAAAAAAAATTATATTTTGGATGAAATGGATACTATTGTATGGTATCTACACTATATGAATGTGTAATGTTATGTATGTATTATATCCCAATTCTCTGTACTCAAAACTTGAGAAAATACTCAATATGAAAGGAATTTTGTTCTTGACTAATATTCATTATTATGTAATGTAATAAGACTATTTCCTTATAGTATGTATCAAAGGATGGTTTAGATAACATCAGAGGTTAAGGAAATGTTAATAGAATGCCATAAATTATTTTTACACTCTTGTTAATTTAAAATTATATAGAATTTAATTATTACCATGTCTCATTGACTATGATATGTTTGTTTAGAATTTTATTCCACAAAAGAAATAGGTAATTTGAAGAGGAGAGGCACCAAGAGAATGATATCCTTCCAAATATGCAGTCCGGAATGGTATGGATTAAAACTCAGTTGTGTGTCATAGTAATCGATTAGAAAACATAAGAAATAAATGGTCATGGAATCCATTAAAGAGAACAAAAAAAGGTTCCAAAATGGAACAGGATGATAGTGGAACATCTTATGAGAGACCATCTTCTTGAATTAGTGGATCTTCAGACCTGGTCGTGGCTGATTGATGGATTATATCCCTCTAGAAGATATTCGATGTTATGGGACGTTATGATAACCAAAAGGTAAGACTTTCCATTTATAATTTTCATGGTGTAGCTGATTAGTGGTGGTAAATGGTCAAAATTATTAGGGATGTATAGGAGATTAATTTCTTATAGTTGGGAAAATTTAAAACTCTTTTTACAAGAAAATTATTTTCCAATGGTGCTAAGACTTCAGATGGAGAATAAATTCCTTGAATTGAATAAAAAAGAAGAAGATTCAATCGATGTGTATAATGAAAACATCACCCGACTGGTGAGGTATGCTCCAAATCTTATTTTCGTTCTTGATAGAAAAATCAACAACTTTTACTTTGCATTATAGCCAAGGAATCGAAGGTCATTAGCCTCCTATGAATTCAAATGTTATGAGACACATATCTAATGTGATGAGAGGGTAGAGATGGTGTTTTCTAATAATCTTGTGCACTTTGAAAATAAGTCTATGTAGAGGACTAGATGGCAAGAGATGGGTAAGAATCAACCAATGAAATATGATGAGAACTTCCAGTTTCTAGTTTGTGAAATGTGTGGAAAAAAGGCACCCTAGGGAGTTCCTTATCCCAACTAGGAAGAATTTTTTCATTTCGTAAGTTTGGGCATATGGACCAAGATTGTAGTGAAAATGATCCTAAGACTAATCCCAAAAATAAAACTATAACTTTTTTTATGTGGTGATAGGGGTCATCATGAAATGTCCTACCCAGAGAGAGGTCATAATGATGCAATGAAGCCACACTATAAGTAGAAAGGTGTAGTGACATCCTTTTAATCTATGGAAGCAGATGTCGGGCCATCCAATGACATTTTATTAGGTACATTGTTTGTTTTCTCAAGATTTTTCTAATGCTTTGTTTGATACAAGGTCTACACTTTCCTTTATTGTAGGAATTTTCTAGTAAACTAGATATATAACCTAAAAATTGAGACTGGAACATATTGTTAAAACATGAGGAGAAAATATTATATTAAAGAATAATTATAAGAATAATTCTATTTTGTTCTCTTAGAAGACTTTACCTATAATTCTTGTAATTTCTCCCACAGTAGAGTTTGATTTCATTCTAGCAATGGATTGGATTTCTATTTATCATGCAAAAATTGACTGTAGAGCTAAAGAAGTAGTTTTTCTAGAAATATTTTTAGTTTTTATACATGAACAAACCCATATAATTGATAACCTGTCATGAAGATGTGAAAAGTTTGAAAGATAGAAATAAAATTTAGCTTTCTCATATTGGTGGAAATATGTTAATATTTCAAATTAATGATATGATAGTGGTAAATATATACCGTTATGTTTCTCTTGAGTAGTTACTCTATGTCACACCTGAGTGGGAATTTGAATTCACAATAGACAAGGATCCTAATGTTATTCCAATTTCAAAACCCCCATATCGAATGGTTCAAATGAAACTTAATGAATTAAAAAATCAATTGCAGGATTTTCTTGACAAAAGATTCACTTGTTTTATCACTTCACAATGGGGTACCATGTTATGTTCCTTAAAAAATAAATTGGTTCCATGATACTTTTTAGTGATTATAGTTCCTTGATTAAAATCACTATTAAAAATTATCATTTTCCTCATATTGATGACTTTTTTTATCAGCTCCATGAAGCTTAGTAATTTTCCAAGATTGACTTGAGATCCCGATACCATCATCCAAAGGCTAAGAAGGATGCCATCCCAAAAAAACTTATTATACTAGAAATAGGCATTATGAATTTTTTGTTATGCTGATTGGGTTAACTAAATAACCTCATGTATTCATGGATTTGATTAATAGAATATTTCACGAGTTTTTAGAGAAGCTTGTGGTTGTGTTTATTGATGAAATTCAGGTGTTCTCTAAGAGTAAAGAGGATCATGAAAAACACAAAAGGGTTGTTTTTTAAACCTTAAAAGAAAAGAAACTATTTGGTAAATTCAATAAGTGTGATTTCCAGTTGCATCTGATAATATTTTTATGGTAACATTCCAAATAATGATGGAATAACAGTTGATAATTCCAAAAAAAAGTGGTTGATGAATGGCCATGACATAAAAATGTTACAAATATTAATTGTTTTATTGGATTGGTAGGTTATTAACGATGGTTCATTAGAAAAATATGCATGGTTATCTATCCTACTAACTATGTTTACGTGAAAAGGAGTTAAATTTATTTGGAAAGAATAATGCGATGTTTGTTTTTAGGAACTGAATAAGAGATTGGTGAATATTCTAGTTTTGGCCTTCTCATCCTATAATGGTGACCTTTTCTTCTATAATGTTGCTTTATTGAAGGGACTTGGTTGTTTTCTGATGTATAATGATCAAGAAATTGATTATGCTTCGAGACAACTAAAACCTCATTAGTTAAATTATCCCAAACATGATTTGGAATTGGAAGCTATGTTTTTTTATTTGAAAATTTGGAGGCATCTTTTATATGAAGCCAAATTTTAAATAAATACTAACCATAATAGTCAGAAGTATATATTCACTCATAAATAATTATAAATGACAGAGAGAATATGAATTGAACTAATAAAGAATTATGATTTCATGATAAATTACCATCTATGAAAACAGAAAATAGCAGTGGATGACTTAAGTCGAAAACATCATGCCTCATTAACCATGTTAAATTTCAATAAAGAACCCTTATTTAATTATTTGATGAATTTTGGATAATATACTATTGGTGAAAGAAATACATTTTTTTGGTTTCATGTTTTAGGGAAGTTATTGTTATCAGATAGAATTATGTATGCAAAGGAGGAAATCTGTGAGCTAACGAAAAACATAGAATTGGTTAAAATGGTTAAGTTTCTAGAATTTAGCCTTGATAAATATGGTGTTTGAATTTTTGTTAAAAGGTTGTGTGTGCCTTGTGGAAAGTTGAAAAAATAATTGTTGTGTGAATCTCATTATTCTCCGTTTTCAGTCCATCCTAGCAATACCTAGATGTTTAGAGCCCTTCAGAAGTATTACTAGTGGGGTGGAATGAAAAGGGATATTTCATAATTTACAGTGAAATATTCGACATGTCAATAGGTTAATTAAAATAATTAGTTACCGAAGGGGATTCTTCATTCATTTCCAGTTCCATAGTCAAAATATGATAATATATTCATGGAATTTTCTGTAGGAATACATAATACTTCTCGAGGTAACAATGAAATATAGGTTATTAGTGACCAACTGACTAAATCTGTACATTTTCTCCCTATTCTATATACAATGTCTTTGGATCATCTTTCTCAATTGTACCTCAATGAGTTTGTTGGGTTAAAAAGATTTACACTTTCCATTGTGTTTGATCAGGATCGCAGGTATGTTTCTCACTTTAGGAAGAGACTTCAGAAGTCTTTGGTACATAATTAAATTTTAGTACTACTTGTCATCCTCAATCAGGTGGGTAGTAAGAATGAATGAATCGTATATTGGAAGATATGCTTCGATATTTTTCATTGGACTACCAGGGATATCAGTGTCATCATATTTATTTAGTTAAATTTTTTTATAATAATAGTTTTTATTCTTGTATTCAAATGGAACATTTCGAGGTATTGTATGGTAAGTGGCATAGAACTCTAGCTTTTTGAGATGAAGTTGGGGAAAAGTTTTTTATGGGACCATAATTAGTAGAGGAAGTGGATAAAAAAGTTGTTTTTATCCAAAAACACATGCGGACATCTTAGAGGAGGTGGAAAATTTTGTAGATGACAATTGGAAATAATTTTCTTTTGAGGTAGGTGGTCATGTTATTCTTAGAATCTCACCATGGAAAATTGTTCTACGTTTTGGTAAAAAAGAAAAGCTATGTCCACGGTTCACTGGAAATTATGAAAAACTAGAGAAAGATGGACAAGTCACCTACCAAGTAGCCTTTTTTATGAGTTTATATTAGGTACAATTTTTTTTTCATGTTTTGATGTTGAGATAGTGTGTGCCATATGCATCTCATTCCTTGAGTCAATATGTAGTTCATCTAGCGGATAACCATTTTTATAAAGAGAAACCAATTTAGATTCTTGATATAAGAGAACAAGTATTCCAGAATAAGGTAATCCACAAGGTAAATGTTTAGTGGAGTAACCACATGGTTGAAGAACAGACACGAGAATCTAAAAATTCTATGAGGGAAAGGTACCTTTAATTGATTAATAATTAAGTAAAATTGTGAGCGCCCAATTTCAAGATGGTTGGGATAATGTAACACCTGAAGGATTTAAGAAAATAAATTGAAATTCAGGAAACTCTGTTTTATGTTGATAGTTATTACTAGCCTTTAAACAAAATTTTTCTGCTTCTATGATTTTATTTTTTAAAAACTATCATCTACTATTCTAATCAGTAAGTTATTTGGAGTGTGATAGAACTTACTTGTATTCATGGTGAATAGTAACATTACATTATGAATAGAAATATTAATAGTAATATCAAACTTATGAATTGAAAATAATAATAATATTTTATTTTCTAAGGTTGCAATATAATTATTTGTTGATTAATTGTTCAATGTGTTAAAAATGTGTTATTGATTTAAAATTGTTATTTTTGAACTAATAATGATTTTCATAGAAATTAAATGAATATTATTTAAAATATTATTTTCAAAAAATTGATTTCATTTTTTAATTCTACACTTCGAAAAATGGTTATGGTAAATTATTGGGATCATTATGAAATTCTTGAATTTTTAATGAATAGTAAAATTCGATAAATTATGTAAAATGATCAATACTTTTTTATTGGATAATAGGTGATGAAATGTGGATTTAATCCCATTAGGTTCAAACTAACATTCAATTATTACTATTTTGGGTCACATTAATCAAAACTATTCATACTCTTGAGAAAAAATATTATAATAATTATTAAAATAATGTAAAATCCCTCCTCTCCTCCACTATAAATACCACCCTTATTCCCCTCATCCACCCAGACCTCTAAAGCCTTGATCATTGTATATGTTCTTAAAAATACCTTGATCATGGATCTTCCCCATTTTTGGACATTGTGGTCTCACCAAAATGCCAAAACCAATGGCCTTAAGGAGGATCTCAAGGAGAAGAGATTAAGATGTAAGAATCCTCTTCCTTTTTCATGTCTTTAATTCAAATGCCTTTATTTCATTATACTATCATCCAATGAAAATATCCAAGAGATATGAAAAATAAAAAAGGTTATATATTTTTTATGTTATCATGTTAAATTAAATGATTCATTATCTTTTTTTCTCTCATCTCCATCTTAATCTAAAAATAAAAACACCGTCCGTGATGTGTCGATTAACAAAAATTGTGGAAGATGTGTTTCCAATTTACATTACATCCTTACAATCTGATCATAAAACCCTTTTAATGGTTGAATAATATTTTTATTTTTATTTTTTAACCTATTTTATTGTCTATAATGAAATTATATAAATTAAATTTAATAATATAATGATAAAATTTCACATTTATCATGGGACCAGTAAAAATGATATAAACAAATAACATTAATGTTTTATCTAAATATTCATCATTATATATTGTAAAATATTTATAAATTATATAATTATATATTTTCTATTCATATTAATACCATTTCATTTCACTTTAGGAATTTTATTTTTATACGATACGAAAATCAAATACAAACCGGCCATGAAAATCATGAAAAGAACGCACCCAAGACAATGGAGGGAAGACAATAAAAATAAATAAAGGATGAAATGATGTTATGAAATTATCATATAAAGTGTTATAACCACGAATATGTTTCTATAATATATTAATGGCAATATTTTAACCGTTATACAAGAGGTTTAAATGAATTTTATGTAAGACAAACCCGATGTAATGGAATTCTTAACCCGATTTCAATTATTTGGGTTAACATTATTCTTCATTATTTATATGGTTTGAAAATTTATTTGTTTCATGAATTTTTCCTATATTATGTCTAATTATGGTTATCTATAGTGTATATACATATTTCATCCACTCTATTAAGTATCACTTCAATTATATGATATTTGTATGGGACTTTTCTTTTAAAAATCTCATTTAAAAATTATGCTTTACAAAATTCAAAAGCAATGTTTTTGTGTAATTATTCATGTTGTATGATTGTGTTATGGTTCATGGTTATTGTTTATGATGAAGGGTGGGTCCTATATCTCTCTCAAATACATTGATTATGGGATGATTGAGTTCCTCTATATGGTTACTCCAAGTGTAACTCCGATGGTTACAAAACAAGGTTGTTTGGAGGGTTACATTACAAGGAAGTCATGAGGGTTACCAATTACAAGGTAGTTGAGATTATTACAAGATTATGTGAGTAATTCCTCAAAATACGTATATGGTTGTGTTTATTTTCTATATCTCTTATGGATATCTCATATAAATCTTAGGTTTCACAAAGTAAGTTTATATGGGTCACAAATATGACTTTTTTAGAAATGATTTTACAAATTTAATGTATTCATAGACTAATGTTTTCTATATTTTTTTTATATCCCTTTATGAGATTTTGTTCTCATACCATGTTTTAATTGATTTTCACAGGTTATATGGATGTTTAAGTCAAATAAATAATCCATGTTAAATATTATCCAAATTTTTCAAAGAAAAAATGTTTTATTTAAAATATTTTATATTTTGGATGAAATGAATACTGTTTTTATGGAATCTACTCTATTGGAATGTGGACTGTTATGTATGTATTATATCTCAATTCTCTAATACTATAAACTTGAAAATATCCTCAATATGAAATGAAGTGACTTCTTGACTAAAACTCAATATTATGTAATTTAATATGGTCGGGTCCATATAGAGATGGTATGTCATACGTGCACAAAATCAATACATCTACAACCTATTTGGTGGGAAATAGTGTTGGTAATGGATATTCCTTAATTATTATAATTATTATGTATATTTAGGAAAATTTAATTTATTATTTTATGAGAGATAAATTTGAATTATAGGATGTAAAGAATAAGAAAAAAGAATTTGATTGTGTTGAGGTGATCACATTGTTTTAAAGAACATAATATCATATCCTCTTGTGGGTCCTTGGGTTTACATTTTAGGAAAACAACTAAAATATCTTAATATTTTTGGAGATGTATCATACTTATTATCTAGTACTATTTTCCCTTTTTTGAGTATATTTGGTTGGGGTTTTATTGGGGGTTGTTTCTGGTGAAATTGGAGAAGATTTAAATCCCAAGGGGTTGTGCACTATCGGCCCGTGGTTAGAGAAAACCATGTAACTAGCCGCAAAAAACTATGTTTCCTATTTGGTGAGATGGGAAGGGATATATTGTTGGCACATGGTTTTTCCAAACCGTACTTCCTTTATCCTCCAACTGTACACCATCAAATAAATGGGTTTCTCATGGTTATCCCATGTTTTTCAAACAGTGTACCACTTAGGAGAAATCGTGAACCCCCTTTGAATAGGCACACAATTAAGGCACATCATTTGGAATGCAATTCATTATTTGTAAGGAATCCATTCTAGAGGGTCTTTATTACAGAAAATTTAATTTTAAATTATTTAATACCTTGGTTTTAACCCCCTATAATCCCCCACTAAAACTTAACCTATTCCATCAATTTTTTAAGTACCTAGGAGAATTCCAAGTCTCCTAGAACCCCATTCTTATCAAACCGAAGATCTGGTTGATAGATCATCTCCTTTTTAATAAGTGGTTTCTTCCCTAATTAGTTTTATCTCTCTCTTATAAATCTTTTTAAATGAATAGGATAGATTTTTCCTCCATTGGTGATGGATTATAACTATGTTTTTAGGGATCTTACTAATTTTTTATTGATGTGAGGTAATAGTCCTATATCTTCCCTACCATTGTGATATTGATCATTCCAACTCAATTTGGTGATATTTTTCTCTTGAAATTCCATAAATGACCTTGAGTTAGGTTTTCTAAATGTCAAATCCCATAGTCTAGTTTTTAATTGTGTATATGTAATTATGAAATATAAATTTCCACATTGAGAAACTGAATCCAAAATTGAATTGATAAATTGATTTAACACGTGGCTATGAGATTTGTAAACATTGGAATAATAAAATTGGTTGGAATTATTATTATGATGTTGACTATTGATGGGTTAATGAAATTTTATTGATTAATGGGATTGTGAAACCAGTATCCACCCATGGTGTATGCTAATAATGTTGAAAATGATGATTTGTAATATGTTCATTCTCGATAAATGAAATTGTGAAATGGGTTAATAAATAATTATGATAATTGATGATACTTTTTTGGAAACATGGAACCATGTGATGAGATATTTTTTACTATGTTGTGGGATATGGAATGCTGATCCAAATACCCACAGGGTTCTAGACTACAACACTATGCCCCAAATATATTTGTGTATACATTTGATCCCTCAGTTCTTGGGTAGGGGAAACTACACCAAATACCCATGATGTGCTAGACTGCTGCTCTAGGACCCTATTGTTTTAATGTGAAAATTAAATGGTTTTATTAATAGAAACCCATGGTTTTATTAAATGTGATATCCCTTTGTTGATGGTTTAGACATATCCATGGGATGAAGAAAGTATTGATAGTTCGAGTGTCATTTTGAACCCGATAAATTATAAGGTTAATTAACGAAAAATTAATATTTGAAAACATTATACTTTATTTTTTGTACTTTATCCTTAATAAAACCATATAAACATTAATATATCTGATTTTATTGTTTACACCAATGGCGGTGTCCTACTGTGTTTTAGTCACACCCTACTTGGGTGAACTACTAAGTACTCAAAAAACATCATGTTTACATGGAAAAGATGAGTGTAAGATCCCTATGTTAGATGGATGAGTTGGGATGGATCATGGATGAGGGATCTATATTGGATGTATGGAACAACATTAGAGTTTTTTGTGTCTTTATTTTTGGGTTTTGATTATACACATGATACATTAATGGAATGACATATCTACAGATTTGGTTTTGTGTTATGTTTTTTCCTATTTGGGGATCATCATCTGATGTTGGAATCTACATTTATGGTATTATTTTGTTAATCATCATTACCATTTGGATATTTTTTATTTATGTATATTATTGTGATGATTTTATAATGAGTTTATAGTCTCTCCACATTAAATATTAGACCCTTACAGCTAGCCCGTATCCACTAGTATAAGGGGAGGCACACCTAAGGTCATGTGACCAACCAGCATAGGGCACCAACATGTGTCACCTAGGTTAGGGCATTACAATGTTCTGTCAAAAAGTGTTTTATTTTTTCATATTTTTTCCTTTTTCATGATATTCGAGAACATTATACAAGAGACTAGGATTAGTCAGGCCTTTCTGAAGAGCTCATTCATGAGAGTACCTAACCCACGTATAGGGATAAAATCCTTGTATGCATGGTGGGATTAATGTTCAGGATGTTTGATGTTATTCTTGAATGTCAATTCACCTGGAGTGGTGCACTTATTGTGTGGTATTATTGTTTTGGATATTTTTCTTCATGGCCTGGTAGTTGTGTGTATATGATTCACTCTAGGTACTCCTGTATTATTGTTAAATGCATAATTCTAGGTATTCATAGAAAAGAAGGTCTGGGGAAAGTTGTTAAAATTAAATCTATTTTTTTACTTTTGTAATTTAATTTTAGTGGTTCTTAATGAAAAAATTAAATAGTTAAAAAAATAGAATATATAGTAATTTTAAATGGATAAAATTGGTGTCAAATGAGAAACATTGAGATAAAAAAGGTTTTATCGGATGTTATCAATGCCATTGACGAGGGATGGTTGATAGTAGTGATATTACCATGGTTTTGACATTGTGGTGTGGTTTTTGGGATTCCTTGTTATGGATTTATTTAAATACCTATTATTTAAATGTGATGATGATGTGTTATGTGTACTAAAGAAGTATTTTTGGTATTTTAGATACATGACTCCATGAAAATGCTTGTTGATTGGATGATAGGAGGGAATGTCTAGAAATATTCCTCTAATAGTGGTACCGAAAGATATGATAGTTCCATGTGGGGAAGGAAAATAGTAGATTCATGATAACTTTTCATTTATTATTTAGTTTATGTAAATATTCCCAGGGAAGATTATGTGAAACATGTCCTACATGACATGGTAGTTCCATTTGCAGCACCCTACGAAATTCACCAGAGAGAGTAGACCTAAGGCAGTTGATTTCTAGATTGAGTCTATCTAGATGATACTTGACCACTTAAGGAGTCCTTATAAGAATAAGATCAAGCCAGTAGATTATTTATTATGTGTTAATTCAAATAATTGGTGGGATATTTGGACTTGGTATATGAAGATGGATAACATTTTCTAGAAGGAATTTTAGGAAAAGTCCATCGAGCACTATTACTCTGTGAAACATAGGATGGAGAGAGTAGATATGTTAATGAGGTTAACTGAGAGGAGTATGGTTATAATAGAATATGTTAGTATCATTATATATTTTGATGGATTTTATCTAGTGTTTGTGGGTGATGAGGTTGTTGCATCAAAATGATATAAAGATGGGATTTAATGTGAGATTGAGCTCCAAGTTAACATCATTGGGGTGAAGTGGTTTTTAGAATTGGTGAATTGGGATCTCATTTATGTGGGGGGATGGAAGAAGATTATAGTGGAAATAATGTGGTTTCTGATGAATGTAAAAGAGTTAAGTCTTCTAAGAGTAGGTAGTGTCACATTGAGAATGTCGACTAGGAAGATGGAAAATATAGTGGCCATAGAGAGCGATAGTTTACTCAGACTAGTAAATTTATATAATTCCACTCGTGTGGTAGGTCGATAATCATCTTAACATGTGTCCCTAAACACCAATAGATTTTTTATATTTTTGTGGGATGGGTCGCTTGTAGAGGTATTACAGGAACCCTCGACTGATGGGTAGTGATAGAGGTGTTAGGAAAATTGATTACATTAGGAGAGGGTCTTCTTCCCCATGTTAGTATAGTAGTTGGAGTTCTATTTGGACTTGGTGGTAAAGGACGAGGATATGGTACATCAAGTAAATAGTTTATGTATTATTAGGGTGGTTCATTTCATGGGACTTGGAATGTAATATAGGGACGATGGGTAGGACAGATGCGTGCAGTTCAACTTGTACATGTTTATAGTGTTTCTAGACTATCAACAGTCAGTGCTAATATTCATAAAACTTATATGATTTATAGTGGCTTATTTGATATAGTGACTCTCACAATTTTCTATATACATATGTTTTTAAAACATTGAGTCATTTAGGGGTAGTTTATGAGTGTGGTTATGATTATCAATACACCTTTGGGATTATGGTATAGATACATCTGCTTGTGCAAAGGGAATTCTCTTGAGGTTTGGGTGTGTCATTTTCAATGTGATTTTTACATCCGCGACATATCAGGATTTGGATTTAAGTTGGATTTTGAATTTTTAGTATCATACCAATCCCACATAGATAGTTTCCACTAGATAGTTACTTTTATGTCTTCTGAGGGTGAAAATTATGTTCCTCGTGGAGAGTGGGTTATCCAAGAAATCTATGAAGGACCATTACATCAGAAAGTGGGGGATATCACCACCCAAATTTAATGTCTTTTTATGGATTATGGGGGTGTAATGAATTATTACTTCCCACCCATAGTGGACCGATTACATGACTTGTTTCTTAAGGACATATCATGGCTTCCACCTTTGTGGGATGTTGAGTTTACAATAGAGCTCATTCCTAGAGTTGAGCCATTTTCCATTCCAACTTACTGAATGGAACCACAAGAGCTTCTAGTGTTTAAGACTTAAGTTTAATAGTTTATGGATATTAGATTTATTCATCAGAGTATGGCACCATAGGGTTCTTTAGTCTTGTATCCAAATAAGGATGGATAGACCCTTTGATTATATATTGATTACCAAATGTTGAACCTAATGAGAGTGAAGAACTAGTATACTCATTCACATATTGATGATCTATTTGTTTAATTGAGAGGAGCTTGTGTTTTATAAAATATTGAATCATTGTCATGGTATTATCAGTTGAGAGTTAGGCCATACGATATACCATAGATATCTTTCCGAAGTAGGTATATCCTATATGAATTTGTTGTGATGCCATTCAGGCTAATAAACACAGTAGTTGTGTTTATAAACCTGATGAACCGAATCTTACACCCATACCTAGATTTGTTTTGTGGTTGTTTTTTGAATGAAATATTTCTGTACACCAAGCCTCTTGTATATCATGACCAACACCTTCAAATATTCATGAGTACACTATATGAGAAACAACATTATGTAAATCAATCTTAATGTAAATTCTAGATTGACTGGGTATATTTCTTGGGTCCCATAAGCTTAAGTGAAGGAGTGTCAGGGGACCCAAAAAATTTGCATACGGTTGTTTCTTGGGATCATCCCAAGAATATGTTTATATTCATCACATTAGGTAGTCATTGGGATATTATAATAGATTCGTCTAGGACTTTTACCTCTTGGAATCAGCACATTCGGGCTTGACCAATAATGGGATAAAGATTGAATGGTTTGGAGCTTGTTAGAATGATTCCTTGAAGTTAAATAATCGTTTAACTGTTACACCAATTCTCATTCTACCTGGGCCAAGTGAAGATGAATCTATTTTTTATAATGTTTCTACAGTTGGACATGGAGCAGTATTGATGAAAGTGGATTAGGTTGTGGTGTATGGGTCTTGGAATTTGAGTCCACCTGAAAATAATTACACTAAGAATAACCATGAGTTAGTTGGAGAGTTATATTATGTAAATGTGATGGTGGAATTATCTATTAGGAAAATAATTATTGTTCATAATGATAAAAGGGTTTAAAAATATCAGTTTTCCCAATATTTTTTGAACATATGAAATTTGAGATTGGTTGATTATATAAAATTGTATTATTTTGAGAAAACATATACTCACTGAAATAGAAATAGTTTTGTTGAAACATTAAGAAGGAATACTCAATCTCATGTAGTTCATGAGTCTAGATCTTAGTAGAATATGATGACCTAACTAGTTGAGATTTATTTCTTGGTTTAAGAGATCCACGAGTAAATGACCCATCAAATTAGTATTATAAGATTCTAAACTTTTAAACTAGATAGTATAGATGAAATATGTGGATCTCTGGGGTCTTTCCTTGAGGGAATGACTTGAATGTGGGGATCCACTTTCTGATTAGACTATATATGAGTAGGAGATAATATATGTCGGAAGCCAAGATATTGTGTCTAATATTATGTCAGAAGAGGTGATGTATGTGTTTCATTCCTCGAAGTGGGTGGTGTATCCCAGTTTAACCAAAATGTAATGTGACCAAAACTGAGAGTATTGGTGTCCTGGAATAAAAAATGACATTTGAGGGTTCATGACATGATGATACACCAATAAATAGGTGAAATCTTGACATTAATTACCCATTAGTTTAATAAAGATGTTTCCTATTCTGGAATTGAAGTGTGACTAAGTAACCATGGATTTTTTGTTATGTCTGTTGATGATTCCTCAGCAGTATGAAACTATATCAGTGATAATAGAATGACATATGAAATTGAAACATTTCTTACCCACCTAGGAGACATTCTCAATGGATCAATTGGGAGACTTGTACATTAGAGATATAGTCTATTTTCAAGAGGTGGAAGAATGTTTTATTTTAGATCAGGACTCGTGTTTCACTTCATGCTTCTAGAAGTTATTGAAGAAGGTTGTTGTAAGAATGTATTTATGATTATGAATTTTTACCATCAGATAGATGGGTTTTCAGAATGTACTTTTTAGGTATTGGAATATATTATATGGGCGTGAATCCTAAACATTGGTGGGTAATGGGAGAAGCACCTATGACATTGATTTTACCTATAAAAATAGTTATTTCGAGACTATTTAGATTAAACCATATAAGGATATTTATGGTATTACATTCAGATCACCTATTTGTGGAATGTAGGTTGGGGACTCAAAATTGTTCGGACCATGTCTCATGATGGCAACGTTGGAGCAGGTTCAACTTATTCAGAAATGTATGGCTATCACTCAGAGTAGGTATAATTTATATGTTGATCAACATTGAAAATACCCAAATTTTATAGTGGGTGATTATGTATTCATTTTGGGTTCTCCAAGATTAGGTTACCGTAGGATTTGGGGGCAGGGAACATTAATTCTGATGTTTATAGGAACTTTTAATATTATGGAGAGAATTGGACTATTGACATACTGATTGGATCTTCCACAGAGTAATTGGGATATGCATGATGTTTTTCTCGTGTCATAGCTTCAATGGTATGACAATGACCCTTATCATATGATCTATGTTAATGATGTTGGGATTGATATTGATGCATCATTCGAGGAGAATTTGATTCACAGTATGGATCGTAGTGAGAAAGTGTTGTGGGAAAACACAGTGCTAATAGTTAAAGTATTGTGTAAACATAGACATGTTTTGGAGAAAACATAGTAGAGAGAAGAATATATGTGTCACATAGGAATAAACTTTTAAACATGGAATCTTAGAGATTCATGGTAGTACATCTTAGGGATAAGCTATTATAAGGTGGGTAGATTTAATGATCCTGAGCTTTCTAGAGATTTATTGTACTCATTGTTCAGTTATCATTTACACAAATTTTGATTATATATTTTTTGGGGTTTTGTTTGGGTTTTTTTAGTTAAATTAGACAATGATTGAATACCATGGTGCTTTTCAGGGTTGGTGAATAGTTAGGGAGTAACATGCCAATTTCCCTAAGAAACTGTACACCTTGTTACATGAGACAGGAGGTGATACAAAATTGGTGTACAATTTTTTCTAAACCCTGCAGCCTCCCTCCCTAAATATTGCACTGTAAAATAAAAGGGGTTTTCATGGATGTTGAACATTTTGTCAAACCATGCACTACATAGGAGTAACTATGTACCCACTATGAATAGTTAAATAGTTTTTGAAAACCATACACCACTGCACCATAATTCCAGCATGTGGGTTTTACATTACTCTATATTTTATTATAAATTCCTTAACCCTCAGTTTTACCCCCTATTCACCCCACTATACCCTAACCTATTTACTTCGATTTTGGAATCTCTTAGGAGGATTCTTAGTATCCTATAGCACATTTCATGTGGAATCAAATATCTATATGAAGGATCAGCTCCATGTTGGTATGTTATTTTTTCCCTCATGGGGTTTCAATCTCCCTTATCTCTATATTTCAATGAATAGTAGTGATTTTTTATCTATTTTGTGATGGTATAGATTTTGGATTTTACAGATATTAACCCTTTTTATCTTGATATAACGTATCTGTCCAAGATATTCTAAACCACATTGATCTTCGTCATATTGTTTTAATTTGTTTATTTCAGTTTGGCGAAAATCCAACAATGACTTTCTGATAGGTGATATAATTAGAAAATCACATATTCTTGATTTTGATATCATGTGTTTAATTTGATTATTTTCAATTTCCATTATTGTAAATTCATTCAAAAATTTAATTGTAAAATTTTATTTAACACAATATTACGAAATTGATATACATTTTGATAATCAAATTTGTTGGAATTGTGATAATGAAATGGATAAATAATAGGTTATCGAAATGTGGTTTATCAATTGAGTTTTGAAACTGGTGTCCACCATTGGGTTTTCCAATAAAGACCAAAATGAATTTTTGTATTTGTTGTTTTTTAGATAAATAAAATTTTGAAATTGCTAAATAATGTATTATAATAATTGCTAATAAATTATTAAAAATATTGAAATATGTGATGTGATATTTAAGACTGAGTTTTTGGATAGGTACTACAGCTCCAAATATGAATGGTGTGCTAGACTACAACACATTCCCCTGGTATATTTTTGTACAAATGGGATTTTTGAGTTATAGGAAAGGAACAACAACTCCAAATACCCATGGGGTTCCAAACTAATGCTTTAGGACCCAATTGTTTGAATGTGAAAAAGGAGTGGTTTTATTAATGGAAAACCATGATGGAACAAATTGAAATATACCATTTCGAATATTTAGACATTTTCACATGTTGAAACAGGTATTGATGGTTCATGTGTCATTGGGAACCCATGAAATTTTGTGGATAATTAAATAATAATTGAAATGTGAAAAATACTTAAATAATATTTAGTAACATATTTGTTTTATAAAGATTCATACAATGTTATAGATTAGATATTATTTTAGACATCATTGGTGATTTCCAGCTAATTCTTACTCACACCATACTATGTATTCTTGATCGGTACCAGAATAGACATCTTGTTTTTAGGACAAGATACAGGAACGATCCCTATGTTAGATGGATGAGTTGGGATGGAGAAAGGTTGAGGGACCCAGAAAGGATTTCATGACCCTATTTGGAGTTGTTAGTATCTTACTTTTCAGTTTTTTATTTGAATCTTGATAAATTTATGGAATAAAATATCTTCAGTTTTGTTTTTGGTAATTTCATTACTATCTTAGGATCATCATGTGATGTTGGTATGTATTTTTTATCATAATAGTATATTAATATCATTATCATTTGGATATTTTTATATATATATATTTTTTTTTATTCTTTTATAAAGAGGGTATAGTCTCCCCATGTAATATACTACACCCTCACTATTATTTTGGTACCTCCAGCATATAGGCTGGGGCGCCCAAGGTCATGTGACCAACCAAGTCGGGGAACCGACAAGTGAATCCCAGGTTAAAACATCATAAAAACACATCTAGAATGAGGATAAGGAATTTTATAATGTATTTTTGTATTTTATCATATTTCTATAACATTCATGGTGGTGTGAATAGGAGAAATTATTTGTTTCTATTTATAATTGAGGGGAGAACCAGTGTTAGGATTTCGTAATATATTTAAATAAAATAAAGTCAATATGATGCCGAAATTTTTCCAAATAATAGTTATTTTAAAGTAATATATAATTTGGTTGAAATAAAATAAATAAATAAAAAATTTATTAGGTTATGTGTCATTTTAATCCTTAACTTTTTGTTTAATCCCTTAGTTAAACATTTTTTGCATTAAGTGCAGTAATATATTTTTCACTGTTAAAAGGATATAATTTTACATATAAGGTATCATAAATGGAAAAGGGATGAAATTTGAAATCATAAATTTTCCAAATTCTTGTCGCTCAATATTATTATTATTATTATATAATTTAATTAAATATAATTTTGATAAAATATCATTAATGTCAATTCAGAAACAATTTGATTAATTTTAGTTAGATGATTTAAATACCAACTTTGAATTGAAATATGATCTTTTAACTCAAAAATAAAATGTCATATTCATCTATTAAATTCATGAAAAATAATAACTCGATAAAATTATTTTACTTTTACTATTTTTAAAATAATTTATTTGATATTTTTCATAATTGAATAAATACTTCATCGGTGTCGCATAAAAATTTAAGGTAATTATTAATTTTATAAAGAAAATAGAATTAAATTTATATCATGAAAATAATTTCATTAATATCCAAATAGAAAATTATATTCATATGTAAAATTATTTTTTCCCTATATGGACACATATGATATATTTAAAACAAAGAGACTGAAATTTTGTAACTTTCATTCCATTAAATATTATATTAGTAATATTCATGGAAAAGTGTACATTAATAAAATAAATTTCAAGAATAATTTCATAAGGGTACAATAACCATCATACCATATGAATTAGGATGAAAAATTATGTCCTTATCACTTTTTTAAACGTACATTAACATGATTTACCCATTACCAAGGGGATAAATTTTAGCACGGTTACAATGAAAATTGAAAAAAAGAAAAGGGGCCAATTTACCAAATTTGAACATAATGATTCTAAATATGGAATGTATTTTTCAATATTTTATTTAAATATGTGGTATATATTATTTTAAAAATATCATTCTAAATGCAACAAACAATAAATTATATTAAAAATACTTTTTTAGCATTATTGTTTGTTTATTATTATTCAATGATTAGAAAAATATTAAAAGGATATTAACTCATTTGATTTAATATAAAATATATCAATTTTATTAAAATCATACTCCAAAATTTAATAATTTTAATTTTTTAAAGTAAAAATATATAACACAAATAAAAATATCTTTTCAATAAAATATTTCTATTTCATTCAAAAGATTTTTATTTTCATCTCTTAACAATAGAGATGTAATGAATTTTAGTTAAACATGTGTAAACCATATATATATATATTACAATTTAGTTAGTCCAATACATACCCACATATCAAAGGGCACGGTGATAAAATACATAAATAATATTTTTAATAGTACGTCACAGTTTGTTTAGATTCTATGTAGTGCATAACACAAGCTATATAAGAAATAAAATTATATATATATATATATATATATATATTATAATATCATAGGGTGTTATGAATATGTTTTCATTATATAAACACATTATAACTTTTTTCTATAAACTTTTTAGTTACTAATCACTCTTCCAATTTTACTTATATGTTATTATGATATACTATATTCTGATTCATTTGGAATCGATGATAAATTTATCACAAGGTATCAATGAAATTAAATTTATTTGAAGATAAATATATTAGAAAATAATGGGGTGTGAAATTATAACCCATTTAAAATTAATTATACCATTGTAAGGTTATTGATTTGATATAAAAAATAATAATATGTTTGTTTCATCACATCCTATGGTTCCCATGTATATTTTATGTTTTTTTGAATCAACCAATGATTAATCACCAGGGGAGTAGTTTTGTTTCTTATCATATTATCTCTATGATCCATGATTTATATTGTTTATTCATTATAAGAAATATCATGATACATCTATATAACCACTAAGATTAGTATACATGACAGATAATATGTGTACTTCCTCATGAAAGATACATAGAACACATTGTGACCTTAAGAGAGGTTTTCTAGATGTTACAAGTGATAAGATACCATCCATACATAATAATGAATCTAAAAGCGGCCAATATACCAAGGTATTTGATTTATACTATTTTTAAATCACATTACTTTATCAAAGGAGAAATTAAAATAAATACCTTCTCGTTGACGTAAAATTCCATATATTAGCAATGATTGTCAGCATAACATTTCTGTAAACTCTAATATTCCATGAGGTAATGTTTAATGGCCTCGACTTTCTCTATCATTTTTCCACATTGAAACATTATAAAATTATTTCATTCTACAACTTCATTCTATCAAACTAAAGTTCTACACTCTTTTTGATAGAGGGATTTATAATGAGCTATTTGAATCCTCAAGTGAACACAATTGTTTGTAAGAAAAATCAACTAGATGTAGTCGGTGATTCCGACCACCTCTTAAATCCTTAAAAAAGACCTAAAAATATAATTTGGGTTTTTAATGGTCCTCTTAGAAAAAAATATATTTTAGGATGATATGTTGTACTAAATCACATATATTAATCCATATATTACTAAAGACTTCACCCGAAAAACATGGTGAACCTCTTATCCCAATCAGGTTCAATAGATTATGGTACTCCATGAAATAGTACAACTTCTTTAGTTTATATTATAGAAATATAATCAAGATATAAATATTTGATCATATTGATGAAGCATGATAGCATTTTAAGGATATAAATTACCATTTAAATAACATTATAGTCATAGATTTTTTTGGGATTTCAATGATAAAATCCATGGGGGGTTTTCCTGTATCAATTATGTTATGCGTAATGTTTGCAATATTCTATTATAATTATAACTATTGGTATTAACATTTTCACATACCCTACACCATGATTCACTATCTTTAATATTTCCCTTATTTCTCTACACATCTTCATAATTTTAGAATAAATAGAGAGTACTGAATTATGATATTTATATAGCATATATACTAAATATGGTATGGCTAGAAAACATACAGGGCTTATAAACCATTCCATTCAACGTTGATCATGTTTAAACAGACACAAATATCAAATTATTGTGAAACTTTACATCTTCGATCTAAGCCTACTTAATGTTCACTTAGATATATAGTTGAAAACTCATTTAAATAATATATGATTTCTCCCCTTCCATCACAATTTCAAGATCATTACATTACGAATTTTAATATATTGGATCCTTTGGTTCCTTAGCATAGATAATCCATCATGGTTTTTTTGACTCATAGTATCATGTACAGTTTTTTACTTCCCACAGTGTTAATTTATTGAGCAATCACAATCAATAATCAACACCAACCATTTAATCTATTATATATTCTACTTTTTATAAGAGAATATATACTTTTAAATTTTATGATTAGCATAAATCTCGATGAATTAATTAAAAAGATAATTCCTCTATATCTTTAAAGAAAAAATTAATGTCGTTAACTCAAAATCATGATTTAGGTAAAAAATTTCCTTAAAATTTAATTGGAACGAGTCTTAAGCTACCAACATATATTTTTCCATGATTATTCGTCATAGTAACATATTTTATTAATCATATAGATATGAATCTCTTCCCCGCTATATAGTAACATGGGTATGAGTATATTCACAAACCTTTTCTACATTTTCTTGAAATTTTCTTCAGATTCATTTGTCCAAAAGAACTTGATTCCTATTCGAGTTAACTTGGTGAGTGGATGTGATTTC
Organism: Viscum album; assembly: GCA_963277665.1. Classification (NCBI taxonomy): domain Eukaryota; kingdom Viridiplantae; phylum Streptophyta; class Magnoliopsida; order Santalales; family Viscaceae; genus Viscum; species Viscum album. Next base: position 2,144,376,257 of record OY728156.1, read on the forward strand.
CTTTATAACATTTTCAAAAATAATCAACAATATCTATAAAAACCATTAAAAGAATATATCACAATAATAGTGGCCTATCTAGGACAACTTTAAATGCATCCATCAATGGTGGCTTTTACAATTTACATTCACTTGAAATTAAAACCCCAAAAAATGAAACATTTTATAGTGAAAATTAAAAATGTGAAATTTTATCATACTACTTATCCTTATGTAAGGTCTTCAATATAATCCAAAAGTGATATTCAAGATCTTATTTTCCCTTTGAATATATATGAATACCATATATAAGGACAACCAAAAATTGATCAAGGTAATCTATAAATACATTATTCAATAAATACATGTAGATAACGGGGTAATTAGTTAGAACAAGTGAAATACCTATAAATCATTGCATACATACCTTGTAAAATGGAAATTAATAGGTATGTTTTCACTTTTTAACCTCAATTGAAAGTATTCAGAATAAAGATCTATCTTAGGAAAAAATTTACCTCCTCATAATTGATCAAAATAATAATAAATATGAGGTATTGTATAATTAATCATGATTATGATCTTTTTTAGTTTCTTATAATCAATTTAGAGTCACATTGATCCATATTTCATCACAAAAAAATGAACAGTCACACCCAATAATATAAGGCCCCAGCCTTAAACCTTACTTAATCTTAAGATATTACAAGATTATAAATTGAGGATCTTTTCAGGTTAAGAGTTTTAGAGAATTAGATCATAAAACATGCATTAAATCCCACATTTAAACAAAGTGGTTACAATAAAATATAGTATCCATTTTTTCCCATCAACGGAAACATATTTAAAATAAACCATGGATTCTTTCTTGACACTTCCTTGTCACTATCATCATATCATGTACCATTCCCTTGACCTATGAAAAACATTTCAAAAACATGGGATGAGCATAAAAAGCTCAGTAAGGGATATAAAGATATGGAAAGGAAACGTGAGTACATGTATACATAAGAATGAAATCATACATTACCCATAAAACATAAGAACTTTAACATACCTCATAAAATCATGAATAAATCATAGAAATCATAAGACATAATGGTAACTTGAGTCATTCATAACATTCTTATGTAGGGAGTAACCCTCTTGGTTACGTTTGGAATAGCCATCATAGTATATTCCCTAAATATCTTTGGAGAAACTTCAACATTTAACCCCTTCGCATTACCCAATGCATTGGAGAGCTATAACGAGCTCACCCTCCATTATTTTATCACGGAACCACCCGTCTTCATAACAATTCCCAAGAACCATAACATAATCGTACCACATAATACATGCATAAAGGAAACATAAAATTTCCACATTTCAATCAAAAGATATCAATAAAACACATTGATATAAAAAACATTATGATAAACATTTTCAATACCAAAATAAAAGAAAATTAAAACATTATATTTATTTTTCTTTTAAAAAACGGTATCGCTTGTAGAGAAAGCTGAAACTCAAATAATGGTCATGGCGGCGGAGAAGTCGTTGTCGCTGCATACGTACGACAAAAACATCCCCTTTTGTTGTTTAGTAAAGGATTCATATAAAAAATATTCCTTTTTAATAAATGTAAATGTCAAATGGGTTCACACACCATATAAAAGAAGGTTGTGTATAAAACAAGATATTCCTCAATTAAAGGAGATTGAGACGAAGTCCAACACAATGGGTCCGACTTGACTCGATCGTTCGTTAACACCCTGAATAATAAACTTGAGTTTATTTCTACTTGCTTAAGAACCTTTTTCAAGTTCATTATTCCTTTTACATCACTTATTACCATGTTATGAACACTATGTAATTATTTAATTTAATAATGGTCGTTTTGTCGATCATTGGTACTTGATTCAAAAATATGCTCTTTATAATTACAATTTCTTCATGTATACATTATATCCAGAGTTATACTCATGATTTAGTTATCATATATATCATAAATATCAAGTATATACATGCATTTATAATATTACATAATGTTTAGAGGTAAGAAATGAAATGCATCGTTCATGGAGACGGTAAGTTGTACGTACGCATGAACGCTACTTTCATTTCTATTTCGTATTTTATGGAATGGAATCATTATGATATAAAAGTATATTATAATTCCAGTATAATATCATATATAATATAATTAAATCCATCCTTTATACATACAACATATGGTATTAAGGAATCAAATCACTTTGAGGGGGCGGTAGTCCACACTTCCTAAAATTAAGATATCGCGTTTACCCATAATTGAAACCATAAAGGTATGCCATAAATGAAAAATACAGAAGCTTAAGTAAAACATAAACATATTATATATAATATATATAAATATAGTGACATCTTAATGGCTACCTTTAATGCTGTTATATGAGTTTTGAACAATCATCATTTCGTGAGGCAGAAATTCGCCATCCACAACAAACAGTATGTTCTTTAACCATTAGATGTAGGTGTTTATAAGTGTAGCTCGAATCCTTATTATAGAAACATCCTAGTATATGGAAGATACTGGGTTTGTTACAAAATAAATGAATAAAAAGATTTTAAGGGGTTGGAGAAGTAAAATAAAACATAAGAACACAAGAGAAGACACTGCCTTTAAATCGGGTAACTCTTTTTGATTTGAGCTCAAAGGCTTCCTTGGGAAGACTTCTGCCCAAAGTGAGGCTTCTAAAAGTTATAGAGGGATGTGTAGAGACAAAATGAGAAGGGTTTGGCTGAGCCAAAGGCATTGGAAGTGTGGGTAAGGTGGTAGAGGTGGGGGCATTTTATAAGAGGAGAGGAGGGGCACTCTTGGAAAGGTATAAAATGATACTTTTTTATAAAATGATTTTCTGATTTAGAGGGTCCCACATTGATATAATTCGAGAATAAGGTGATAAGGGTTCGAAATATACCCATCCAATAGGTTTTTGACAAGTGTAGGTCTTAAATTTTACATTATCTTTTCATTTTATTTAAATCGTTAAATAATGAGGTAATCGCTGCATCATCATGATGTCATAAATAATTTAATTTATTTAATGTCTAAAAATTATAAAAAAACTACTATGATGTATGAAATCTTTTAATATTTCCAATTACTATTTATAGTCAAAAATCTGACTTGTATAACTCCATGTAAAAATTGTTTTAGTAAAACAACTCATGTTTGTGTCATTTTTACTTTAACATTAAATAAAAAGATATTATTGTCATTTTCCTTCCAAAGTGGCTCCATGGGGTCCCCAGGACGACCCATGGATTTTGTTGGTCGGCCATGACACATACAATAAGGGTAGAACACGTTTCAAGTTTATGTCATATTATTAAAACATTATTTTTACCTTAAATTACAATAATTAACTTTAATCGCGATTAAAAACATAAAAGTTACTATTCACCAAAAAATTATTTTAATCCCATTGAACAAAATTTTACTTATTAATGAAAACCATGTATTTCGTATTTTTGATATTCAAACACAGAAGTGGTAAATTTTCATTTAAACAAAAAAATCAGTTTTTTAAGTACCACTTAGTGGTTTCACTATTCATCAAAAATTGAAGTTTTTCAGAAAAATACCAAAACTTCACCCTAAGCTATATTTTATATTCTGAATTCAAAAATGATGTCTATTTTACAAAATTCAAAACATATAAGTTACATTAATTAATTTAATAATTAATTCCTGTTGTCTGAGCAAATAGCGTGTTTTTATGAAATAATTAGTAGCAAAAGATTGACTCTAGTTTAAGTCCAATTTCAAAGTGAAATTAATTCCAACGACCACTATTGGATTAAATGGTAAAAATATATTCTAATTGAACATTAAATCCAATTAAAAAGATAATCTAACCATGTAATTAAATTAGATGAAAAATCATTTATGATGTAAAATGTTGTATTTTTCACTATTCATTAAAAAATGAACATTGTCAGAAAAATACCAAAAATTTATCCAATGTAAATTTCATTGTCCCAATCATAAAGAATATGTTTATTTTGAAAAATAGAGATTATAAAATTGTCAAAAGTTTTATTTAGAAATGGTTTGCCATCAAAAGGCAGTAAAACAATCTTTTAAAAATATTAGTGTATTCCATGCTTAAGATTGGATTTATTCTCATTTTAAGCCTCTAAAACACAATCTAATTCATAAATAGACATAGATAAAATATCTATTATTCATTAATTAATTGGGATGTTAAATCCTTCCCCTCTTTAGTAAATTGCATCCTCGAAATTTATTTACTTATCGAATAAGTGGGGGTATTTATCCCTCATTGCATTTTCAGATTCCCATGTTGCCTCTTCAATCATGTGGTTTTTCCACAAAACCTTTACCTGATGAATCACCTTATTCCGTAACACTTTCTCCCTGTGGTCAAGAATCTGGACTGGTTGTTCCTCATAACATAGGTTCTCTTCAAGCTGAACTACCTCTGGACTCAAAACATGAGATGGATCTGGAATGTACTTCCTTAACATTGAAACATGAAAAACATTGTGTACCTGAGATAAACTTAGAGGTAAATCCACTCGGTAAGCAACTGATCCAACTCTCTCCAGAATTTCATATGGCCTAATGAACCTTGGACTCAGTGTTCCTTTCTTACCAAATCGCATCACACTTTTCCATGGTGAGACTTTGAGAAAAACACGATCACCTACCTCAAAAAGAGATCCTTCCTCCTGTTGTCCACATAACTCTTGTACCTACTTTGAGTTGTTCTCATGTGTTTCTGTATCATATAATCTTTTTCTGCCAACTCTTCTACAAATTACGGTTCCATCAACTTCCTTTCACCCACTTCATCCTAGAAAGCTGGAGTTCGACACTATTTACTATATAATGCCTCAAATAGTGCCATCTGTATACTGGAATGAAAACTATTATTATAAGAAAACTCAACCAAAGAAAGATGTTGGTCCCAACATCCCTGATAATCCATTGAACATGCACGTAGCATATCCTCCAAAGTCTAAATTGTTCGTTCTGACTGCCCATCTGATTGAGGATGAAAAGCTGTACTAAAATTTAATTCAGTACCCAATGACTTCTGAAGGCCTTTCCAAAAGTTAGAAGTAAACCTGGGATCACGATCAGATACAATGGAGAGGGGAACTCCATGTAACCTTAAAATCTCTTTAAGATTCAAACGGGAAAGTTTATCTAGTGAAAAAGTATCTCGTACAACAAGGAAATGAACAGATTTAGTCAAGCGATCAACAATAACCCAGATTGAATTATTACTCGAGGTGTCTTCGGCAATCCCACAACAATGTCCATGGATATATTTTCCCATTTCCACTCTGTCACTGGTAAAGGATGAAGCATCCCTTTCGGTAACTGATGTTCCTCTTTAACCTATTGACAAGTCAAACACTTCATAGTAAAATCAGCAATATCTCTTTTCATTCCATCCCACCAGTAATACTCCCACAGATCTATGTACATCTTAGTACTGCCAGGATGAACTGAAAACGAAGAACTACGAGCTTCACATAACAACTCTATCTTAAACTATGAATCATAAGGCACACACAATCTCTTCCCAAATCTCAAAACACAATCATTATCAATGATGAATTCAGGAAACTTACCCTTCTGAACTAGCTCTACCTTTTTCTGCAACTCACTGTCTTGCTTCTGTGCTTTCTTGATTCTGTGTGACAGAGAAGATTTCACTAATACCTGAAACAAAATAGAAGAACATCCTGCGCAAAAAACTTTTATACCAAAGTTCATCAAATCCTTAACCAAAGGATCACATTCGAAACACAATATTGTTAATGAATCATTACATTTTCAACTCAAAGCATCAGCCACATTATTTGATTTTCCCATATGGTAATGAATTGTATAATCACAATCCTTGATTAATTCTAGCCATCTCATTTGTCTCATGTTATATTCTTTTTGATTGAATATATACTTTAACTTTTTTTTATTGGTACATATTTCACACTTTACTCCATACAAATGATGCCTCCAAATTTTTAGAACGAAAACTACATTAGCTAATTCCAAATCATGTGTAGGGTAATTTACCTTTTGAGTTTTCAACTGATGTGAAGCATAAGAAATTACCGGATCATTCTGCATTAGGATGCAACCAAGTCCTTTCAATGAAGCATCACTGTAGACAACGAACTCCCCATTCATGGAAGGTAGTGCCAAAACTGGAGTATTCACCAATCTTCTTTTCAATACTTGAAAACAATCATCACATTGTTTTGTCTAGATAAACTTAACACCCTTCCGAGTTAGCTTATTCATTGGACTAGATAACCATTAAAAATTTCTAACAAACATTTGGTAATTGCCTGCCAAACCAAGGAAGCTACGAATCTCAGTTACATTTGTGGGTCTTGGCCATTCATCAACAACCTTTGTTTTTGCAGGATCAACAGTTATCCCATCTTTAGAAACAATGTGTCCAAGGAAAGAAATTTATTGCAACCAAAAATCACACTTGTTTCATTTCCCATACAATTTATTTTCTTTTAAGGTTTGCAAAACAGCCCTTAAATGTCTTTCATGGTCCACTTTACTTTTAGAAAACACCAAAATATCATTAATGAAAAACACCACAAACTTATCCAAGAACTCATGGAAAATTCTATTCATTAATTACATGAATACATCAGGTGAATTGGGTAGCCAAAAAGGCATTACAAAAAATTCATAATGGCCATATCTTGTACGAAACACAGTCTTCGGAACATCTTCTTCCTTTACCTTCAGCTGATGGTACTCGGATCACAGGTCAATCTTTGAAAAATACTGAGCTCCCTAGAGCTGATCAAACAAATCATCGATATGAGGCAAATGATATTTGTTCTTAACAGTGATGTTATTCAAGGCTCTATAATCAATGAAAAGTCTCATTGAACCATCTTTCTTTTTAACAAATAAAACAGGAGCACCCCATGGTGATGTGCTAGGTCAAACGAAACCTTTCTCTAATAAATCTTGCAATTTCTCCTTCTACTCTAAAAGTTAAATTTGAGCCATTCGATAAGGGAGTTTTTAAATTGGCTTAGCATTAGGAACTAAGTAAATAGTAACTTCCACTTCCCGATCTAGTATTATTCCGGGCAACACATCAGGAAAAACTTCAGGATACTCATTTACCACTATAACATCATTAATCTGAACAGTTCCTTTGTTTTCAACAATGTGTTCAAGGTAACATTCATTTCCATATTTTACAAGTTTCTCAGCCTCTTGATATGTTATCAACAGTAAATGTTCATTATTGTACAAAAACTGAAAGCATTTCTGAAAATAAACTTCTTTAGCTCTATATTCAATCTTAGCATGGTAAATAGAGAGCCAATCCATACCCAGGAAAACATCAAACTCTACTAGAGGTAAAACAATAAGGTTTGAAAGTAGGTTCTCTCTACGGATAAGGATATAAATATTCTTATTAATTATTTTTGCCTCAACATTTCCCCTAGGTGTATTTACCAAAAGTTCAGGAGTCATTTCTTGAGATGGTCTTCCCATTTTACTATAAAAATTTTTAGAGATGAAAGAATGTGTAGACCCCGAATCAAAAAACACACTGGCATAATCTGAAAAACCAAACAAAGTGCCTGATACCACTTCATTTGATGGCCCAACATCTGCTAAAGTAGTTGCAAAAGATTTAACCACCCCTTTTTGCTTGTAGTCTAACTGATTCCCATCACTCAAGCTCTTTTTCGGACACTCGTTCGCATAGTGACCCATATCATTGCACTTAAAACATTTTACTAACTGTAAATCAAAATTGGTCTTACCATCACCTTGATCTTTTTTAGTGCAATCACGAGCCTTATGTCCCATCTTAACACATCGGTAGCACATTCCAGAATTCAGAAGACATTCCCCAGTATGCCTTTTATCACATTTATCACAAACCGGAAACATAGTTTTCTTACCGTCATGCCATTTTGAAGAATTCTTTCTTTTCTCCTTCCACCTTGGTCTCTTCTTCTGCTGGTTGTTATAGAACACTTGATCATCGGTAAACTCCATTTCCACCTTCTCAGCACATCGAACAAGCTTTTCATAACTTTTGAACTCACGATAATCTAATTCCCTTCGATATTTTGGCTTTAATCCTAAGTAAAATCGATTGATTTTACTATCAACGTCTCAGATAAAATTTTGAGCATACCTTGCCAATCGAGCGAACCTCCTTTCATAGGTATCCACTGAGTCTTCCTCTTGCCTCAATTCCAAGAATTGTTTTTCCATCCTAAGTTGAACAGCCTTAGGAAAATACTTCTCAAGAAACATACCTTCGAATTCATCCCAGTCGAGTGCATCAATCTCATCAGCATCCCTGATATTTTTAACCATCGACCACCACTGATCTGCTTCACCCTCTAAACAGAAAATAGCAAGACTAACCTTTTAATTGTCTAAACACCCAGTGATATCGAAAATATTTTCCCGTGCTTTAATTCACCCTTCACCTAGCACAAGGTTATATGATCCCTTGAATGATGGGGGATGTTGCCTCATGAAATGTTACACCACTGACATGTTCCTCTACGATTGATCTGTCTGATCTCGTACATGGATACCACCACCATTTATCGCTTGAGTAAACTGTGCCATTACTGCAATAAACTGTTCAGTTCCAATTCCGACCATCTCAGGATGCTGATTCGGAAGGTTATTTCCTTCGGTATGCCTTCCTACTACTGCTTCCTCGTTTCCTCTGCCGAAAACCATTCTGAACAAAATGTCTTAGATGAAGCAACATGGTATTCTTCAAATGCTATTCCATTTCAATTTGAACATAAAAAATATTTTTGGATAATAATTTAATAGAATTCTAACTTCTAAAGTTATCTAAACTGACCTCTGATACCAACTGTAAGGCCCTAGCCTTAAACCTTACATAATCTTGAGATATTACAAGATTACACATTGAGGATCTTTTCAGGTTTAGAGTTTTATAGAATTAGATCATAAAATATGCATTACATCCCACATTTAAACAAAGTGGTTACAATAAAAGATAGTATTCATTTTTTCCCATCAATGGAAACATATTTAAAATAAAACATGGATTCATTCTTGACACGTTCTTGACACTATCATCATATCATGAACCTTTCCCTTGACATGTGAAAAACATTTCAAAAACTTGGGATGAGTATAAAAAGCTCAGTAAGGGATATAAAAATATGGAAAGGAAACATGAGTACATGTATACATAAGAATGAAATCATACTTTACCCATAAAAAATAAGCACTTTAACATACCTCATCAAATCATGAATAAATCATAGAAATCATAAGACATAAAGGTAACTTGAGGCATTCATAACATTCTTATGTAGGGAGTAACCCTCTTGGTTACGTTTGGAATACCCCTCATAGTATATTCCCTAAATCTCTTCGGAGAAACCTCATCATTTATCCCCTTCGCATTAACCAATGCATTGGAGATCTATAACGGGCTCACCCGCCCTTAGTTTATCACGGAACCACCCGTCTTCATAACAATGCCCAAGAACCATAACATAATCGTACCACATAATACATGCATAAAGGAAACATAACATTTCCACATTTCAATCACAAGATATCAATAAAACACATTGATATAAAAAACATTATGAAAACCATTTTCAATACCAAAATAAAATAAAAGTAAAACAAGGTATTTATTTTTCTTTAAAATAAACGGTATGGCTTGTAGAGAAAGCCGAAACTCAAATAATGGTCACGGCGGCGGAGAAGTCGTTGTCGCCACATACGTACGAAAAAAACATTCCATTTTGTCGTTTAGTAAACGCTTTGTATAAAAAAATATTCCTTTTGAATAAACGTAAAAGTCAAAGGGGTTCATACACCGTATAAAAGAGGTTGTTTATAAAACAAGATATGCCTCAATGAAAAGAGGTTGAGACGAAGTCCCATACCTCGGGTCCAACTTGACACGATCATTATTTAACGTCCTGAATAATAAACTTGAGTTAATTAATACTTGCTTAAGAACCTTTTTCAAGTTCATTATTCCTTTTCTATCTCTTATTACAATGTTATGAACACAATGTAATTATTTAAGTTAATAATGGTCGTTTTGTCGATCATTGGTACTTGAGTAAAAAATATGATCTTTATAATTACAAGTTGTTCATGTATCCATTATATCCAGAGTTATACTCATGATTTAGATATCATATATATCATATATATATCTATTATATACATGCATTTATAATATTACATAGCGTTTAGAGATATGAAATGAAATGCACCGTTCATGGAGATGGAAAGTCGTATGTACACATGAACGCTACTTTCATTCCTATTTCGTATTTTATGGAATGAAATCATAATGATATAAAGGTATATTATAATTCCAGTATAATATCATATATAATATAATTAAATAAATCCTTTATACTTACCACATATGGTATTAACGAATCAAATCACTTTGAGGGGGCGGTAGTCCGCACTTCCTAATATGAAGATATCGCATTTACCCAAAATGGAAACCATAAAGGTATGCCATAAATGGAAAATAAAGAAGATTAAGTAAAACATAAAAATATTATATATCATATATATAAATATAGTGACATCTTAATGGCCACCTTTAAAGGTGTTTTATGAGTGTTGAAAAATCATCGTTTCAGGAGGCAGAAATTCGCCATCCACAGAAACAATATGTTCTTTAACCATTAGATGTAGGTGTGTGTAATTTTAGCTCGAATCCTTATTATACAAACATCCTATTATATTTAATATACTGTTTTTGTTACAAAAGAAATGAATAAAAAGAGTTTAAGGGGTTGGAGAAGTAAAATAAAACATAATAACACAAGAGAAGACACTACCTTAAAATCGGGTAACGCTTTTTGATTTGAGCTCAAAGGCTTCCTTGGGAAGACTTCTGCCCAAAGTGAGGCTTCTAAGAGATTTAGAGGTATGTGGAGAGACAAAATGAGCAGGGGTTGTTCAAGCCAAAGTATTTGGTAGTGTGGGTAAGGTGGTCGAGGTTGGGGCCTTTTATAAGAGGAGAGGAGGGGCACTCTTGGAAAGGTATAAAAGGATACTTTATTACAAAATGATTTTCGGATTTAAATGGTCCCACATTGATATAATTCTATTATAAGGTAATAAGGGTTCTAAATATACCCATAAAATATGTTTTTGACAAGTGTAGGTCTTAGATTTTACATTATCTTTTCATTTTATTTAAATCGTTAAATAATGAGGTAATCACTACATCATAATGATGTCGTAAATAATTTAATTTATTTAATGTCTAAAAATTACAAAATAAATACTATGTTGTAGTAAGTCTTTCTATATTTCCAATGACTATTTATAGTCAAATTTATGACTTTTATAACCCCATGTATAAATTGTTTTAGTAAAACAACTCATGTTTGTGTCATTTTTACTTTAACATTAAATAAAAAGATATTAATGTCATTTTCCTTCCGAAGTGGATCCATGGGGTCCCCAAGTTGACCCATGGATTCTCTAGGTCGTCAATGAAACAACCAATATGGGTAGGACATGTGTCAAGTTCATTTCATATTACTAAAACATTATTTTTACCTTAAATTACACTAATTACCTCTAATCGCGATTAAAAACATAAAAGTTACTATTCAACAAAAAATTATTTTAATCCCATTGAACCACATTTTACTTCTTAATGACAACCATGTATGTCGGATTTTTGAAATTCAAAACACAGAAGTGGTAATGTTTCATTTAAATGAAAAAATCAGTTTTTTAAGTACCACTTAGTGGTTTCTCTATTCATCAAAAATTGAAGTTTTTTAGAAAAATACCAAAACTTCACCCTAAGCTATATATGATATTCCGAATTCGAAAATGATGTCTACTTTAAAAAATTCAAAACATATAAGTTACATTAATTAATTTAATAATTAATTCCCGTTGTCTGAGCAAATAGCGTGTTTTTATGAAACAATAAGTACCAAATGATTGACACTAGTTTAAGTCCAATTTCAATTTGAAATTAATTCCAATGACCATTATTGGATTAAATGGTAAAAATATATTCTAATTAAGCATTAAAACCAATTCAAAATATAATCTAACCATATAATTAAATTATATGAAAAAGCAGTTTTGATGTAAAATGCAGTATTTTTTACTATTCATTAAAAAATGAACATTGTCAGAAAAATACCAAATATTTATCCAATGTAAAATTCATTGTCCCAATAATAAAGATTATGTTTATTTTGAAAAATAGAGATTATAAAATTGTCAAAGGTTTGATTTAAAAATGGGTTTCTATCAAAAGGTAGTAAAACAATCTTTTAAAAATATTAGTGTATTCGATGCTTAAAATTGGATTTATTCTCATTTTAAGCCTTTAAAACACTATATAATTCATAAATATACATAGATAAAAATATATATTATTCATTACATACTTGGGATGTTACAAATAATGATTCACATGGATGGATATATCTCATATCAAGATTATATTGTAGTTTCTTCTTTAATTCCTTCTACTAAATTCGGTTCATTCTATATAGAATCATTGAAATAATAGAATAAATATTAATGAGTTAAAAATATACTTCAAGATTCATGGGAAGAAAAGGTAAGACTTTTTGATAAACAAAAAAATTATATTATATAATTAGAATATCTTCAATGTTATGTTTCTCGAAAAAAATATATGATAAAACCACATTTTTAACAGGAATCAAGACCCATATAATTTATTTATTTTCTATTGTAAATTTATATTTTCCATCTCACTAATAGAATCACATAGGTTGGTTTATAATAAACATGAAATAAATTCCTTCGTAATTTATATGGGATTATGCCAATAAATCCAATACATTCTAAAAATGACATCAAAATAACCAAAATGGAAAACAATTATATTTTCACGAAGAAAATTACCATAACCTTTAGTTGTAGATCAATAATAAACATGATATGTAATCATCATACAATGAGTATTTTAAATACTAATTAAAAATATAATCATTGAGGATTTCAATTAATATTCCTTGATTCTTTTATCGATATATTGGAATTCAAATAAAAAATAAAAAATAGGATAGTTAAATATTTTAGAAAACATATTACTAACTCAACTTCATCATTCAATCATCAATCCCAAAATAAAAGAAGATGGTTTTTGTGATTAGAGAACATCATTAATTAGGTTGATCCGTAATATAATCTTGAATTTCAATCATAGGATGTCTAAATCATTACACCATCTTTTCAAACTAAGAGATCTTATGTTTACCCTAGGTCACTCAGGTTCATACTTTATTCAAATAATTAATAATATTTAATAATGATAATGTTAATTAATCCAAAAATAACCCCCCTGTGTTTTAAATCATGTTTATAGTATGGGAATACTTACCATGCATAATAATGGTGGTCGATATATACTCAAAAAAAATATTTTTTTGGTATTATCTAGATATGAATATGATCCAAAACCACCTCCACTTTTAGTTTCTCGATAGAGATATATATCTAGGAATATATTATTATTTCTTATGAAGAAAAAATTTAGGTTGGTATCCTAATCTTAGAATTATCCCTAGAGTTTTCACCACTTTTTTATAGTATTATTCTCCAAATATTGAAAAAACCATTTCTTTGATACAAAAATTAGAAACCAAAAGGATTCATATAAGGATATTCTATATAAATAGAAAAACATTCATAAATTTTTTTAAATATATTATTGAGGACCATAAATATTTAGTGAATTATGAGACTATATAAAAAATAATATAATTTTATCAAATATCATTAACTTATCCCTCAAAGAATTTCCCAAATAGTCCTATTTTTATACATGACCAACCTAAAATATTTTTTTCATAAAATATTTATTTATTCCTTATCTATTATCTAGAATCTAGTTTAAATTTTTATTCTCAATTCTGAACTACATAATACATGGGTAAAATACCCACAATATAAACATTAGTAAACAATAGTTCTTTTTATAAAAAACCATTATTAATACCCAAAACATACCAACAGAATCCCAAAGAACTTTTACAATGTAGTTTCTACCTCATCATAGACAAAAAAATACTATAAAATTATTAATTCCTTCTCAATATTAATTTGATGTCAATGATCACAACTTCACCTCATGACACATCTCTATATCTCAAAATAATGATTAACTAAGTTTAAAAGGAATCATTGAGTCATCCAAATTTGAACAAAAATTAAAATCAAAAAATATATATATATTTTTTAATTACATGGTAACACCCTCATAAAAACATAGCTTCCATCATACATCACTCATATGTGATGAGATATCTGTGATTTGACTCATTATCAAGTTTTACAAAATTACACATTGAATAAAGGGATAAATCTAACACAACATTCAAATCCCCAATCCATTATCCACCAAGGAATGGTATGAATAATGATTTTATAATGACTATATTCTTACTTCCATCTGTAATATTTTCTAATTTGTTTCACCACATCCATAATCCCTCTAAAACTAGTGCAATATATCTACATTCAATTTGATTCTCCCCACCATAGGAGTGTCCTTATCATTTCCCCACTATAATAGTATACTTAATCTCCCAAACTCATATCTTTTTCATTACTGATCATAATGACATAACATTAATACCCCTTTACACCCATGAACCGATATGAATCATTTTCCTTTATCTATTCCTATCATATGAGGAATAACATAATAAACAATTCGAAAACTTTTTCTATAGTGAGGGTCACAACCTAAAATATCTAATTATGTGATACCAACCATATGAATTGATTTAAAACGCTTATTGATCTCATGTACAAATAGATTCAATAATCATATCCATGCCAATCTTCCCAATACAAGATCATCCCATCCCAGATAAACTATGTCAAGGACCAAAATCATATTGACCACAATACGACACAATGAATGATTCCCAATGTTATCTATTTCTAGAGAGGAAAAACAATTTTCCCTCATCCAATGTATTTAGAACTCTACTCAAATCAAATTATAAAATACTAAGAGAGTTCAAAAACACACACTTCAATATCATGATAATTTTTTTTACAATTGATTCTTTTCTAGGATTATAGTTCTCCCAACCTTAAGACTGAAATCATATGGTCCATTGTGAATAATGGTTCTCCCCACCATGTAAACAATCTAATAAAAAATAAATAAATGAGTTGAGTCTGAAAAACTATAAAAACAACATTTTAGTATTAAAGACTAATAAAAATATCTATTATACAAGTAATAACATGAGGCACTCTCAAAAAACCTCAACATACCCACCGAATGCACAATTCAACCCCCCTAGGACATCACCCGTCTATCACCAATAACCAAGATACAATAACCTACATAGACACTAGTTAATATTTCTCTACATCTAAATATATCACTTCAAACTCACAAACCCCACATGGTTTCTCTAAACAAACATGGATAGTGAATGGTTTATCATGGGTCCCTCATAAAATTAATTTATAAACCAAATATTTTTTTAAAAAGAAATTGTGTCTCAGGATTTCTCCATATTGGACAATATTATTCACGGTTTCATTTATTATTTATGGATTTTTTGTTTTTATAAATAATATGATCATATTATATTTCATATGTAATTTATTTAGGTTTATAAAAATATTAAAATAATTTTTCTTATCATGGGATATCCCTTTTTTTAATCATCAAATAACTATTTCAATTACTCTACTATTTTCCCCTAATAAATAGAATCCTTACTGATTACCCAATCTTTGTTGTTTAAAATCATGATAAAGGAAGAAATACTCAATACACACTATAGATATACCATTCCTATTGAATGGATATCTCTAATCATCAGCATATCAAACCAATTTTAATGATATCAAGTAGATTAGTGAACCTAAGTGATCAATGTTTGAAAACATGTGAATAATTGATGAAAATTTTATGTTACCTATGAATAAAAAAATATCATATTTTCTAAATGATATATATAATTATTTAGAGCGTAATAGAAAAAAATATATAAAATATAGACCACATTCAATAATGGTGGGTCATGTGGTAGGGGAGGAGCTTAAGGGAATCTCCTTGAGTCAACCATAATGACATAGATTTCCATCATTAAAAAATTTTAGTTAGAATCATGGAATAAAATAATAAAAAATGGAATCTTAGTATTTTTTAATGTCATGATTGCATCCTATTTTCCATTAGTGAAAAATTATAGATTTATAGAAATTATTCAGAATTGTTTTTATAGTATCTCCCCCTTGCATGTGATTTTTTAATACTCATTTCCAGCAACATAGAGATTTTTTTCAAATTCAGATCTTAATAAAATTTTCTCTATTTTAAACCACTTTTTATAGTTCAAGGGTTGTAATTGGTCATATCGAATACTCTAGTTTCTTTGAAATTCTCCCCATGACCTCTATATTGTTCATCCTTTAGATGATAATTGTGTGTCCATATGGAGAGTTTCTTCTTCAATTTGGAAAAAATCGAGACTAAAATTATTTTTATTTTATGTTAAACTCCTCTAATATTATAAATTCATATTTAATCAACATGAGAACTGTTAAATAGAATATTTTCAATTTTAATGACCTTGAAATTGTGGTATAATGCTAAATAGACCATGAAATAGTTATCACATTACTTAGAGACGATATTGAAAACATTCAAATAACCTTTATGTAGTTTTAGGAAGATCATGGATACCCCTAATGAGGTCTCCACTCTCCTTAAATATTTATATTAATGTGATAGTAACTTATCTATAGTAGAACATATAACTATATATAATAACTAGAGTGTGTAATAAAATCTTAAGTATCCATGAAATACACCCTCCTCAATTATACAAGTATTTACATACCTTTATGTAGCACACTGGCCATGATGGTGACCCTTAAATACATGTTTATCACCTTTCTACAGCCTATGGAAAATTATCTTACCCTTTATCTTGATTAAGAGATGTGTTGGTATGCTCATGTATCTATCACACACACCTGATATTATTTTAGACTGGTTGAATGTTGTGGATTTTCATCTGAAGTTCGATGGACCTTATTAGTATCTTTGGTGAAGATGGGGTTGATTGTCTTGAATGGAAGTGTCATGGTCAATAGATAGCTTATGTAATTTCATTTCATTTTAATATAATTATTTTCTTATGATATAATCACATTGTTTCTAGAGTCAAATGGCTTCTTGAGAAGTTGTGGTAGGTTTCACATGTGGTAACATGGGAACACCATCTATGGTTAGTTATTTATGTCTCAATCTATGGAAAATATATTAAAAAATAATTATATCAATCATTTGATTTAAAAAAATTCCAACATTTTACAACATTTTAAATTCAACATTCAAGAAATTTGATCATTAAATTCCATGATAAAATCTACATTCATTTGCATCCCGAAAATCAATAATTTATACATGTTTTACTTTACTCACTCAAAATACAGAAATATATTTAAATATTATGAATACTCCAATTTCAGAATGGTTTGATGTAATTTTAATAGTGACTTATAGATAATAATATGTGATGTTCAAGGTTTCATCATTCCCCAAGACATAGAATCCTCTACTCCAAGGAAATACAACTCATTGATTATATTTGAATATATATGTCTTACCAAATGTTCAGTTCAAAAAAATATATTATTATTATTAATAAAATTCACAAATTTTTGAATTATGAAACCTCTTCTATGAATTAATATCACCTTCTCACTTCATTCAAGTTCAAGTTCAACTTCCAAGAGTGAAATTGATATTTTCAAGTGGAATTATAATTTTAAAAATTTTCATATCCATCTACCCCTCATTTTTAAGTTCCTAAGACAAAAGATATTATTTCCACTTACTTGATATGAATTAAATAATATATTTATAGTTAAGAAATCAAATTCATAATTTGGGTTAAATATACACCTCACCCAAATGAATTCATTTTTATCAATTATGAACTAATTCATTTTTTACCTAGCCATGTATTTTGAAAAGAAAATATTAGAAATATAAAAAGTCTTTTATTCATCACAAACCTATTACCTAATATCTCATAGATTCATTATGGGGTCCAAATGTCTGATTTTACTCTATTTTTGAACACATTTATAAATCTAGTTTGAGGTGGATCCTTGAAGAGTTATTTTTCACAAAGGATATGTTTCCTTGAATTCTGCTCAAGATTCCAGTTTCCTGCTATTATAATTTTAATCTCCAAATCATCTTTTCAGTCATACTCATCTTCTTAGTTATAACACCAAATATCTATGTAAATATAAACATAATTTCCTCCAAATCACTTAAATCTCAAGATTTCATAACAAGTGAACTCCCTCCACTCTATCATAGATTTTATTCAAAGAACGATGAAATTTAGATCACTTTTACCTATATTAAAACAATCCAAAAATATAAAAATAAAATCAGTAAATAAAGATGTATATATCCCTAAATTTAAATTCTGATTTATTTTATTTATTTTTTAAATCTCTATGAAATATTCAAATAGTCAAAGAAATGTTAAAAAGTATTTCCTTACTATGTATCCAATTCCACCCTTATGTACAAATCTTAAACACAATTGATGTTTATGATAGATTGAATTTGAAACAGATAATTTGTTTTAATTGATGAGTTTCATGAAAAATCTGAGATAATGAGAAAACATGAAATTCCATTATTTAATGGAAGTGTGGCGGATTCTGGAAGCCTCTAGTGATTCTTTCAAAAAAATTCACTGTAAGGTTTCACCTATTGGAAATTCACGTAAAAGTGTTGATTTGATTCAACTCTTATGTTGTTACATCAAAATATTTTTCCTTGGTCCCTAATTATGGATTGACCCCCTCCAAATCTATAGAAAAAAATTTTAATTTTAAAATCAATTTCTACATTGTGATCCTCTTTTTAGGTTGTTTTCTGTTCAAACCAATTATGCACATAGTACATAGAAAAAATTATACAAAAAAATGAGCCATGAAATCAAAAATTGAATTCGAATCCCCAATATCAAACATTAGAAAATATGTGTTATGGTAAAATTTCATTTAATTTAGTAACTACATCAGTAAGTTGATAGTTTTACATGCTCTATAGATTTTTTTTATTCATTAATAAATTAATCGAAATAATAAACCGCGTTCTAACACTTTCTAGGATATTATTTGAGGTCTAAAATCACCTCAAAATTATAGTGCATAATAAAAATAAATAGATATAATATCTTTTTTTTTGATACACCTCTTAATTACATGGTCAGCCAAAATATTCTATAAGTATGAATCTTCCTAGATAAAAAAAAATTATCATAGCTTTTAATTTAAATGGTTGATGCTTAGAAAGTATGATGTGTAATTTAATATGACTAAGCAATTTTCAATATGATTTTATTAGGGAACATTGGTGACATTATATAGTTTATCACCTAAGAATTGAGTCATCCATGTTTTTTTCTATTTTTGACACTACTTCAAAGGTATGAGGAAATATATTAATGTAATATATAACCATAATTTTATAGGTCAACCATTCCACGATCTCCAATTCAAACTATTTCACTGGAAACATCCACTAAACTTGCCTATAATTTTCATCTATTTATTTTTCAAATAAAATAGTTCTGTATGATCGGAATAAAAAAATAATTAAATTCCTAACATGTAAGATCCGAATTTTTATAAATTAACAATAATTTATAGAAAAACATTCTATATTTTGGTGTAATTTGTTTTTGTTTTATCTAGGGTATATTAAGTGTATGCAATAATTCGTTAATTTTTGGAGAAAGAACAACTCCTAGATATTTGTATTTTAATTATTCAATGTCATTATGGTATTATGATAATTTTTTCATAAGATTATAGGTTTTTTGCATATTCCCTATTTGGGATTATCAAAATCAATCCAATATCAATTATCAAACACATTTTTAGTCTTCATATTTAGAAAATATGTTACTGGAATTGAAATATATATAATTTCATTGAAAATAATTCTATATAATTCAACATGTATTAGAAATGATCACATTTGTTTTAGTGTTGCAGTATGGTAGTGTATAAATAATATAAACTTTTCATTTATACACACGAGTACAATTTTTAGAAGTTATATGTCCCACAATATATTTTTCCCCAATTAAATGAAATTTTTAATAATTTAGAACAATTTTTTCAGGATGTATTTTCAGAAATAGCTTTCTCTAAAATAAAGATATTTTAAAAAAATTACTACATAAATTTTAAAATCGTCATATCAAAACTACATGATCTAAAAAAATAACAACCATAAAATGTTAAAAGATATCCATGGAATTTTCAATATAAAATGAAATTCTATGGAATTAAAATTTTCAGATGTGATTGATTGTTATAGTTGTTTCCCAATATTCATAACTATAGAAACCATGAAATTCCTAGAAAATCCATTAAGCAAGCAACAATGGACCTTTACATCTAACCTCTCCCACATTGTTTCTACAAAAGTTATGGGAATTGTTTTTCTTATGGATCAATTTCGAGTACTCTATATTGACCTTCGTGTAACTCAAAATCCTAATGGCTACTAACTCATGATCCCCATTTTCCCCCTTTTTAAATTTGATATTTTATGGAATTTATGAATGTGACTCACCCATTTTTATTCCAACATTTGATATATGATTCTATATCCTAAAATAATTTATTCAATATTTTTAAAACCTTTTATGATGTATACTTTGAGCCTTATTTGGGGCCGACTCACTCATTTGGAAACATTTTTATAAAATTTTATATAGACATGTGGCGAGTCTAATTATAGATATATCTCATAATATCCATTTTATGGCACTAAAATATTTTTCCCAATTTTATAAATGTTGTTTTTCTTGATTAATATTAAAATTATTTGAAATAATGACCTGGAGTTTCTCATTTTAATTAAGGAAGTAATATTTCAAGGTTGGATGAATTTAATTACAGATCATGGTGTTGTTCTAATGATGGTTTTAATATTATATTCTCAATATTGGAAAAATTCAATTGTATGGAAGAAGTATTAATGGTATTTTTTGGGTAAATCAATGAAATAAATTTCATAAAAATTACATTCATCAACATTGGAAAGTATTTCATTATGTAATTTATTTTCAAAAAATAGATTCAATAGTAAAATACTGTATCTCTCAGTCATCTCAAAATCTAATTATTTCATGAGAAATCTTATTTTATTTTTTATAATAATAATTCAATTTAAAAAAATCAGTGTAAACACAAAATTATCATCATGAGGGTCCATCATTAAATGAAGAATGATACTGTTCGTTATCTTTTCTTCAAAATTCATTTAGGAAGTTTCATTATTAACATTTATATATATACAAGAAATCCTAGGAATGTACCCATCTATTATGATAGGAGAGTGAGGGATACCAATATATTATTCCAGGTTCAAAATGTAAAAATAAGTGGGGAAAATAATCTTCTTTTTGCAATAATGTCCTCATGAACATCAACTAGGTTGGTAGTGGTTCAATTAGCCAGTTAGAAAACCCACATAGATGTGTTTGAGCTCTCCTATCCATAAGTAATTTTAAATTGAATAAGTAATTAAATTAATTTATTCTCCCAAATAACAGGATACATTTGAAAATTTGAAATATCCTATAGTGAATGTGAAAGTGATAGTACATGGATTTTTATATTTCTTAGGTAATTAGGATGTAAGAATAAAAGTTACAATTAAACTTAAATTTTTCATTACATTTACATGAAATACCCAATTATAAATTAAAATTTTCATTATAAATCTTACAAACCAAGGGATTTTGTGGATGCATTCTAGAAAAGGGATGTTTATATCTAATTTTCTAAAAAACTCTTTTGTCTATTTTTGTATGGTTTCTTAAATTTTTTTGCTAGGTGGTTTTTTTAGAGAGGAAGTTTAGGGATTATGTTAGTCTTCTATCTTGTATTTTTCATTTCATACCATCATTGGGGGTGTCTCCATAGGTATTTCTTATTTTTTATGTCTTTTATGGATAGACTATTTTGGTTCAGTGGGATTTCAAATTATAGTTTTATCTTGAGACGGTGTTTCATCACTACTCTTTAGATCCTTTAAACTATGTTATTAAATTTAAATAATATTCTATTTAGGGATATTAATTTATAAACAAAAAAAATTACCAAAACCATGGTCTTACTATTTCATTGAGGGTTCATATAATATAGAAAAATTGTTCGTTGGGATCCATTTACTCTAAATTGTGAGTGTTGTTGGAGATAATAATTTGTTACAATGTGTCCTCAAATTAAGGTTCTTATGATTTTATTATTTAGTATCTTTTGGATGGATGAGAGTTTTGTCTCTGGAATAGTGGGGTTTGAAATTTTATTGATTACCCTATAAGAGGGGTAGTCTCAAAAGTTGTTTGTTTCTAGATCCAAACTATGTATTGTAATACTCTCTATATATTTTATTTTTGGTTAGTTTCCACTATTATTCAAATAGGAATATCACATCACATCTTTCAGTTGTATGAAAATCATGGAAAAAAACTGTGATGTGCTTAAAAGAGTAACAAAACTTACATAATAGAGGGGGTTTAGATGTTTTAGTTTCATGAAACTTGATCAAAAGTATCAATCACATTAGAGATGTTAAATATTCTCTTTTTATTTATATAAAAGTGAGTTGAATCTATTTACCTCATCTACATTCCTTATAGTAGTTCTCATATAAAATTATTAATTTTTTGAGAAATCATCTCAATTTATTCTTTAAATTAAGTAGTGGCTGTGTTAATTTATTAAATTCTAGAATTGTCTTCCAAAAGGATATGGTTATTTACCCACAACCCTAGATAAAATAAAACTAATAAATATTATTTTTCATAGTTCTTGAATGGAAATTTTGTTTTTAACCACATTAATATGTCCCAAAACATTCAAAGGGTTTCTCTACTTGTAATTTTGATTCCATTTATCTGTTTCTTTAGCTAGGAATTCATTAATGTGGGGAAGTGTATATAGGGTAAGGCAATGTGGATTTCATCTTAGGTGGTGATATCTCCTTGTTGGTAGTTGTAGAGTTAATCATTATAGAACCAATCATGGGTGAATGTGTAATCCTCTTAGTTGATCTATTCATTTGAAACTCATGTGAGTTTGAATTAAAAAAACATCAATAAAATCACTGAAGTGTTGGTTAGGTTCTACATCTAACAAATACAAGACGCTTTGGTAGTGATTGGATCATTCTAGTTCTTCCATTCAGTTCCTATAAATTATTATGTTGTTTGATATTATTAAAAACAAATTGTTGGGTGCATGTAATTCTCATAGGGTCTAATATAATTGAGAAGTGTTATCATATTTATTTTTACAAGAGATGGTGACACAAGATGAATATGTAAATGAGGATTGATAGTTGGTCAATAAAATTAAGATGAATATCCTCTCCAATTCTTCAATGATAATTAAATTCCGTATTCTATCCACCAATGTTTTTTAAACCTCTAGATAAAATCCAATGAGGTGATATGAACTAGATTTAATAATGTGTTGGATTTGTTTTATAAAAAAAGGAACAAAACATAAAAATCCTTTATAATGTTTCATGGTTTATGAGAAACATATTATGGGATCCTCAGAAAATGAATTTATAAACCTAATCAAAATTCAGTAGATGTGGGTCTTGTGGATTCTTCATATATTATATATTTATGGTGTGACATAGTAGACCTAGATTCTACTCAATGGGTGCTCTGAGACTGGTGAGCCACATGGACTTGATAGCATCTCCCCGAATGCCTGAGGATGGTGACTAGAAGCAAGGGCCTTGGGTGTGTCCAGGGGAAGACTATTCCCTCATTACGAAAATGTAGCACATCAGATGAATGTAATCAGTGTAAAATAAAATAATAAATATAATTAAATAAAATGATAATCGGAAAATAGATATAACATCAATAATAAGTGAAATCACGATAATAACATTAAAAAATTTATGATTTGTCATGTCACTAGAAAACTGGAAAACATTAAATTAATATATAAGGCATAGAATGTTCCAAAAAAGTAAAAATGAAATAAAAAAACAATTCCAATAATCTTGAGATCCATCTTTGTCTTTTTTGTATCAAGATCTATACTAAAGGGTTAATAAATCAATTGTTTTAAGCCTTATGCATCCCTTTCTCAACACCTGCAACCATGTAATCTACTCTGGGTACCAAACAGCACCCAGAGAGGCTGTGAGATAAATCTTAGTGGGCCACCATCAACAGTGTCCATGACATCAGGCTCGTGTCATGGAAATGTAAATTGTGCAAGTGTTCATATAGAAATTAAATTAGTATAATGTAAATAAATACCCAAGTACTTGCTTTATCCCTTGGCTAGTGACTGGACATAACCAATTAATTAATTAATAAATTACAAATTCATATTTATAAGTCATATGAGGAAGAGAAAGCACTAATATCACCTCATGATAGTATAAATAGTGATGTCTCAAAGATGTAACAGGGTAACCATGATTAATGATATCTGATAATGAAGTCCCATGGAAGTAACCAAGGAGACGTAGACCTAATTGGTCACCAAATCAGAAATATCTCTAGTTAGGCATGGGGTATGAGTGTAATAAAAGTATCATAGTCTACGGTGTTCTATATTGAGATACCAACCAAGTTCAAGGATTTCATCCATGGTAAAACGAGTCTTAGCAATAACTGGGCCCGATGGGCATTAACCAGAGAACCTACTTGCCAATAATGGTTCCAAAGAGTGTATCCAAGAATCCAGTAATGATATTTAATGTATCCTATAATTTCATAATATGAATCCATGAATAAACAAGGATTGGGATCTTGGTGCATCTGAACCTATCAAAGTTGTATCCTTGAATCAGAATGGAGTTCCCGAGTGCTCAAGGCATTCTCTGATCAGAATGAAAGGTGATCATGAGTCAGTTCATTCATTTTTATGTATAATGTCATTTCATATTTCATTTGGTTATGCCCTTTCCTTTCATTAGTGTTATGATGTCATGCAGAATGAAACCTTTTAATCATGTCATTTGGTTCAATCCCTTCCTTTCATTATTGTGACAAAGAAAATTATAATGCAATAATTCATTTAATCCTTTTAAAGAATATTTCCTATTTAAATTTCACTCTACTACCTTCCATTAATGCGATAAGGGGTGATATAGATATGAAACCTAATATTCATTTACATTCAAGGACAATTCATATTCTTAGTATACCTGCCAATTCATATTTCACATCTCATTGTCAAATTCAAGATATTTTCCATACGCAGGTTAAGTGGTACTGATACATGATACATACCATTGTGAAATTAACATTATAAACCAAGATATTAAATATAATAATGCTTATATTTAGGATGTTCATGCCGAGGCACACCTGAACGGTGGTGCATATGTTTCAAAACCCTAATCAACAATATTTCATATATTCTGACATTGAAAGGATAGAGTTTTGGTCATAACCCACAAAGATTAGTCTCATATTTGGAAATATCGTACCCATATGGTTATAATGTTTATATGTATAGAATATAAATTCTATTAATGACACCTGCTGAAATTAGTGGACACCACATGAAAATTCCAAAATCAATGAAATTGAGGAATGAGTTATAGACCACCACATAAGGTATTTATGATTCTCATCCTCTATTATTTTCTCTTGTTATAGC
The DNA here is from genome assembly GCA_963277665.1 of Viscum album. NCBI lineage: Eukaryota > Viridiplantae > Streptophyta > Magnoliopsida > Santalales > Viscaceae > Viscum > Viscum album. The sequence goes on from OY728156.1 coordinate 2,144,402,019, forward strand.
TCAAATCATAGTAGATATTAGAACAGGAGAAAAACAATCATACCCTGATAACTAGGTCGAGAGCAACAGAGAAGAGTAAAGGCTTAAACAGACTCGGGTACTTACTGTTGCGCATCCAATGTGATGAAAAAAATCTCAATCGAACCCAAAATGAAGGTGATCTTTTGATTCTAAGATTAGGCCTTCAAAAATCTCCCAAATGAGATGAAAATTGGTTTGTCATGCAGGTTCTCAGATTAGAGAAGAAGATGTGGGTTAATTGATCCATAAGGACAATTTAGACATTTTACCCAGAAAAATGGCATGTGGACAGTTAGAAAAACCATGAAAAAATCATGCACAGTTACCTATACAGAAGGGGAAATTGCATGCTAAGGACACACAATTGTGCTCCAACCATGTGATGTGGCTCTAGGTTAGGTCCACAAGGCTGAATACCCTGAGAAGGGGGGGGTGAATCAGGGTATGAAAAATTTAAAAGTAAAGCTCGTTCTGATCTTGTTTCACTGTTAATAAAAACACTCTTTTCTGTCTTTACCGTTGCACAATATAAATAAAAAGTAAAGTATGCCCAAAACACATCAATTTTTACTTGGTTCATCCTAACTGGGCTATGTCCAAAAAACATACACCGGAAATGTGCTGATGTACCAAATCCACTATAAGCACACTATTGTTTACATGGATCGGGATAGATCACTTCTATTCCCAGGCTCACTGCCTTTACAATGATTAGGGTCAGCTCACTCCTTTCCCAAGGGTCACTCCCTGTTTCTCTCTCTCTGGCTCACTACCGGTGGAGAGGATCACCTTCATTATCTTCCTTTTCTCACTGCTCTGGAAAGGATCCAGTCACATTTTATAGACCTGTATGTCTCTTCATTATCACTAATGAATTAATCCTCCATTTTATATAGATTATCTGTTTATTTCCAACTTTCACACATAGATTAATCTCTCTTTTCACTGAGGGTATCAGTAAATCTTCCAGCTTCCATGTGGCCTTGAATCACTATTGGTGAATAAACATTACTTGGTGCCCTTCCCTAAACCGACACGCAAGTCTAGATGCACAGGTCAAAACTACCATGCATGTCCACCACAACCACTTGCGTGACACAGGCTTCTTCAACTACAAACTTGCGCGAAACACTCGCTTTCACACCCAAACCTATTTTGGCGCACAACCAATAAATTTCGCACTTCTTAAAGAATTGGAGCGCAACAGTAAAAAAACTACTTGCGTGACACATCGTCCTTCAACTCAGAACCTGCATGAATCTCTTTCTTCTTCTCCCAGACCACCTTCGGTGCTCAACTATCACCTGGCTCACAACTATAATTACGCGACCACACACCACTTGCGCGACCCCCACACCTTCGCATTGGGAGCTCTAATTTTTCTAATTGTTTAACTCTTCACCAAATGAATAGGGGTCGACCTATAATTATAGGAATTTGGACACCCTGTTCGATGGCGTGCAAGTCTCTCCTTGGTGCACAAGTCTCGGCGTGCAAGTCTCTTCCCCTTGTCTCTACCGCACTTGTCACTAGGGAGACCTAACCCAAAACATGTGTGACCTTTATCCCATTTCCATATTTGGATGTTCTGATCATGAAAAACATTAGGTGTGCAAGTTTCCTCTCCTTCAAATACATGGCACACAAGTTCTTTTGTCAAAAACCACAATTCTTTATTTGTCGATTTTCAGGCCCAAAAATTTGGCAAACACTGTAAAACGGAGCCACCATGTATCTGCCCTTTTTGTACCGCCTCCAGATCATCCATTCCTTTGTCGAAATTCTTGAATCAAACATGGATTGTTACCTACAGCCCTGGAACTCGACATGCCACCATGAAATCCCCTTTTTCAACAAATTTTAATGTCATGGTTCGCTTTTTCAACAATCACAACACAGATGTCCACTTTGTCAACAACCACAATCACATATGATATGAGTCAATGATACCTTGAGATATTTTTTTCCCAACAATTTCCCCCTTGGGGTTTGTTGAAAAATCTTCCATAAAATGATACATCGTTAATTCTTCATCCATCATTCACCTATTTCGATTCCGATAGTGATCAAGGATTTACTCAACACATACACTAAGACCACATAAGAAATACTCGGTGTGAGAATCGATAGTAAATGAAAAGTTCATAAATGATTCACTTCAACTCTGGCACCCACTGTTGACACAAACTGATACCAATTTTTGGATATATTCATACCGCATTCCAACACCACTCTTCTTCTTTTATCTTGATCCCCAATTTTTGTGATATCTATTCTTTAATCGATCACTTCTAGCATTGTCAGATTTTATACACTCCCCCTTTCTCATTTCTCCCCCTATCTCACTGCTCCACCTCTCAGATTCTCCCCATATCAATCATGATTTATAAAATAGCCACATTGTCTCCCCCATGAACAATCACTATTTTCTCCCCCTTTGTCAATGAACACAAATGTCACTCCTTTGAAGTCTGTAATAGAGTAGAGATAACATATCAGAACATTAGGAAAAAACACATCATACCTCGGGGAGATGGGGGTCTTCCACATCCACACTCTTTCAAGTGCGGGGAGTCAATTGAACTCCCAGAGCCAGTCGATGTCTCTCAAAAGTTTCCATGGGTAAGGCCTTTGTTAGAATGTCTGCAACCTGTAGCTTTGTAGGCACATACTCCAACTTCATGATTCCCTATTCAACATTCTCCTTGATAATATGATACTTTATCTCAATGTTCTTTTTCCTTGAATTATGGAAGATATTTTTTTAAGATTGATAGCACTTGAGTTATAACACTGGATTCTGGTCAGAGTCTTCACTTCAACTCCCATATCTTCAAGCAGCTGCTTCATCCATAATAACTGTGTGCAAACTTGAGTGACCGCAATATACTCAGCTTCTGCAGTGCTTAATGAAATATAATCCTACTTCTTGGTTAACAAATGAATACATAATCTACAAACATAGAATGAACCTCCAGATGTTGATTTCATATTATCCACTGAACCAGCCCAATCGACATCAGTATATCATAATAACTCTATATGAGATATGTCATTATATGTCAAGCCGATGTCCACCTTTACCTTGATATACCGAAGTATTATTTTTACTGCAACCATGTGGATTTATTTGGGATTACATTGATATCTTGCTTCTTGGCATGTGGCAAAAACAATATCAGGCCTTATTGCAGTCAGGTACAGCAAACTTCCAATAAGTTTCATGTATTCTGTGATATTAATTGCCTTTCCATCCTCATGTTTTGATAATTTCATCCATTTAGAAACCAGAGTCTTCAACTCCTTTTAATTCTCCATTACAAACCTTTTTAAAACATCCATGGAATATTTGGATTGATAAATGAATGTTACATTCCTTCATGGAGTAACTTGTAGACCAAGGAAAAACGTTAGCTCTCCAATCATTGACATTTCACACTCATTTTTCGTGAATTCAGAAAACTGTCTACACTGAGCTTCATCTGATCCACCAAATATTATGTCATCGACATAAACAAACACCATCATTATTTGATTACTATTGTTGCTGAAATAGAGATTGTAATCAACTCTCCCACGCTAGAAACCAAGCTTCATCAAGTACTGATCAAGCCTTGAGTACCATACTCTTGGTGCTTATTTCATCCCATACAATGCCTTCTCTGTCTAAAATCATTGTTCTCATCCTCATGAAAGATAAAACCATCTGGATGCTCAATGTACACCTCTTCTTCCAGAATCCCATTCAGAAATGCAGATTTGACATTCATCTGGAACACTTTGAATTTTGTTTTCACTACTATGGCTAAAAATAGTCTGATTATCTCCAACCATGCAACTGGTTAAAATGTCTCATCAACATCAATGCCCTATATCTGGGAGTACCCCTTGCACACTAGTCGTTCTTTTTTCTGAATCACTGTGCCATCTTCATTAATCTTGTTGCGATAGACCCATTTAGTCCCGGTGATATTCTTATCTACTAGCCTCAAAACAATCTCCCACGTCTGGTTCTTCTCAATTTGATCAAGCTCTTCATTCATAGCCTTAACCCAGTTTTCCTCTTCAGCTGCATTAGCAAAGCATTTCGGCTCTACCTGGGATAGGAAAGATTTCTACTACAGTGACTTCATTCTTCTTGTCGGAACTGGACCTGTCTAATTATCAATGATATTTTTTCTATCAATTTCTGCTTGGCTCTTTGGCTTACTTGGAGATATAGACTTGACACTTTCATGCTCATCATCAGTTTCTTCTTCATAATCAGTATTCTCCACTTCTACTCCTCTTTTGTTACTATCCTCTTCATCACTTTCATAAAGAAACCATTCACTGTACTGTTGAATATTCTCTTCATTTTTCATAATAGTGACTTCATTGCTCTCAACTAATTTTCCCAGTATCTTGTTAAATCATTTTTATGCTTTGCTTTTTCCTGAGTATCCCAGAAAAATTCCCTCATCTCCACTTGACTCAAAATTCATGTGTTTTTCTTTGTTGATAGTGAAACACTTACATCCAATGATCCGAAAGAATTTAAATGTTTGTTTCTTTCCATACCACATTTCATATGAAGTCTTCCCTTCTTTTGAACACAATAGAGACCTGTTCGAAATGTAGACCGATGTTAAAATTACTTCCTTTCAAAATTTATCAGGTAGGTCCTTTTCAATAAGCATTGTTCCGGCCATGTTTTTGATGATCCAATTTCTCCTTTCAACTAATCTATTCTATTGGGGAGTTCTCACTAATGAAACTTTATGCCTTATCCCTTGTTTCTCGAGATAGTATTCTACTTGACTGTTTGTGAATTCTGTACAGTTATCAGTACGAAACTTTAGAATTTTCTTCCCAATAATATTTTCTGATTCCCTTCTATAATGCTTTATGCAACTGAACACATCTGTCTTATGGGTAATGAAAAATACCCAGGCCATTCTTCTATAATCATCAATGAAAAAGACATGGTACCTTTGCCCATTTATTTCTCATGGTGATATAGGTCCACAAACATCAGCATGCAAAAATTCAAGCACTATTGTTGATTTCTGTTCCTTTGGATTGTATGTCTTTCTGATGATCTTCCCATGTTGGAAAGAATCACACGTATGAGGGCGATCAAGTGATAATTTGGGAAGGTCTCTAGGAGCATCACACTTTACATATCTTATATAGATTATTGACATATATGACCAAGTTGCTTATGCCACAACTTGTTTTCTTCCTCTCTGGATAAGAGACACATATCTTCTTCCCCACTTACAAGGTAAAGATTTCCCTTTTTCCTTTTTCCCTATATAACAACTTCTCTATATTTTCCTTTCACAACACACATCTTCTTGGTAAATCGGATAGAGTGCCCATTGTCACATAATTGACTGACACTGAGAAAGTTATGACTCAGGCCCTCTACTACCATGATATCAGCACGTCTCATTTCTTTCTCCCCAAATTTAGCCTTTCTAAAACCAATAATCTTCAACCCTTCATCGTTCCTAGACATGATAACTCTTTCTTTGTCAAATTTAATGCCTGTAATGAGATCCTTGTTACCTGTCATATGGGATGTGCAACCATTGTCATGGATCCATACTCCTGGACGATATGAATCTTTAAGGGAAATTTCCGCAAATGTTTCCTTCTCGTACATTTTCTTTTTTGGTCCATGTATTAACTTCACACTCAGTGTGGTTTAGAGAAGTTGATATTCCTTAGACTGTGATCGAACAACTTCATCCTGTAGAGCTACAAATCGATTTTGTGTTTTCAGCTCACTTGACGATTCCCTAACTTGCTGCTTACAACTGCTTGAGTTTTGCTTTGACACATTCCTTTGTATGATTGATGTGAAATATATATCCATATTCCCAAATCCTCCACACCAAAAACAATGACCTTCAAAGTATGTTCTAATATATTCAGGTCTATTTTGTTTCCAAGGTTGTTCTTGTGCCCTTTGGTACCTCTTGGCTATAGAACACACATTTTGTGAGTGTCCCATCTTTCCACAGCAATAGCACCTATTGTAAAGAACATTCCTGTGTTTCACTTCTACACTGCTAGTTTTCCCTTGGGATCTCTGAATATTCTGATTCTGATTTGTTCCTAAGTCAACCTTCTATATCGGGATGAGTGCTTGCGGTCTGACTTCAATTACCATATATTTTTTCTTATGATCAAGCCCTGAATCAGCCATAACATCTGAGCTCAATTTCTTCTTCTTTCCTGGTGAACTACTAGGCTCGTCATTCATTTTTTCAGTCTTCAAAATGACCTGCTTTCCCAAGAATGTGTTGGGAATCAAGTGTTTTTCTTGGTCTTTAACTTTTCTCTCCAGACCAACAACTTCTTCTTCAAGCTCTTTGATACGCTTGACATGATCGTTAAATTTTCTATTCAAGCCATCGATCTCCCTTTTCTGTTCTTCAATATTGAGAATATACTCACTAACTGATTATGAGTTCTCTGGTGTTGATAACTTGAGTTTCCCAATTTCGTCGATCAATTCAGACTTCTCTTCTTCTTGCTTCTGTATATAGAGTTAGTCATCACGAATTACTTTGTTAGCTTTCTTTGTTTTGGATCTCCAAACATCTATCTCCTTGAGAGTAGCCTCTATCTCAGCTTGCATATCTATTCTTCCTCCCACTTCTTCTTCTTCTTCATCACCTTTGGTTTAGTTCTTCTCTTCAGAACTACCGACTACTGCCACCATAGCATTTTTTCCATGATCTTTACAGTTCTCTATCTCCTCAACCTCCTCAGCTTCAGACTCATCTAAACTGTCGCATTATTTTGAAAGAAGATTTTTCTTCTTAAATAAATTTCTCCTGAACTATTTCTTGCCTTTCCAATAGGCAGATGACTTCTTCTGGGGAATTTCGACTTCGTCGATATCATCATCTTCTTATAACTTTTAGGGACACCTTGCAGTAATATGAAAAATGTTTCTGCATCTAAAGCAAGGAAGTGGAAGTTTCCTTTTGAACATTCCTTTTCCTCTTTGAAGATTTGAGGAGAGGAATGACATTACCTCATTTGTTTCTTCATCCTCCTGATAATCTTCAATGGGGAGCTTCTTCATGGCCTTTAATTCTACATCTTTGGATTTCCCCTTTTCCATAGCATCTTTATCATCATTTCTCATTTCATATGCAACAAGGGTGATGTGAAGGTTATCCAATGTCAGCTCTTTCGGGTCATTATCTTCCAAAACAAAATCTTTCGAATTGAACTGAGGTGGAAGTATTCTCAGGATCGCTTCACAATTTTTATATCTTCAATTACTTTTCCAAGACCTCTCATGTCTTACACTACAAAATTTACCCTATAAAATAATGCATCAAAAAATTCATTTAGGTTCATTCTCAGATCTTAATACTTGTTCCACAACACTTGCAGCTTTGCCTCTCTGACCTTTGTATCCCCTTCATATATATTCAATAACTTTTCCCACATGGAATGTGACATTTTCCAAGACATCACCTTTGTATATATAGGATTGGATAGGGCTCCCCCTAAGTCATTGATTGCTATGGAATCAGCATCCAACTCTCTATGCTCAGCTTCTGATAATGCACCACTATTAATATCAGCTATTATCACTATTGGAAATTCGGGCAATAGCCACAGTTCTAAACCGTGGCTATAGGCCCTCAAACCGTGGATATAGGTAGTAGCCACAGTTTGAGGAATTGTGGCTATAGGTAATAGCCACGGTTTGAGGAACTGTGGCTAAGTTTGGCATGGCTATAGGCCCAGACCTATAGCCACGGATCCAAACCGTGGCTATATACCTAAATCCACGATTTCAACCGTGGATATAGGTTTATATCCACGGTTCAAACCGTGTTTGTATACATAATGCCACGGTTTCAACCGTGGCTATATTAGACGTCGGACAGGCTTTATAGCCACAGTTGGAAACCGTGGAGTTAGGTCTATAGCCACAGATAAAAACTGTGGCAATAAACATATAGCCACGGTTTAAAACCGTGGCTATAGGGTGTGCACATATATAAAAAAATACACCCCAACCCCCTGGACACCCCCAGGTCACCCCCCAGGACACCCCCCTGACACCCCCCTGACACCCCCTGGACACCCCCCTGGACACCCCCCTGGACACCCCCTGGACACCCCCTGGACACCCCCTGGACACCCCCTGGACACCCCCTGGACACCCCCTGGGCACCCCTCGGACACCCCCTTGACACGCCCCTGAGCACCTCCTGCACCCCTCCCATGTGCCTTGCAGACCCCCCCCCCCCCCCCTTCCCTCCACCCACTGCCTTGCAGACACCCCCCCTGCCAGTCCCCCCTGCCCCCTGCCAGCCCCTCTGCTTGTCCCCCTACCCCCTGCCAGTCCCCCCTGCCCCCTGCCACACCCCCTGCTAGTCCCCCTCTGCCACACCCCTGCCAGTCCCCCCTGCCCTCTGCCACCCACCTGCTTGTCCCCCTGCCAGCCCCCTCTGCCCCTGCTAGTCCCCCTACCCCTTGCTAGTCCCCCCCTGCCACCAACCTGCCAGCGCCCCCTGCCCCTGCCCCCTGCTAGTCCCCCCTGCCACTCCCCTGCTTGTCCCCCCTGCCCTCTGCCCCCCTGTCATCCCCCCTGCTTGTCCCCCTACCAGCCCACCCCCCTGCCCCCTACCAGTCCCCCCTTCCCCCCCATCCCCCTGTTAGTCCCCCCTGCCAGTCCCCCCTGCCCCCTGGAACCCCCCAGCCCACCTGCACCAGCCCCCCCCCCCCTTCGCAGCCAATCTGCACCAGCCCCCAACCCCAGCCCCCAGCTGCACTAGTCCACCCCCAGCCTAGCTGCACCAGTCTCCCCCACCCTCCCCAGCCCCCTGCACCCCCCCCCCCCCAGCCACCTTCTACCCCCATCCCCCCATCCCACCTCCACCCCCCCCCCCCCCGTAGCCCACCTACACCAGCCCCCAACCCCAACCCCTAGCTGCACCAGCCCCCCCCCCCCCCCCCCCAGCCCCCTGCCACCCCCCAGCCCACCAGCACTGGTCCCCCCTCCCCCCCGCAGCCCACCTGCACCAGCCCCCAACCCCAGCCCCCCCCCCCATCCCCCTGCTACCCCAGCCCACTTGCACCTGTCTCCCCTCCCCAGCCCCCCTGCACTGGCCCAAGGATCCTACATTGTTTCACCAAGGGGCTACATGGTTTAGACTTGGCTATGCGCAACTCATGCTAAAAAATTGTGTGCAATTCAAAATGAACATAAAATTATCCTCATGAAGTGAGGTCATACTATTTTCCTCAAACCATGCACCTTAACCATGAAGAGTATGGAAACCTCAACAATTTCCATGTTCTGACCTGGAACTCCATGGAGATAAAAACCAAAACTCTACTTAACCAAATAACAACAAAAGAACTACGCAGTGACATAGGGGCTATCATAAACTCCCCGCCATGCTACTTTTCCTCCTAGAATTTCCTTGGTCAAAAACTAGAGACAAAGGAAAAGAGATGCAAAGGAAAACAAAACTAGCACACTGTGACCAGAATTTTTCTACTACATTGTATCTTTTACTGCCTCTCTCAATGTCTCCCAACATTGTGCAAGTCTTACCACTTCCGATCTACATATTCATGTTACACATTAGGGGGTGAAACAAGATAAAACAGAACTAGCACAGTAAACTGCAAATAAGTGAAATCTTGGTGTGGAGTGATGTAAAAGTAAAAAATCTCACATTGGTGTGCCCTATGACACCCACTAGACCCCATGGACACCCCTAGACCCCCCTGGACACCCCCTAGACCCCCCTGGACACCTTCCACTAACACAACCACCCTTGGACACCTTCCACTGGACACCCCCTGCCCCCTGCTAGTTCCCCCCCTGCCACCCCCTGCTTGCCCCCCTTGCCAGCCAGCCCCCCTGCCACCCCCCTTCTTGTCCCCTGCCTTTCCCCCCTGCCCCATGCTAGTCCCCCCTGCCACCCCCCCCCCGCCAGCCCCCCTGCCCCCTGCCCCCTGCTAGTTCCCCCTACCACCCCCTGCTTGCCCCCTACCAGCCAGCCCCCCTGCCACCCCCCTGCTTGTCCCCCTGCCTTTCCCCCCCTGCCATCCCCCCTGCCCCCTGCCCCCTGCTAGTTCCCCCCTGCCACCCCCTTCTTGCCCCCCTGCCAGCCAGCCCCCCTGCCCCCTGCCAGTCCCCCCCCTGCCACCCCATGCCAGTCCCCCCTGCTAGTCCCCCTGCCAGCCCCCCATACCCTGGACACCCAAGGACAGACCCCCCCCCCCCCCACTAGACCCCCTAGACAATGGATGGATGTCATGGGCTATTGATAAAAGACCGAATCCGGCTGATGAAATCAGCAGTAAGTAAGAAGAGGTAAATGAATAAAAATGAATAAAATTTTCCCAATATAATTGGGGAATTTTATTCATCAGCAGGAAGAAGAACAGAAGAACGGTAGCTGAGAGTTCCTTCCCCAGAGGTGGAGAATTATTTTTTTACGTAGGATCTGTCTAATATTTAATGGAAGAAAGAGGGAGAGGAAATTAAGTACCTCATTACAAGTGGCAGCATCCAATAATTATAGAGCTGACCATTCAAATATTATGTGATACAAGTACAATAAAATATGCCAGACAATTCCAAACCAATGTTTTCAGTTGAATTAAGCCTTTGTACCACCTGCTATGCACGTTTTGTGGAAAGATGGATGAGAGGCAACGCTGAGAGGAGATATAGTTTAGGAATGAGGAAATACGAAAAATTATAGAGATAACCATTCAATGTTTCTCTACGGAGGAGTAACCGCCGCAGGGTGTCCTCTTGGAGCAGGGCCAAATCACGGCGTGATCGCGGCGTGACCGCAGCGTGACCACGGCATGACCGCGGCGTGACCACAACGTGTTGGCCCGGTCCATCGACATCCCCCCTGTCTGGACACACCTCCCCCTATCTGGACACCCCCTCCCCCGTCTAGACACCCCCCTACTATCCCAAATCTAGAATCCCACTTACCCTAAAAGACACAAGAGACCCCAAAAAGAGATTTAAACTGAACTCAAAAATGAGAAAATTCAATCTAGTACATAACACCAATCATTCTATCTATTCAAATAATAATGTCAAATACCTCCATATCATGCACTAAGAGATCCCACACCACTTCAAAGTTGGAAACCATCACATAACACACATGAAATTTAAAACATTACATGGACCTCTTTACTAAAGGCATGTATGGATCCAACAAGAATTATATAGTATTTGGATTTAACAACTACATTTCAACTAAAATTTATGATAAAAAGAATGAGTAACTTCAATACCAATTAACTCTAAAAACATAGAGATAAAAAATAAACACCATACCTTTATAGTAGCTGTACATGGTATAGATTCTTTTAGTGCATACTCTATAATATAAAGAAATTCAGTATTAGCTCCCCCTCATCACTCTTGAACCAGCCCCCCCCCCCAGCCCCCTGCTACCCCAGCCCACCTGCACCTGTCCCCCCTCCCCAGCCCCCCTGCTACCCCAGCCCCCCACCCACCCCCCAGCCCACCTCCACACCCCCCCCCCCCTGCAGCCCACCTGCACCAGCCCCCAACCCCAACACCTAGTTGCACCCCCCCCCCCCAGCCCCCTGCCACCCCCTGCCCACCAGTCCCCCCCCCCCCCGCAGCCCACCTGCAACTGTCCCCCCTCCCCAGCCCCCCTGCTACCCCAGCCCCCCAGCCACCCCCCAGCCCACCTCCACACCCCCCCCCCCCCCCCCGCAGCCCACCTGCACCAGCCCCCAACCCCAACACCTAGTTGCACCACCCCCCCCCCCATCCCCCTGCCACCCCCTTCCCACCAGTCCCCCCCCCACTGGACCCCCTAGACAATGGATGGATGTCATGGGCTATTGATAAAAGACCGAATCCGACTGATGAAATCAGCAGTAAGTAAGAAGAGGTAAATGAATAAAAATGAATAAAATTTTCCCAATATACTTGGGGAATTTTATTCATCAGCAGGAAGAAGAACAGAAGAACGGTAGCTGAGAGTTCCTTCCCCAGAGGTGGAGAATGATTTTTTTACGTAGGATCTGTCTAATATTTAATGGAAGAAAGAGGGAGAGGAAATTAAGTACCTCATTACAAGTGGCATCATCCAATAATTATAGAGTTGACCATTCAAATATTATGTGATACAAGTACAATAAAATATGCCAGACAATTCCAAACCAATGTTTTCAGTTGAATTGAGCCTTTGTACCACCTGCTATGCACGTTTTGTGGAAAGATGGATGAGAGGCAACGCTGAGAGGAGATATAGTTTAGGAATGAGGAAATACGAAAAATTATAGAGATAACCATTCAATGTTTCTCTAAGGAGGAGTAACCGCCGCAGGGTGTCCTCCTGGAGCAGGGCCAAATCACGGCGTGATCGCGGCGTGACCGCGGCGTGACCGCAGCATGACCACGGCATGACCGCGGCGTGACCACAACGTGTTGGCCCGGTCCAGCGACATCCCCCCTGTCTGGACACACCTCCCCCTATCTGGACACCCCCTCCCCCGTCTAGACACCCCCCTACTATCCCAAATCTAGAATCCCACTTACCCTAAAAGACACAAGAGACCCCAAAAAGAGATTTAAACTGAACTCAAAAATGAGAAAATTCAATCTAGTACATAACACCAATCATTCTATCTATTCAAATAATAATGTCAAATACCTCCAGATCATGCACTAAGAGATCCCACACCACTTCAAAGTTGGAAACCATCACATAACACACATGAAATTTAAAACATTACATGGACCTCTTTACTAAAGGCATGTATGGATCCAACAAGAATTATATAGTATTTGGATTTAACAACTACATTTCAACTAAAATTGATGATAAAAAGAATGAGTAACTTCAATACCAATTAACACTAAAAACATAGAGATAAAAAATAAACACCATACCTTTATAGTAGCTGTACATGGTATAGATTCTTTTAGTGCATACTCTACAATATAAAGAAATTCAGTATTAGCTCCCCCTCATCACTCTTGAACCATCCCCCCCCCCCAGCCCCCTGCTACCCCAGCCCACCTGCACCTGTCCCCCCTCCCCAGCCCCCCTGCTACCCCAGCCCCCCAGCCACCCCCCAGCCCACCTCCACCCCCCCCCCCCCCCGCAGCCCACCTGCACCAGCCCCCAACCCCAACACCTAGTTGCACCACCCCCCCCCCCCAGCCCCCTGCCACCCCCTGCCCACCAGTCCCCCCCCCCCCCCGCAGCCCACCTGCACCAGCCCCCAACCCCATCCCCCAGCTGCACCAGCCCCCCCCCCCCCCTCAGCCCCCAGCTACCCCAGCCAACCTGCACCTGTCCCCCCTCCCTAGCCCCCTGCTACCCCAGCCCCCCCCCCCTCGCAGCCCACCTGCACCAGCCCCCAACCCCAGCCCCCTGCACTAGCCCCCCCATCCACCTGCTACCCCCAGCCCCCCTACCACCCCCAGCCCACCTCCACCCCCCCCCCCCCGCAGCCCACCTACACCATCCCCCAACCCCAACCCCTAGCTGCACCACCCCCCAGCCCACCAGCACCAGTCCCCCCCCCCCCCCCCCCCGCAGCCCACCTACACCAGCCCCCCCCCCCCAGCCTCCTGCTACCCCAGCCCACCTACACCTGTCCCCCCACCCCAGCCCCCCTTCCACCCCCAGCCCACCTCCACCCCCCCCCCCCCGCAGCCCACCTGCAGCAGCCCCCAACCCCAGCCCCCAGCTGCACCAGCCCCCCCCCCCAGCCCCCTACTACCCCAGCCCACCTGCACCTATCCCCCCTCCCTAGCCCCCCTACTACCCCAGCACACCTGCACCTGTCCCCCCTAATTCCTATGTGTTTTAGTTTACCATGAAAAACTAAAATATTGGAAAAATAAAGGGTTGATTGACTATTAGAATAAACATTTATAACAGAATTGAAAAGGATAAGTTTAGAAGATTCACCTTTCATCCATATGGATTATTTCACATCCTCAATCAAGGAAATATACATATATTCCATGGTTGAAATTGAAAAAATTGACTACATGTTACATTTAAAATAAATGAGGCCACCATTGGAAGTGAACACATAACCATTCAAGGATTTTCTAGTGTAAATATTACATTCATAGTTTGCATCTACATATCCAACCACAATTTCAGAATTGTTGACATCTTTACCATAACACAAAGACAGATTAGAGTTACATGATGGGTATCAAATAATCCACTTAAGGGCATGAAAATATGGCATCCCAGGTGTGCTCATAAATCTGCTATGACTGTAGATTTCATAGGCAATATCAGGTCCCATGGAAATCAGAGTACATAATGCTACCAAAAATATTATCATATTGGATTTTACACCTAAATTGAATATCATCATCAGCAATGGGTTTTTGTGTTAAAGAAAATTTAAAGTGTTTTACTAGGAGTACATTGGAAATTTTGAGAGATTCAAACATGTGTCTATTTTTAATATTTAATATTTAACGATTTTGAGATAAGTAAGAAAATTTATTTGGTCTATCTCTAACAATTTCAATGCCTAAGGTTTTATTAGCTATGCCTAAGTCTTTCACTTCAAACTTACCATTATTTTGTGATTTTACAATAATTATGAGGCTCATGTTCTTACAAATTGTAATCATGTCATCAACATAACTCATCATATTTCATGTAGTACTGCATTAAACAAAACATTGGAATTATGATTTGAAATAGAGTTACCAGATTTTATAGCACCGTGATCAATATCCACAGGTGGTGAAATAGTTATACCTGGTTCCTGTGAAGTATCTGTGGGATGTTTTATGATATTTTCCAGATCTGGACCGCACTACATTTTCTCTATAGAGACATTCATAACCTGCATGGGATTAGGTTCCTGGACAACCCTCTTGCATCCCCTTGCAACCCCCTAGACAGCCCCCTTGAACACCCCCTGCACCCCCCATGCCCCCCTTAGTCCCTCATGCCCCCCTGTACCGCACTGGACATCCCCCATTCCCTAACTGGGCAGCCCCACTGAACACCCCATGCACCCCCTGGACAGCCCTCCCCCCTTCCGGACACCCCTCCCCCCTGCTTGGACATCCCCTACCCCTACTGGACACCCCTCCCCCTACTGGAAACCCCTGCCCCCTGCACCCCACTGGACAACCCACATGCCCCAACTGAACAGCCCCACTGGACACCCCCTGCACCCCCTGGACACCCCTCCCCCCTGCTGGACACCCCCCCTGCCGGACACCCCTCCCCCTGCCCCTTTCTACACCCCCTGGAATGTGTTTCTATTGATATAAATGATCATCTTATTGAGGTATGTTTTGTATTAGAAAACATACCAAAGTACAATGAGCATTGCAGGATGATAGGCCATGCCACTGATAAGTGCAGAATTGTACAGAAATTCTGCAAGACATCCTCTATTAATACATCATTGAAAGATGCTCTAAAAGGGAAAAATATTAATACCACAGCGTGACCTCGGCGTGACAGCAGCGTGACCCCGGCGTGACCACAACGTGTTGACCCGATCCAGTGACATCCGCGGGGCAGCATCTTCTGGCTAGGAGCGAAGGAAGCGGGAGGAGGCTAGAATGATGGTGGAAGGGGGCTGGTTGCAGGTGTTGGGGGGTGGTGCGGGCAGATTCGAAGGTGGAAGGGGGGCTGTTGCGGGCTGGAATGCTGATGGTAGTGGGATGAAATGAAGGTGGAAGGGGGCTGGTGTGGAGAAATTAAATTGCATAAGATAAAATTATATTTTTCATTAAGAGAATATTTTGAAAATCACATTTACAATTTTTTAATTTGAATAAAGAATTCAGAGTACATAAAACATAAAGCATGATGGAATATGTTATTACATACCATTAGGTACAATGATGACATTGATATAGTACCTGAGTAAGTTGTTTGGGATCTTGCACCAGAAGAAGCACCCTATAAGCAGATAAACAGTAATGGCAAATTGAATGACTACTCATATATTAAACATAGGTGGCTGAAAGAATCTAATAATATACACTCAGGTAAGCATATCCTCCTTCTTATGCTTGTGAATAGAAACAATTCATCCTCGTTAACTTTTAAGAACGTCGTATCTCTCTTTTAATCTCATGCTCATCAAAATCATATTATCAGGTGATGAACCAACCATTGCAAAGAGCATAAAAACATGGGTTTGAAAATGTAAAAAGTATAACATGCTTAATAGGTGTAGGAAGTTTCTATGGACCTACCACTACATGCTAAAGTGTCAAACTGTGATGTAGAATACTGAAATATGCTTCTATTTTCAGGAATCTTTAAAACTAATGGGTATGTTGGATGGTTTTAAAACATTTACCAAGTTTATATATGCTTTAAAAAGTGATTCATGTCATATCTAGATCCTATAACCCATTTTTAATTTCAATTTTTCTATGCTAATTTTCTTGGAAAAGCTCTTTTATGATAATCTCTAAAAGTTCTATAACCTCATGGAAACATTGTCTATGTCATGGTCTTCCCAAGCACCTATTATTCAAACATTCTTTGTAGGAATAGAGAGTTGTTGATCATAGGTAAATAAAATTACTACCCCTTAGTCTACTATTGAGGGTGTCGCGCTATAGGTTGTCACCCTAAACTCTGAAATTAGGGCCCTTTGGAAATATTTCTAGGAATAGAGAGTTGTCGATCATAGGGAATGAGATAATATTGCAAGTTTACCAATATATTCCAGAAGAAAACAGGGATTATGCACATATCCCCACCACTTCACAAGAATACCATTAGCATATCCTGGTAGAAAATGGAGGGATACATTCAGAATATTTCAATGCTTCAATCGAATATGTCTTCCAGTATATTATTGTGAAAAAAATGTATCGGCCATTATTCTCGTGATGGAGGGAGGGAATGGAGATGAGTCACGATGGAGGGAGGGTTTCTAAACCCACGAATAAAACGAGAGGAGGTCGGTACAGTGGGTTTTTCTACTCTAAAGCCACAGTTTAAAAAAAAGTGAGGCTATATCTTAACTTATAGCCATTGATGGTAGTTGTGCATTTTAATATCATGATGCCAAGACATGTAAAGTTATAGAATTTTGTAGTTGAGCCCATGTTATGGAACTTGGGAATTGATAATTATGCAAGGATAAAAATCAATCGACATATAGTTCATAAAGGGGGAATTATATGATTTTCAAATATCTATCTCATGTGTAGTGAATAGTCAATGAAATTGAAGGAGAGATATGGTAGAGATTCTTGAAGTCTGGATCTGTGAGGTTTAGAGGTTAGAAGAAGTGAGAGTTTTGAAAGATCTGCTTGTGGTGTCACCTGAAATTTGAGGAGACTAAACCTGGAACACTAGAACAGTGTCTTAGAGCATATAATGTTCTCTTTGAGGGTAGGATCTTCCAGAGATACTCAATTTCTAGAGTGATGGTCTTTTTATCTCTCACATGAAGTTTTTTAGAGTTACACCTATGACCACATCGATGATGGAAGAGAGAAAACTCTGCCGAGAAGGGTGGTTTGGAGACCTGGAGAGGCACCACGTAGGCTGGGAGGCTGGAGGCTGGAGTCCGCAGGGCAGAGGAAGGGTGGTGTCAAGCAGGGGCCATCCGTAGTTGGGAGGCTGTTGGGAGGGCAGGCCGGATAGAACCGGGAATCCGCAAGATTTTTTGGCAACCCTAGACGGGAGAGAAAAAAAGAGGGAGGGTTTAGTTTAAATAGCACCCACTGATACCATGTAGAAGATGAAATCTCCTTACCTCAAGTTGAGACAAAGACTTTTATAGATTGAGAGAAAGGAATACATGAATGAAATTAATTCAAGGAAATCCGTACAATATTGCCATTTTCAAGCAATAAAAACATATATTATAAGAGATAATGCCTTAACTTCAATGGATGAATCTTAAACAGAATCTAGCATAAGAAAAAAAACAATAGAAAGTGACAAAAAAATAATTACTAATTGTCCCTGTCAATGATGGAACCAATTAAGTAGTCATCGACATGCTGACATCACTGAAGGGGTTATTCAAATGAGAAAGACAGTGAAGAAATCCTTACAGTTTGGAAAGGACAGAAATATTTTGAAACATATCAGGAAGTTGGCCCTGAAATTGGTTGTGACTGACGTTTCTATGATCAAATGAAAAATAAAGCTGGTAAACATCGTGAAATAAGAGATTGAATATGATATTCCAAATCTAAATCTATATACCACTTCTTTCAAGCCATTATCAAATCACCCTAGGAAACACTTTTCCTTAACCAAGATCTGGTATAACCATGCCCAATATATTTCCAAAGAGCCCTTTTTCATAGGGCACTTCCTCTGTTTCATTTGAAGCTATGAGATACCTCACCTATGAGAATCTCTCTAAAATTTCCATCGATTCTCTACCCTCTGTCATCTAACACTGATTAAAAAATACACAACTTCCATGCATGAATTGTTTGTGCTTACTCAACTTATGTCAAATTCAATAGGTGTATTCTCCTGTACCACCCAGTTGCAACCCATCTCACAAATCCAGAAGTCATGTCACAACTGAACTAGGATCACATGCCTAATTAAAAAAATTACCATTCCTCATGGATGTCAGTTCCATGAAACCCAAGATTATAATAAATTGATCCACCGATCTAGAGAAGGGAAAACATGAGACCTAAATACCACGTTGGAGCTGAAATTCAGAAAATACCTGGTGAGGCAAGGAGTGCAGTAGGTAGGGATTTCGCATGAGAAATTGAAGAAGGGTGGATTTCGCTAGGGTCCCCTGAGTGGGGTCAGTGAAAAATCACGGTAGGAGGATGCCAACGTAGGACTTGGTTCGACTGAGAAATCAGAAAGGTGGGGTCGTTGTGTCGGAGGAGAAGAATCGGGGGTGGACGCGTGGAAGGAGGATCCCGAGAGGTGGAGTGGCCGCGTCTGAGCCGGTCGGGGCAGTGTCGAAGCCGTGTCGGGGTAGCGTCTAAGAAGGAGAATCGCGGTGAAGTGGGGTGACCGCATCGGAGGCACGTCGCCAGAGGAGGTGGGGAGTCCGCGTCGGAGCAGCGACAGTGGGGAAGTGGAGTGGCCGCGCTGGAGGAGTATGATCATGGCGAGGTTGGGTGGCCCATCGGAGGAGGAGGATCGCGGATCTTCGGGGAGAAGAGTCGCGAGGAGGAGGGGTACGAGAGGGTTACAATAAATTGAAGAGTGGGTGGGTTAATTTCCACGGACAGCGAAATTTTCATGGCTATAAGTAGGATATAGCCATGTTTCCTTTTGTCCATGGGTATATCTCTGTAGCCGTAGCTCTAAATTCTAGTAGTGCCCCTCCCCCATGTCTGGACACCCCCCTGTCTGGACACCCCCCCTGTCTGGACACCCCCCCCCCCTGTCTGGACACACCTCCCCCCTGTCTAGACACCCCCCCCCTTGTCTGGACACCACCCTATCTGGACACCCACCCTGTCTGGACACAACTCCCCCCTGTCTCGACACCCTCCCTGTCTGGACACCCCCCCTGTCTGGACACCCCCCTTGCTGGACACCCCCCTGTATGGACACCTCCCTGTCTGGACACCCCCCCCCCCCTATCTGGACACCTCCCCCCTTGTCTGGACACACCTCCCCCCTATCTGGACACCCCCTCCCCCGTCTGGACAACCCCCTACTATCTAAAATCTAGAATCCCACTTACCCTAAAAGACAAGAGATACCCCAAAAAGAGATTTAAACTAAACTCAAAAATGAGAAAATTCAATCTAGTACATAACACCCACCATTCTATCTATTCAAATAATAATGTCAAATACCTCCAGATCATGCACTAAGAGATCCCACACCGCTTCAAAGTTGGAAACCATCACATAACACACATTAAATTTAAAACATTACATGGACCTCTTTACTAAAGGCATGTATGGATCCAACAAGAATTATATAGTATTTAGATTTAAGAACTAAATTTCAACTAAAATTGATGATATAATAGAATGAGTAACTTCAATACCAATTAACTCTAACAACATAGAGATAAAAAATAAACACCATACCTTTATAGTAGCTGGACATGGTATAGATTCTTTTAGTGCATACTCTACAATATAATGAAATTCTGTATTAGCTCCCCCTCATCACTCTGGGACACATAAACATACCATTTGGACTTATGTTAAGATCTAACACCATTAGAAGAATCAAAATGAATGAGAAAAAACATGGTGAGTGTGGATCCTACCTTACTGCATAAGGACATTTGTTTTGCAAAAATTCTTGAGATGACCAATTTTTTCACAATGGTAACATGTTCTGGGATTCCATTTATCTAGGATTCGAATGACTAGGCCTTATACAAGGATTGAAAATAACCTATTATTTTCATAATGAGGCCCCTAAAACTGGTCCTCATAAAAAATGAACATCCTAGAATTTCATTTCTTATTAAGAAGACACCATAGGTAACAACATTAGAAATCGAAGCTCCACTTAACAAAATTTTACAAGATAAGAAAATCTCACCAATAACCATTTATCACCTCGTCCAAGAAGGCTATATGGCATAAGATAATAAAAATCAACTAAATATAATAACTCATACCCATCTCGAACCTTCGATATTTAAGGTAATAATTAATAATGAATTTGTGTTCTAGGCATACCTACTTAGTGAAATAGGTGGAATATTCTAGAAATGTATGTTTATGTGAGAAAATGATCAAAAACCTAGCAAAGATATAGGGTCTACCCAAGGTGGATCAGGGTGTGGCGGTGCTAAGAGGGCTCGGCCAGGAGGGGTCCGGTCACCGGAGGTGGACCGGCCAACAAGGAGGTGCACCAGAGGCGTGCGCGCAGGGAGGTGGGGTGCCGGAGGCGTGCGCGCAGGGAGTTGGGGCGCCGGAGGCGTGCACGCAGGGAGGGGAGGCCACGGCTGGTGAGGGAGCATAAGGGAGGGGAGGCCATCCGCCATGGGGAATCACCAGAGAGGTGCTGCTGGAGAGGGTAGCATCGGGAAGGAGGGTCGCGCCGGGCAAGTTGATTCCAAAATTTGATATGTAGCAATCCCTTCAATACACTGCAAATACCAAGAAAGGGCTCTGTTTTAACGATGAAAATTATTATGGTATATATAGAAATTAAGTGGAAATCACAAACCGTGTTGAACCTCTTAATATCTTCCAAACAAAGTTTATTGTTGGGATCTATGTTGACATAGTTTTCCTTGAAATTTCTACTCAGAGACTGAAATTGAAAATTGGTTTGAACATTAAAATTCAATAATATCAATTTAGTATTGATCAAACTCTAGCAATGGATACCTCATAGAGCTCATCAGAAATAAGGGCCACTCAATGAGCAAATGGAATTGCATAATTGCCTTCAATGAACCGATCCATTATAGGTTTGCCGAGTAAATATCCCTGAAATCAATCATTTTGCTTATATAATTTTTACATTAACCCAAATCCAAAAATTAAAATTATGAAAATCTTTTATAGAATGATTTCATGAATTTGTTCTTGTGACAAACCTCGAGATTGACAGTGGGTTTCATACCCTCATCATTTCCTGAATCACCCATGTGAAGGCAAAGTATTTTCATCTTAAAAGACATGAAAAATCATTATCTAGGAAAATGGATGGAAAAAAATTCGGAACAGGATTCATACATGTTTGGCTCTTAGAGAAACCAGCGAGAAAAAGATAGCACGATTAATTGAGGTTGTTTTACCTTCTAATATCTTCAAGAAGGTTGGCGGAACAATGATGCCAGAATAAGAGTCTCCACCGACATAGAAGGTATTTGAGATGAACTCTGGGTGATCTTTCAACCACTGCAAAATTTATAAAAAGGCCACCCATCTCAATGGTTGCGTAATTATATGGCAGAAAATAAGACTGAATTGAACATGGAAATGTCCATTGCACCTTCCTTGAGAATTTGTTGAGTTGGCTTGCTGCAAAAGAGTCACTGGAATACGCAGCTGTGAGAGTTGTTGGATATGAAAATCTAGTACCAACTGGCGAATCTATAAATATGATACTTGATACCTGAAGTTGAAGAAAAATAACAATATAGGTCACTTGTTTCTTTGATCAGCAGAGGATAACAAATTAATAATACCATTGTCCATGTATTTGGATTGAAAAACAAAGTGGGCAGAACTCCACTGCACTCCGTCTTAAAAGAGACTGGACCTGCATTTTCCACGCATACAGAGTAGTTGCTTCACCTTCTCTAGTTTCAGACGAAACAAGCACAGAGCTGTGAAGGGAAGGGGAGTCGAATCCTACCGATTTGGTAAGCTAGGGCAGTGAAGGATGAGCAGTTAGGGCCCCCCGTGAGCCAAAGCATGAGCGGGTCATTATTTGGTTCATTCTGAGATCTGACGAAGTAGTAGAAGAGCTGAACGTCTTCGGATTCACCCAAACCAATTTACCCACAAGATCCCTCACCCACTCCACATGTATTTCAGAGTAAATAGAGAGGAATGGAAGCGAAGAGTGGGTGTGTTGGTGACTGACCCGGTTTCGAGATAAAAGGGAAGGGGGCCTTCGAATCCGGGAATTTGGTCGACAATAGAATGCGAGTACGGCGTGGAGAGGCCTGTGAAGAACAGTGGGGAGAGAAGGAGGAGGAAGTGGGGGAGACGTAGGATGGGAATGGGCGCCATCATTTGGATCTCCCAAAATAATAATGATCAAAAACCTAGTAAAGATGGAGGGTCTACCCAAGGTGGAGTTGGTGTGGTGGTGCTAAGATGGCTCGACCAGGAGGGGTCCGGTCACCAGAGGTGGACCGGCCAACAAGGAGGTGCGTCGGAGGCAAGCGCGCAGGGAGGTGGGGTGCCAGAGGCGTGCGCGCAGGGAGGGGGGGCCGCGGCTGGCGAGGGAGCACAAGGGAGGGGAGGCCGTCCGCCATGGGGAATCGCTGGAGAGGTGCTGCTGGTGAGGGTAGCATCAGGAAGGAAGGTCACGACGAGGAGGTTTCGGGGAGGAGGGCGCGGCAACGAGGGCGCGGCGAGGAGGCGTCGGGGAGGAGGAGGGCGCGACATGGAGGTGTTGTGGAGGAGGAGGGAGCGGTGAGGAGGAGGGCTCGGGGAGGAGGAAACACGAGGCATGGAGGAAGCCCGATGGATTGGGGAAAAAAACTGAATCGTGGATTTAGCCACGGATTGGAAAAAATCCGTGGTAGTATGAAACCTATAGCCACATACCTATAAAATTGTGGAAATAGGTCCGTGGATATAGCACAAATTTGTAGTAGTGTATGCCATGCATTGCTGTTGTGAATACATCCATTCCCAAAGATATGAAGTAGTGTTGCATCCGATTCTTCCATAGCTGAAAATTGTTCCCGTTGAAGATTGGAATCCCTTTATGATTGATGGACTCCATTTAGAGAAGAACTAATATAATCCTTTCCCTATGATACCAATTGTTAGGTCCACACGGCTGAATACCCTGAAGGGGGGGCTCAATCAGGGTATGAAAAATTTAAAATTAAAGCACGTTCTGATCATGTTTTGAAGTTAATCTAAACACTCTTCTCTATCTTTCCCATTGCACAATATAAATAGAAAGTAAATCATGCATAGGAAACAATAATTTTTACTTGGTTCACCCTCACTGGGCTACGTCCAAGGAGCATAAATCGTCAATGTGCCGCTGTACCAAATAGACTATTAGCACACTGATATTTACAAGGTTCTGGATATACCACTTCTATTCCCAGGCTCACTGTCTTTACAAATTTTAGGGTCAGCTCACTGCTTTCCCAAGGGTCACTCCCTGTTTCTCTCTCTCCGGCTCACTGTCGGTGGAGAAGATCACCATCTTCCACTTCCTTTGCTCACTGCTCTGAAAAGGATCCACTCACATTTTGTAGACCTGTACGTCTCTTCATTATCACTAATGAATGCATCCTATGTTGTATATAGATGCTCTGTTGAAGTCCATATTTCACCCGTAGATGAATCTCTATTTGCACCAATAGTATTGGGTAATCTTCCAGCTTCCACGTGGCCCTGAAACACTGCTGGAGAATAAACCTTACTTGGCGCCCTTCCCTAAACCGGCATGCAAGTCTTGGCGCACAAGTCAAAACTACCACGCAAGTCCAGCTCAACCACTAGCACGACACAGGCTTCTTCAACTCCAAACTTCCACGACGCACACTCTTTTTCACCCAAACCTATTTTGGTGAGCAACCAATAAATTTCACACTTCTTCAAGAATTGGCACGCAACTTTCACCAAAATACTTTCGCAACACTTCCTTCATTAACTCAGAACCTGCACGACTCTCTTCCTTCCTCACCCAGACCACCTTGGGTGCGCAACTATCACTTGGCGCACAACCTATACTTGCGCGACCACAAACCACTTGCGTGACCATCACACCTGCGCAATGGGAGCTCTGATTTTTCTATGTGTTGAAATATGCACCTAATGAGGAGGGTTTGACCTCTATTTATAGGAATTTTTACACCCTATGTGACGAAATGAAAGTCTCCCCTCGGTGTGCAAGTCTCGGCGCACAAGTCTCTGCTGCGCTAGTCACTTTCGTGACCTAACCAAAAACATGCATGAACCTTATCCCTTTGACATATATTTATGTCTTGATCTTGAAAAACATTAGGTGCACAGGTTTCCTCTCATTTAAATACACAGCGTGCAAGTCCTTATCCAAAAAACCACTTTTCTTCATTTTTCGATTTTTAGGCCCAAAAATTTGGCAGACACTAGAAAACAACGCCACCTTGTATCTGCTCTTTTTTGTACCGCCTCCAGATCATCCATTACTTTTTCGATGTTCTTGAATCAAACATGGATCGTTAACCATAACCCTTGAACTTGACATGCCACCATGAAATACCCTTTGTTAACAAATTTGTATGTCATGGTTTTCTTTGTCAACAATCACAACACAGATGTCCACTCTGTCAACAAACACAATCACCTAAGAAATGATTCAATGATACCTTGAGGGATTTTTTCCCAACACTCTATTTTGAAAAACACCATACTGACGGTTAGGAAAAATGTGTGCTAGCCGTGTGACGTAGACAGTGTCCCAAAAAAGATGTTTTTGGGACCCAACAAACCCCAAACACTATTTGTACCTTTACCAACTAAAAAGGAATCCAAAAAAGGTCCAAGATAAGGACTTAGTTTGAAAAATAAAGGACCATACCTAAGTGAAAAAACAGGTTCTTATAATCCTCCCCCCTAAAAGAACTTATCACCAAGTTCACCTTCCAAGGGAGTAGAAACACTATTTGATAACAAATCTAGACATCATGCATACATGTGGGCTTCCCTCTCTCAAGTCTCATCATGTAACCATCCATGCTTCCAAAGCACCATACTAGAGGGATATATTAGCCATGGAGAACATTCATGCTCTAGTCGACGATACATATTGGATACATCTCAAAGGTAGAATCATCATCTCACTCAGCTGCCTTAGGGTCAATGGTATGAGACAGATTGACATGATACAGGCGAAGCTATTAAATGTTGAAGATGTCATGCATGGAATATTACATATGAGGTAATAGCACCCAACAGGCTACCATCCCAACTCTCTTTTGAATTTGAAGTGTTCTTGCATAATGAGGTGACAACATTCCCTTGTTCTAAAACTGTCACCTACCTCTAGCCATTATAGGGTTGAATGACACGACCTAATATATAAGGTCTCAAAAGGAGCCATCTGAATTGTCACATGAATGTTTTTATTATAGTAGATGTCGTCAAGAGAGATATGATTCTCCCATGATCCTCCAAAATCATCTACATAAGATCTGAGAATATCCTTTAGAACCTGTATTTCCATTCTAATTTTCCATCATTCTAATAGTAAAAATCTATGCTTTTAATCACCTGTGTTCCCCTAGACTTCTATAATCCCTTACAAAACTGAGATGTGAAATGAGAATCTCTATATGAAATGATAGTATGTGGAACCTCATGTAGTCATATGATTTCATAGACATATAGTATTCCCATCACCTCTACTGATAAAGTGTCCCTAATAGGAATGAAGTGGGATGATTTAATTAGTCCATCAATGAATACCCATATTGAATCACTTCCCTTGGGAGACCTTGGTAGGAACACTACAAAATCCATAGAAATGTCTTTCCATTTTCATTATGGGACTGGAAGCAGCTGTAACAATCACGCAAGTCTCCGGTCCTCCTCTTTCACTAACTAACATGTGAATCACGTAATAATAAAGCCTGCTATAATTTGCTTCATTTAGAGCCTCCAATACTAGCGTTTCATGTCCCAATAAATCTTAGATATGCCTCGATGAACATCCCACTAAAAGGAGTGGGAATCGCCCATCAATTCATCTCTCATATCTGTAGGAACATAGATACATGAACATAGATGAAATTTTTTATCCCTACTGATAAACCAATCTGGAGGCACGTTATTGCCTGATATACTCTACTGGAGAACCAATCCATCAGGATCTGAAAACTACCTAACCATTATCTTATCAAGGAGTGAAAAGGTAACTGTAAATTATTGGTCGTAAGACTACTCATGAATGTCATGAAACTCTAGATACATCTTAGGGAATGTGGTCATTAACTTCCATTCATCACTAGCTTCCCATACGACATAAGTTGTTGTTTTCCAACTTAGTGTATATGCAATGACAATTCCCTTCCCATGCGTGTAGGAAAGCTCAAAATCAAAGCATTGTAGATATCATACCCATCTTCATTGTCTGAAGTTCAAGTCACATTGAGAAAATATTTATTTTAAGATATTTTAGTCAATGTAAACCACAAAGCGCTCACCCAACTGATAGTGTCTTCAGGAATGTAAGGCATGGACAACTACTGCTAACTCAATGTCATGCACTGGAAAATACCTATCATGAGGCCTCAACTATTGAGATCTACACGCAATGAATTTTTCCTCCAACATTAGCACTTATCTTAGGACAATGGATGATGCATCATAGAATTTCATATAACCTATACATGGCTCTGTAAGAGTCATAATAGGTGGTGAAACAAGCCTCCCTTTCTCCTCCAAAAAGGATTTCTCACAGGCTTCTGACCATATGAACATGAAAAAATTCTTTCTATGGTCATTAATATGTGTAGAAGAATCTGAGAAATCATGAATGAAATGAATGCAATATCCATTCATCACCCAAAAACTCTGTATATCAACTCCTTTATTGGACTAATCCTAAGAAACTATAATACTAAACTTTTCTAGGTCAATAGATACTCTTTATTCTAAGATAATATGACCAAAGAAGTGAAATTTTTTGATCCAGGGGTGGAACTTAGCATGTCATCATTAATGATGATGATCTCATAGTGTACTCAGACATATCCTAGATGTTTGGATTGGTCTCTATGAGTGTGATAATACACCAATATTTCTTCCACAAAGAACATGACAAAGAGTCTAAATTAGGGGTGAAAAAACCTATTCATTAGATCAATGAAAATGTTATGTGCATTAATAAGACCGAACGATGTAACAATGTACATATAAAGACCATACCAATTACAGAAGGCTCTACCAGGTATGTCCAATGGTCTTACTCACACATGATGATAACCCGATCTTAGGATGATCTTAGAGAAGAACATTTCTCCCCAGAGATGGTCAAATAGATCTTCTATTCAAGAAAGTGGGAAATGGATCTTGACCATAAGTACGGTCAACCATCTATAATCCATGCATAAACATATGGTTCCATCAACCATCAGGGAGAAAAGAACAAGCGAACCACAAGATAATGTACTGGACATATATAAAGAATTTTCCCTCTAAATCCTCTTACTAATTATTGATATTTTGAATCTATGTTTGTGAAATCCTATATGGAGGAATAAACACTGAATATATTCCTAGAACAAGAATTATTTTAAACTATACCTCTCTCTCAGTAGGTATGCTAGAAAAATCATAGGGGAAGATATCCCTGAAACAATCCACTATTGGAGGGTAATAATATTGCCATAAAAACTGATCCTATATAAAATGATTTTTAGTCTGGGAGGTCACTCCACCTATCCCACGATGCTCTAGTCTAACACTACCAGAATGGATATCCCACTGACCATTATATAGATAACTGCTTCCCTCTAGTGATGTAAAAGACACCCTGTGGTGGTAACACTCTACAGAAGTGTGATAATGAACCAACCAGTCCTTCCTTAGTATAACATTGAATCCCATCATATCAAGAATAAATAAGTTCCATAAGAATGGTTAACTACCTAACTCAAGGGTACAATCCCTACATTTGTGTATTCCCTTTGTTTATACCCCTAATGATGTTTGTAGGGTAATTACACTATAGTAATACTATATATGAAGTTTGAGACTTTCTAAAATTGATGTAGATATAAAATATATTGAATCACTATTATCAAATAATGTAGACATTATATTATTGGATATAGTAATAGTACCTCATACTGTAGAAGGTCACACAACTTTATCCATGGGTATTGGCTGTTGGACATTCAACTAACCTGATCCATGGCCCTATAAAACAAATAGACTACCATGATCCTAAATAATATGTTGTTTATTAGGGGTATGGATACCCTTTTCTTGACCTTTTCCTCATCCAAAACCACTAGTGCTAATCCAACTCTTCTCCTGATGTGGTGTAAAAGAACATGCTCATGAAGGTAGACCTAGAATAGATCCTTTTCTCCTCAAAGATGGTGGAAATGTCCTACATAAATGCTGATGATTCCTTATATGACCACAAGAATGGGACTCCAGTGGCTCTCTGTTATAATAAGTCTTCGAATTCCCCCATCATCCACATAGATTACCCACCTTAGAGCTATAAAAATAGAATCTGTAGTTGTCACTTCCTTGAATAGAAACCTTGAGGGAATGTTTCCTGCCACTATAAGAACTAATTGCCTCCTGCAGCACTGGTAATATGTACCTGGTACTATTATCATCCCTTAGGTTGTCCTGAGTGATAAGATCATGACTAAATACCTCAAAAAATAGGTACTATAAAAAAATTCACTAGCGTATGGATGGATTGCTAGAGCCTATCCTTGAAGCATCTAGCATGATAAATCTCATCTCTGGATAAAAGTGGTGAAAAGTATTGTAACACTGTGAAATGCACTAAATACTCAATGAATGACATAGATCCCTACTTGAAATACATGAACTATCATGCTCTTTCAACTCCAACCATCATTGGAATGAACTAATCATAGAATTTGGTCTGGAAATCAACCCATAACATGCCCTGATGTGACCAACATGGGTAATCACATCCCACAAACACTTGGCCGAATCCAATAGCATGTTCATAGAAAGAATAAATCTCATATCCATAGGAATTTCCATATTATTAATGATAGATTGGATGGCCTCTAACCAAGACTCAGAAACCTGCAAACTGCCATCCCTAGAAAATGTAAGAGGATGATGCTGCTGGAACTCACGAGTCAGATCAACCATCACCAGTGAAATTAATGGGGAATCATTCATGGATGAATCAGATGTACGCAACAATCACAAACATGGGAATCAATGCCGAGATCAAGTACAATAGTCAATTCCATGAATGGATCTAATATAGGTTTGAGTGGTGGCACATGTAGCACCACGTTTGGAGCATGGTCGTCACCAACCTCCCGATATATGATACGAGGATGTTGTGGCTACATTGGTCTAAAAATGAAAAGAAAACACCTCATAGAAGGATTAGGTAGAAATATGACATCACTTATAAATGATAAACATAAAAAACTCACTTCTAAAGGCATACTACCCCAACTACCCACTCAGACAGCTAGGTATCAGTAAGTCCCCAGGTATAAGTTTCATTTCGTTTGACATTTAATTTACATGTTCAATCCTTTACCATTAATAAACATGACAATGAAAGATGAGGATGTTAAACCATTTTATATTTGATGTCATGACTCACTTTACAATGTATAACCATTTTCAATGAATGAGTTCCCATACACCTAACCATATAAATGACTCCCCTTTTTTATAGAAAAATTACTTGACTAAGTAATTTACTCATCCCAACCCATGAGGGCCCATACACCTCATGAATTGAGATAGTAAATCACTGAATCAAAACCAAATTTAATACATGTACAAGATATCTATCATATCATTACTCAAAAATAAAAGACATATCAGGCAATAAAAAGTAGTGAAATGCACATATATGGAATGAAAATATGCATTAAATGTGGATTCTAGATGCCTATAATAATGCATGTAATAGTGCTCATTTCCCTCATATCATTGGGTGAAGGATTAAAAACAATCCACAAACAATTTAATAATTAACAACAACAGAAATTAGTTGTGCCACCCAATGGTGAAATAATATCAACTGTAATAGGAAAAAGTAGGAAAATAATTATATTTTTGGGTAACATGGATTTTACCACAAACCTAGTCTTTGAGGACTAAACACGACTTATGAACAAGTACAAATCATTCCTAATCTCCAATATATTGTCTCTAAATATTAAGGAAACAAAAAAACCCCTTTGATACCACATTGTGAAGTCCCAAACCCAAATGCCACTCAACGGGTGCCCCGAGCCTGGTAGGCCAAAAGGCCTCAAGTGCATCTCCATGAACACCTGAGGTTTCTGACTAGCAGCAAGGGTCTAGGGTTTGACTGGAGAGAGACTATTTCCTAATTACCAAAGTGTAGTGTAGTGGATGAAAGTAACTATAGGATAACAGTAGAAGAGATATATGTAAATAGAAGTCACAAAGGAAAATAGATCTGACATCAACAGTAACTGAAATCATTGTAATAACATTGAACAACTGATGATATGTCATGTCACTAGAAAACATGAAGACAGGGATACTATATAGCAAGAATAACATGTTCTAAAAAATAATAAAGGAAATAAAAAAATATTATGATCATCCTGATATCCAAATCGGTCTTCTTATATCAATCTCCATAGTAACATTTCAAGCAATCAAGTGATTTAATCTATATTCTTCCCTTTTTCAACAACTAAAACCATGTAATCTACTCTGGGTACCAAACGGGGCCTAAATATAGTGTGAGATAAATATCAGTGGGCCACCAACAATGGTATTAATAACATCCAGCCAGTGTAATTGAAATGTAATGTGTGCAAGCATGAGTTTATTAAGTAAAGTAGTATAATGTGACTAAATACCCATGTACGTTCTTCAGCCCTTGACTGGTGTCTATGTTGGATTTTGTTGAATAGAACCAACTACATTGTATTTTATGATAAACACATATTCATGGATTTGAATATTAATAAATAATGCATCACATCTTGATTGTTCTTCTATGTAACAATGTATGTGATATTTTTAAAAAGATAGTTGTTTCATTGAAGGTTCATAGTAGATCCCTACTATATTTAAAACCCTAAAGTTACATAACACTATTCTTGAATATATGTTCTATGATTGGATAATGTTATATGAGGTACACAAAAAATACCGGCCATTAGGTGTGAGGACTCATAAAACATTGAGACACCTTCTCATGGTGGGCGCCTTTTGTAATATCCTGGATGATATTAAGAGAATGAGATCATCTAGTAAAAACCCACATTTCTTAGTGTCATTGGATGTTCCTATATGTGGACATGTGCATTAGTCCTTTGACATTGAGATAATTATTAATGGGTATGTCAACTGACACACATAGATTTACAGATGAAAATTGTGATGCCACACTACTCGTAGTGAGGTAGGATATGTTGGGTGCATCACAAGAAAAACAACATTAATAGAAAATACGAGAATGGATTTTTCCCGTATGTTCTATAACATAAGTTGAAATATCATGCCTTTTGATTGAATTGATATTGACTAAATAAATCCTTGGCTGTGGTGAGGAATGGTAAATTTCAATTTGAGGAGGTGAAAGAAGGAGTAATCGATCACATAGGTTGATGACACTAGCTGTGAAATCCTCTTGATTCGAGTTATCAAGACAAAGGTATTAAATTACACGGTAAGACATCGTATGAGGTGACACATCATTTCGGTGTTAAATTATTTCTCTATGGGGTCCATGGAGTGTTTCTAGATTCTAAACGTGGACATTAGGTAGGCCTCACTCAATTTCATTGAGAAAGAGGCAAAGAGGGTCACACACTACGTGTATCCAAATGTCTCAGTTAAATATTCTTTTAACAAGATGAAAAAGTATTATTTATGGTTGTTGTTTAATAATTATTCAAGGATTCTGGATCACATTTTTTCGATACTTGATATTTGAGATAATATATTGGGGGTGAAATAATATATTAGTTTTCAAATAATGAAGTGATATTTATTTAAGAAATAAATAGTCATCATCAAGGTCTAAAAAATGTGGCAGAGGAAATAATGAAAATAGAAAAACAAAAGTACACACCTAATATAAACTCCAGGTACTTTTTTCTAAGTATTTTTGAGAAATAATATTATTTATTTAATTAAATGATATTAGGTGTAATTTTCTGGGTGTATATGAGGTGATAATAATAGTCAAATGTTATTATTAGTCACGTGGTCTTATTATGAATTAAATGAAATGAATAACTTCCTTTGGGTTATTAATTTCATTTGTTATTATGAGTAATATAAATCCAAATTTATATATTCTCATTAGATCTAGACACTCACTATGGTTGTGAATAATATATCTACAACAAGATCTCCAACCAAAAGAGAATTAATTTCCTCCCAGCACACTCTCATGTTACGAGAGAGGTCCACCTCCACCGACCCACGAAAACCACTTTGGAAGCAACTTTCAAGGTGATTGAAGGTGGACATCGCAAGTGAAGGATCTTTTACACTAGCACATGGTGATCCCTTCAGTGACATTCATAGATATGTGGAGCATGTGTGGATCAAGTCTAGAGGAATCCAACCCTTGGATTATATGACATAGTGATGGATCACACTGAATCATGATCGGAAGCATCAATAGAGAGATAATTCCATCAAACTAAATCTTTTATTTTAATTAAATTAATTATAACTAAAATATAATTATCCACTTTATGGTTACATGGATTCCCTATTTTCTTTTCACTGTTTGTTTTCTTCTAATGATACATCATTTTATCATCTTGAAAGATATCTTAATGATCATTTTCAACTGTAAAATCAAGTTGGGTACACCCATCCATGTGTTTCTGGTTCACCCAGAACCTACATGGGGTATCAGAGTGGTCATATTGTTGATTATAATTATTTTTTTTTCATTGATGATTTACACATTTAATAATTTAGTTGTTTCAATTCATGTTAATCATTATATAAATATGAATCTCAAGATATTTTCCCACTCTTTCATTTCTATTTAACCTTTCCGAAATAATCATTTCATTTCATTTTGATGAAAATAAAAATATAGGATCTCATCTGGAGGTGCCAAAGGTTTTCATGCAACACCAAAACACACGGCTTGTATTATGCCTCACATATCGTGTAGTCAAGGTTCAGTGCACCGGGACTGGCCCACCAAACCATGTTTTGTGTTGGGTTTTACCTGAGTCTTTATGACTATATGAGTTGACAAGGAACATGTGGCACATAGTTTCCAGATTTCACAACCTATGGCCCACTAGACAAGATGTGTAGTCCCTTCGAGTAGGGTTAGACCATGTACCCCGTATATGGGTTTCCCAACTGTAGACTCTTTAATGATGATACTACATGGTGCGTGGCCCACTAGATACACTATGTACTAAGAATAATCTGGTGCACATCTACACACCACCACACCAAGCATTTGGATTGATGGTGAACGATAGTACACACCATGTATTAGGAACTACACACCATGTACTCATCCAAATTATGCAGATCTATTAAAATTTATTACTACATTAAATCAATCCTTGATACGTGTACCATGCTGCAGGCGTAAAGACGAGGAACTACATTTGACAAGTGATATATATGTTTGTGCTTAATTTAGTATATGTGTAATGTTCATTTCTACTCATTGGGTAGTTGTGGATAGGAATTCATTGGATTACCTCCAATGTACAAGTAATGTAAAAGATAAAATTAAATGAATTTATTTTTTTAAAAAATAATTATGGATGACAATCACATGGAAATTTAGAAAAATTATTTAATATAAAAGGGTTGATTAATTAAAGATAATAAATAATTGATTGGAGTGTGATTTATCATAAACAAAAACAATTAAATAATTATATGCTAATTATATTTATGCATAAATATCATTGCATGTATGGATGATCATGAGCTGGACCAAGACCTTTTGTATTTGGTTGGTTTCATTTAATTAATTTATTTAAATTAAAATAGTTACCATGCGAGCATTATATCCATTAATATTTAGGGCCTGCATGACCAAGGTTTCTTTTATGTAAAACCCCATTTTACCCCTCACATGTATGCACTAAAAAATATTTCACATTTCCCAACTAGGACATATCTGTTGCTAAAAGTGCATTTTCTGTTGGTAAAACTTTTTACCAATATATATTCCACTGTCACTAAACTGTTGTTAAAGACTCTATCGCTAAATGTTCGTGCGACAGATAAAATAGTTCTGTGGAAATAATAATTTTACCAACAAATAATATATATGTTGGTTAAAGTATTTAGAAACATATTTTGGTGACAAATTTATCTATGGGTAATAATATTACCAACATATAATATATATATATATATATATTATAGTTGAATATAAATTATAAATATTTATTACTAGTAATATTTCTTGTTATATTTATTATTTCATCATATATAATATATAGAATACAGTTTTAACACATTTTAAACATTGAAAAAAATAATTTTATTAATAGGGAAATATTTTATACAAAATATTGGATCCACCAATCCCCCCCCCCACTGGATCCCGCAATATGGTCCACCCCCTCCAGGTGACCCATCCATGCCATCTATTCAACTCCAGATCCAGCGCCCCAACCATGCCAGTGAATCATTCATGTCATCTAGTATGCTCCAGCTCCAGCGCCCCAACCATGACAGTGACCCATCCATGCCATCTAGGCACCTCCATCTCTAGAAACTAGCTATAAATAAAAGAAAAGTTAACTTTTATGGTAAATGGATGAGGTTTTGATAGTTGTATTTGTAGAGACCCGAAGCTTGACTTACATGGACATTACATTACTTTTGCGGAATACTTAGTACATAACAAAAAATACACACACAAGGATCATAATAGTTTAGTGTCTTTGGAAACTCGGAATGTAATCTTCTAATCGTGGTGAAAGATCTCCAATATCTCCCATAAAGGTCTTCCCTTTTTTTACCTAAAACCTTTCTTTATATCCTGGGGAAAAGAAAACATAAAAGGGTGAGCTCAAATGCTCAGTAAGGGTAAACAAAAGAAATATAAATCTCATCATACACACAAGCACATAACTTTTGAAAATCTTAACCTGCAAAAGAGATCATAATTTCATAACAAGGTATAAATCATGGCAGTGAAATGTAATCAAAATAATCATAACATAAAAAATGAAACTTTGTGGCATACACACATAATCATAGAGAATCATTTATTGTTAGTAAAGACTCATTGCCAAGACTATCTTAGTGGACAAAGTCCCTTTCTGAACCGAGTCACCCTCGTTTCAGTCCTGTTTCACTGAACCGGTATAACCTACCATTCCAGCCATGTCTATCTCATGAGATATAAAATCTTTACCCAATGCATTGGAGGGAGATATAGGTCCCCCCCCCCATCTCATAATGAATCCTTTCTTATGTGTGCCACATAATCATAAATCATACATCATCGCATAACACATGTAACAAAAATGGGATTCTTGAAACATCATGAAATCATAAAACAAATCATATAAGGTAAATGACTTCATAAAAATAATTCCCTCAAAACATAATCAAATCAATGTAATAATAGGGATAAAAACAGAACCCTATATTATCTTAGATGGAAAATAATTTTGATAAAACAGTTGAACTCCATTCTTGAGGAAAATATCCTTTCTACTTCAAAAACACTTTTCTTTTCTTAACATGTCATACAATTATAAACTAAAAGAAGTTGATTAAAAATAAACTTGAAAACATGTAAAGGAAGCTTCTTGGAAATAATGTTTTAAAAATCCATTCATGTCGTATAAGTTAAAAAAACATTCTTCGTACTTTTGTCAGAAAAGTCAAAAAGTACCTCGTACGAAAAACGACAAAAGATTCCTTTCATATCATTTACTAAAAACTCACCGAAGGGTTAAATTGGATATAAACTATTGTAGAAGGATTGAAATAATATTACATATTGAGGGAACATGGATGTGGATGATAAAATACACCCGAGTAATTACCAAAGTAAAAACAATCTCGGATAAAAGTGAGATTGTGATATTTCCCTTACCTTAGGTCCGATTTGCTTTGTACGTGTCCGAAGATCCTGTATAATTGTTTAAATAATGTTATTGACTTATTCCAGAATCATACATATTGATATTATATCATATATGGTCATATTCTTAGCTTCTTATTAGTAATATTTCATTGTTACTTGTTACTCGGGTCTTTATTGCCTTTTGTTCTTATGCGTGTTTTGCCGAATAAATTCTTATTCTTCTTTTAAGGTTATAGATACCTTATATCCAGAATGGTATTAGTGTAACATATATCATATTTATTCATTCAATTAATTTATATAATTACTATGTAATGATGATCATGTAGAACGAGTCGCATCACATCGTGGAGACGGTATTCTGTACGTACGCACGAGCGATGATATTGTTCCCATGATCGTGGAATTGTATTTAAGTGTATTTATACTATTTCAGTATCAATATCACTTTATAATAATCATATATAGTTACTCATTACACCATTATACCCATTCTTGTAAGGAGATGGTGGAAAATAGAGTACACCACGGCGTGGAGACGGTATTCCATACGTATGCACGCGCGGTGATTTAATTTTTCCATAGGATGGATCGAAGGTGAATTAGGTTTGTTTCATATTTATAATAACATATCAGTATGTAAGTAATACTGATGTTATTACTTTATCATGAAACAACTAAAGAAGAAGAAGTTGAAGAAGAAAGAAAATGAAAAGATCGGTAATGGATATTACCTCTTCTTTGAAACACCTCTTTGAATCCTCCACTTAGGGAACTAAGATTGGTCTTTGAAGAAGACCAGGACCTATAGGATTATTCTAGGGAAGTGGAGAAGGGATTTTGGAAGTGGTTGGCCGATATTGAGTGCTCAAATTGGTGTGAGGAGGAGGGAGGAGGAGGTGCCCTTTTATAAGGGAGGAGAGGGGCACCTTAGGAATACCTCAAAATATTATTTTATATTAAAGTCAAAATCGGTTTATAATGGTTCCAAAGGGTCTTATTTCGAAGTTAAAGTGGTTATGGGTCGAAATCCTATTAACCAATAATATTTAGACAAGTTTAGATTATTATTTTAACCTTATCAATTAGATTTAACTCTAAGTTAAATAATTTAACTTTTACCGTGACTTTTTGTTTTCTTACACTATATGGTTAATACACTTACTATAACATGCCAAACGAACCCCAAGTAGTTTATTATTAAGATATATATCCTTATCTAAGTCATTTGGCCGAACCTTAGATTTTTATGAATAAAATAACAATTAATAATATAATATTTGATTTAAAAACTATTTTGTGTCAATTTTGACACTATTTGATAGAGGATTTTTTTGAAAGTCATAACAGAATTATATGTTCGAACCAAGTTGATTAAATCAACACTAATATATCATATTAACCTAGAAAATTAGAGGAATTCATAAAAAGTCTCAAATTACATTTATTGGAGCATTTATAACATCAATTATGTTAACATTTCCTTAAAAGGGTAATTATTGTATCATCGTTGTGTCATAAATAAACTAATTTATTTAAAGTCTAAAAATTATAATTAAAATATCATTATGTAGGAAATATTTTTATATTTCTAATGAATATTTATAGTCGAATTTATCTTATGTATAACCCCATATTAAAAATGTTTTAGTTATTAAACTTTGATTTTAACTATTTTAACTATTCATTAAATAAAATAATATTAAATGTCATAATCTAATCCATGTGGACCTAAATGGTCATATTATATTCATAAGGTTGTTTTTGGTCGAATTACACTTATCCAATAGAATTAGGACATGTGTTATGGTAATAGTAATATCATATTTACCCTTAGTTACCCTATTTACTATTAACCGTGGTAAAAAAAAGTAAAAAGTTACTATTCACCAAAAATTATTTTCATCTCATTGAACCACATTTTAGTCCTTGATATTAACCGTGTCTGTCGGATTTTTGAAATTCTATTCACAGAAGCGGTAAAATTAAGTTTTATGCAAAATTCAGCTTTTAACCTACCACTTAGTGGTTTCACTATTCATCAAAAATTGAAAGTTTTCAGAAAGTACCAAAATTTCACCCTAGGATATAATTGATATTCTGAATTCAAAAATTATTTCTATTTTACAAAATTCCCATCATATAAGTTTCATTAATTAATTTTATAATTAATTTCCGCTGTCACAACAAATAGCGTGTTTTTAAGAGATAATAACTATCAAAAGATTGACACTTGTTTATAACTGGTTTAAATGTGAAATTACATCCAATGTCCAACATTGTATTAAATTGTAAAAATATATTCTAAATATAATTTAAAACCACTCAAATTAATAATTTATCACTATTAATTATTTCGATTAAAAAAGTTGTTTTTAATTATAATTTAGTAATTTTCACTATTCATCAGAATATGAAAGTTATCCGTAAAGTACCAAAATTTCACCTTAGGCTAAATTCGATACTCCGAATCCATAAATGAAGTCCATTTTGAAAAATAAAATTTACAAAATTTCAAAAAGTGGTTATTACTATTCATAACGGCTAGTTTTAATAATATCTTAATAGCATATCGTTGTTTAACGAAACTTTGTGTTGCGTACAACACACGCTATCGTGGAAGGTCGCGATTGCGTGTAATTCAAGCCAGGTCAGAGATGTGTGTTGTGAAAGCTCCTTTTGGTGTAGCGTATAACACAAGACATTAATGAAATTAAAAAGAATATTTTTCATAAAATCACGGGGTGTTACATTCTACCCCCCTTAAAATGAATTTCTCCCTCGAAATTCGTCGGGGTTATAAATGGTTTACTATTTGAAAGTTTCTTTAATAGAAACCCACATCGGAAAAATGAATACCAAAACCAATCTTTAAAAACAAAAGTATGAAACGTAACGTTTACCCAAATAAACTAATCACTGGGTTTCCACATAGGTGAAAATATGGATATGGAAGAGAAATCTAACCATCATGTTCTAATGGAGAGTAGTAGAGAACATGGATATGGAAAAGCTAGCAATCACAAATCCATAAATTTGTGACGATCTAAGGTACCATCTGATTAATCAGATATAAGAGAACTAGGACAACATTTTTGGTTTTCAAGATCATTTCCCTAAAGTTGATGAAATTGGAATTAGAAGAAATACTTTCGTGATTTTGGTATTGTCTCACTGTTTGTTGTTCTTTGGACAATTTCTACTTCATCTCTTAAAGAAATGAAGTTGAATTTGTCATTCGTGATGTGTTAGCAGATCATGTGATAGAATGATGGGTCATTCCATCTGTCTCAAAAGGTTAGAAAAGTTATCAAAAAATACATAGGTCCATCTATAGTGAGATTAATGATATATGGTTCCTAAAATAAACTTATAATTCATATATCATACTGATTAATATAATAAATCTAGTTTCTACTAAACAGGGACTTCCTGTAGGCCAGTGGTAGGCGATAAAGGCCAGTCGCACTTCGGTTGTGGGTTCGATTCCCACATCCGTGTCCGACGCGATGGGCTGTCGCCCGTCCTGCGGGTTGTCCTTTTTCTAAAACTACATTACTATAACATCCCATCAATAATATCGAAAATCTTCTATCCTTAAACAATACTAACTTATGTCCAACATAATCTATTCTAATCTTTAGGCTTATCCATAATACTGCAGTCCACTCTCATAATATAGTGAAAA
Organism: Viscum album; assembly: GCA_963277665.1. Classification (NCBI taxonomy): domain Eukaryota; kingdom Viridiplantae; phylum Streptophyta; class Magnoliopsida; order Santalales; family Viscaceae; genus Viscum; species Viscum album. The sequence goes on from OY728156.1 coordinate 2,144,442,126, forward strand.
CGATTACCAGAGATTTAATACCATCGTTGATCCCCATATATCATAAGATATGTCTTGTTGGTCACATTCCAAACATTCAAAGGCCTTAATCAAGTATTTTCTTGAATACCCATTGAACCTTAGTGAAAACATGAATGCAGTTAAATGTTAACACTTTCCACATACCAAAATCCTCAAAATTCTATATACTCAAACCATGTTATCACTTAGTCCTTATATCAATCATGAGCTCATGAATACAATCAAACATATCATTATCTTCTTATCCCTTCATTATGCTCATATCATCTGTTTACCAAAAAATTCTCAATCACTTTTCCTGGTTACCGGTACCATAAAATTATTGAAAACCACAATAGTCCAAAACATAAATATTTCAATATTCCACGATACTATATACAACATTATTTTGGAATCCCATTACATAAACACTTAATCATTCCACCACATCGTTGTCATATTCAACATCGCCAATAGTGATCACATGTGACTTCCCTTTGTCCTTTTCCTTAAGTGGTTGCTCATGTTGATCATCACTAACCCTTGGATTAGGGCATTTATTAGCATAATGCCCCATTTCCTTGCACTTGAAGCATTGAAGTGTTGGTGGTGCATTCTATGCAGTGTTTGCTTTATTCACATCATTAGAAACCCTTTTTCCATTACCTCGACACTCAGCTGCTCGATGAACTTCTTTTCCACACTTAAAACATTTTCTAGTCCCTTTAAGACAATCTCCACCATGCTTCTTTCCACACTTTGAGCATAAGGAAACATTCATCTTCTTTTCACCATTATTCTAAGATTTCTCCTTGAACTCCATCTTTCGTTTTTTTGTCAAAACCCTGAGAAGGATATGTAACACCAACTTCCATTTCTACCTTGATAGCACAACTCACAATTTCTTCATAGCTACTGAAGTCTCTTATAGCTAATTCCCTTCGAAGACTTGGTTTTAAGCCGCTGAAAAATCGATCAACTTTACTTTCAGGTTGGATGATAATGCTAGATGCGTACCTTGCAAGTCTTGTAAAATTCGCTTTGTATATACCAACAGATTCATCATCCTTCTGCTTCAGCTCAAGAAACTCCTTTTCCATCTTTGTTCGAAGAATACGAGGGAAGTACTTACTGAAAAAACAAGTTCTTGAACTCGTCCCATTCCATGGAACCAATTTCATCTCTTGGCCTCGTATTCTTGATAAGATTCCACCATTGATCAGCTTCACCTTCCAAACGATATACTTCTAAGATGACTTTATCATTTTCAGAACATTTAAGAACTAAAAATATCTTTTCAGTGGTACTGATCCATTGTTCAGCAACAAGTGGATCAGAAGACCCACTAAAAGAAGGTGGACGTTGCCTCATGAAGGACTCAATAGAATATTGTTCCCTTCTCTGATCATTTAGAAGTCCAGAATCATTCATAGCTTGTGTAAGTATAGCAATAAGATTTTGCACTCCATCTCCCATAACATTTGTTTGTTCAGGAGGGCAATCATTGCATTGTCCATTGCATTGATCAACACGGTTCCTTCGGGTTCCAGCCATCATCTAAAACCCAAAAAGAATAGTGTGAGAGGCAAAAATCATGCTAGGGAAAACAACATAATAAAGGGGGAGTATCCTCAATATCTAACTTATTAGGTTAAATTCTAAGATCGTTACCATAGTTATAGGACTGTATCCTATACGTATATTTATGCTTAGGGACATCCCTAGACAAACCTTATAAATATCTCTAGGGATCTCACTAAAGTTCTCGCATCCTAGTTTCCAAAGGTTGACTAAACCTTTCCTCTGATACCAACTGTAGAGACCCGAAGCTTGACTTAAATGTACATTACATTACTTTTGCGGAATACTTAGTACATAACAAAAAATACACACACAAGGATCGTAATAGTTTAGTGTCTTTGGAAACTCGGAACGTAATCTTCTAATCATGGTGAAATATCTCCAATATCTCCCATAAAGATCTTCCCTTTTTTTTACCTAAAACCTTTCTTTATATCCTGGGGAAAAGAAAACATAAAAGGGTGAGCTCAAATGCTCAGTAAGGGTAAACAAAAGAAATATAAATCTCATCGTATACACAAGCACATAACTTTTGGAAATCTTAACCTGAAAAAGAGATCATAAAATCATAACATGGGATAAATCATGGCAGTGAAATGTAATCACAATAATCATAACATAAAACATGAAACTTTGTGGAATACACACATAATCATAGAGAATCATTTCTTGTTAGTCAAGACTCATTGCCAAGACTATCTTAGTGGACAAAGTCCCTTTCTGAATCGAGTCACCCTCGTTTCAGTCCTGTTTCACTGAACCGGTATAACCTACCATTCCAGCCATGTCTATCTCATGAGATATAAAATCTTTACCCAATGTATTGGAGGGAGATATAGGTCCCACCCATCTCATAATGAATCCTTTCTTATGTGTGCCACATAATCATAAATCATACATCATCGCATAACACATGTAACAAAAATGGGATTTTTGAAACATCATGACATCATAAAACAAATCATATAAGGTAAATGACTTCATAAAAATAATTCCCTCAAAACATAATCAAATCAATGTAATAATAGGGATAAAAACAGAACCCTATATTATCTTATATGGAAAATAATTTCGATAAAACATTTGAACTCCATTCATGAGGAAAATATCCTTTCTACTTCAAAAACACTTTTCATTTCTTAACATGTCATACAATTATAAACTAAAAGAAGTTGATTAAAAATAAACTTGAAAACTTGTAAAGGAATCTTCTTGGAAATAATGTTTTAAAAATCCATTAATGTCGTATAAGTTAAAAAAACATTATTCGTACTTTTGTCGGAAAAGTCAAAAAGTACCTCGTACGAAAAACAACAAAAGATTCTTTTCATATCTTTTACTAAAAACTCACCGAAGGGTAAAATTGGATATAAAATATTGTATAAGGATAGAAATAATATTACATATTGAGGGAACATGGATGTGGATGATAAAATACACCCCAGTAATTACCAAAGTAAAAACAATCTCGGATAAAAGTGAGATTGTGATATTTCCCTTACCTTAGGTCCGATTTGCTTTGTACGTGTCCGAAGCTCCTATATAATGGTTTAAATAATGTTATTGACTTATTCCATAATCATACATATTGATATGATATCATATATGGTCATATTCTTAGCTTCTTATTAGTAATATTTCATTGTTACTTGTTACTCGGGTCTTTATTGCCTTTTGTTCTTATGCGTGTTTTGCCGAATAAATAATTATTCTTCTTTTAAGGTTATAGATACCTTATATACAGAGTTGTATTAGTGTAAAATATATCATATTTATTCATTCAATTCATTTATATAATTACTATGTAATGATGATCATGTAGAATGAGTCGCATCACATCGTGGAGACGGTATTCCGTACGTACGCACGAGCGATGATATTGTTCCCATGATCGTGGAATTGTATTTAAGTGTATTTATACTATTTAAGTATCAATATAACTTTATAATAATCATATATAGTTACTAATTACACCATTATACCCATCCTTGTAAGGTGATGGTGGAAAATAGAGTACACCACGGCGTGGAGATGGTATTCCGTACGTACGCACGCGCGGTGATTTCATTTTTCCATAGGATGGATAGAAGGTGAATTAGGGTTGTTTCATATTTATAATAACATATCAGTATGTAAGTAATACTGATGTTATTACTTTATCATGAAACAACTAAAGAAGAAGAATTTTAAGAAGAAAGAAATTGAAAAGATCGGTAATGGATATTACCTCTTCTTTGAAACACCTCTTTGAATCCTCCACTTAGGAAACTAATATTGGTCTTTGAAGAAGACCAGGACCTCTAGGATTATTCTAGGGAAGTGGAGAAGGGATTTTGGCAGGGGTTGTCCGAGATTGTGTGCTCAAATTGGTGTGAGGAGGAAGGGGGAGGAGGTGCCCTTTTATAAGGGAGGAGAGGGGCACCTTAGGAATACCTCAAAATATTATTTTATATTAAAGTAAAAATCGGTTTATAATGGTTCCAAAGGGTCTTATTTCGAAGGTAAAGTGGGTATGGGTCTAAATCCTATCAACCAATAAGATTTAGACAAATTTAGCTTATTATTTTAACCTTATCAATTATATTTAACTCTAAGTTAAATAATTTAACTTTTACCGTGACTTTTTGTGTTCTTACACTATATGGTTAATACACTTACAATAACATGCCAAACGAACCACAAGTTGTTTATTATTAAGATATATATCCTTATCTAAGTCATTTGGCCAAACCTTAGATTTTTAGGAATAAAATAACAATTAATAATATAATATTTGATTTAAAAATTATTTTGTGTCAATTTTGACACTATTTGATATATGATTTTTGTGAAAGTCATAACAGAATTATATGTTCAAAACAAGTTGATTAAATCAACACTAATATATCATAGTAACCTATAAAATTAGTGGAATTCATAAAAAGTCTCAAATTACATTTATTTGAGCATTTATAACATCAATTATGTTAACATTTCCTTAAAAGGGTAATTATTTCATCATCGTTGTGTCATAAATAAACTAATTTATTTAAAGTCTAAAAGTTATAAATAAAATATCATTATGTAGGAAATCTTTTTAGATTTCTAATTAATATTTATAGTCGAATTTATCTTATGTATAACCCCATATTAAAAATGTTTTAGTCATTAAACTTTGATTTTAACTATTTTAACTATTCATTAAATAAAATAATATTAAATGTCATAATCTAATCCAAGTGGACCTAAATGGTCATATTATATTCATAAGGTTGTTTTTGGTCGAATTACACTTATCCAATAGAATTAGGACATGTGTTAGGGTAATAGTAATATCATATTACCCTTCGTTACCCTATTTACTATTAACCGTGGTAAAAAAAAGTAAAAAGTTACTATTCACGAAAAATTATTTTCATCCCATTGAACCACATTTTAGTCCTTGATATTAACTGTGTCTGTCGGATTTTCGAAATTCCATTCACAGAAGCGGTAAAATTAAGTTTTATGCAAAATTCAGTTTTTAACCTACCACTTAGTGGTTTCACTATTCATCAAAAATTGAAAGTTTTCAGAAAAGTACCAAAATTTCACCCTAGGCTATAATTGATATTCCGAATTCAAAAATGATTTCTATTTTACAAAATTCCCAACATATAAGTTGAATTAATTAATTTTATAATTAATTTCCGCTGTCACAACAAATAGCGTGTTTTTAAGAGATAATAACTATCAAAATATTAACACTTGTTTATAACTGGTTTAAATGTGAAATTACATCTAATGTACAACATTGTATTAAATTGTAAAAATATATTCTAAATATACTTTAAAACCACTCAAATTAATAATTTATCACTATTAATTATTTCTATTAAAAAAGTTGTTTTTAATTAAAATTTAGTAATTTTCACTATTCATCAGAATATGAAAGTTATCCGAAAAGTACCAAAATTTCACCTTAGGCTAAATTTGATACTCCGAATCCATAAATGAAGTCCATTTTGAAAAATAAAATTTACAAAATTTCAAAAAGTGGTTATTACTATTCATAACGGCTAGTTTTAATAATATCTTAATAGCATATCGTTGTTTAGCGAAACTTGGTGTTGCGTACAACACACGCTATCGTGGAAGGTCGCGATTGCGTGTAATTCAAGCCAGGTCAGAGATGTGTGTTGTGAAAGCTCCTTTTGGTGTAGCGTATAACACAAGACATTAATGAAATTAAAAATAATATTTTTCATAAAATCTCGGGGTGTTACAGTATTCACATCATAATCCATGACCATGCTGAAATTCCCAAGATTCTTTTCATACTCCTCTAGAATCCATCCATGATCTTCCATCATAACCTAATTCAATAATAATTATATAGAAAAGTAGTACTTCACCAACTTATAATCAAAATAGCATAGACACAAAAAAAAACAGAAACTCATGTAGTACATCAAGATGTACATTTGAAACAGAAACTCAACCTATTAAATAAAAGAAACCAAAACTACATCTCATACTCCTCAAACATCCATCCATGATATTTCAGCATCTACTGTCACAGTAGAGATTCAAAAAAGGAATATATTTCTCTCACTCTCCAAGAAATTTTACCTTCACACTTGCCAACTGTAGACAACAATATACCAATGAGATATCTCATTAAATAAAAATAAAATTTCATTTAATTTAAATTGTGGGTGCTTGTGTGAAGGAAGACTTACATTTTTTTTAGTATTGCAATACCTACAAGTAAAAATGACTATTCCAAGAGAGAGACAATATTTACAATGGAAATTATTTTTTATAAGGAAAAATATGTTAAAAAATAGGTGATAGATAAAAAAATAGGCTAGACACAAATAATGAAACACTAACCAAGTGGAGTGCAGTGAACTGGAGCTTGAAACATTTATATTTTGAGACACCATAACACTATGATGGAATCGTAGACCCCCCCCCCCAAGAACAACATACTCGACCTCCAGTATCTTCCTTCCATCCTTATCATCACAAGTCTATAAAAAACTCCTCCACTATCTATCTATGTAGCATTATATCAGAAATAAATTACAAAATCATTTGAGAGAAACAATTTCAAAAATGAAATCAACATTCTAGAAAACTCACCACATACCTCTCTTAATAGATCAAAATTGAGGCCACAAACATCCTAGATGATAAGATGGTACTCATATTTGAACATCTACAAGATTATTTGATCAATTAAAGAAGATAGAATAAAGTTCAATCCTACAAATCATGTTGACTTTACCTGGGAAAGTAAAAGAATGAAAAAGACCACAATACCATGACATGAATGGGTTAAATGGTGCCTCCAAATTAAATATTGACCAAGAAAAACACTTACATAATCTAGAGACCCAAAGCATAGAAAAATTCCATACCCACCTCATGATTCCCTATTATTGTGATGATCAAACACTCATAGCCCTGAGGCAAAACATATTCCTCTCCCTTTATTTTCCCTTATCATCACATGGATTCCAAATCCAACCCACTAGTTTCCACACTACACCACATCAACAAATACAGTGTTAATGAACACATCAAATAAGAATCAAACCACAAGCACCACCCACCCTTGAATAATGACTGTGATTCTTGTACTGGAGACCCACCAATAACACTGTATTACACAACTAAAAATTATCCATGAAAGCCGAAGTAAACCTGAAAACCCTTTAAATTAACCATCAATGAAGAAATAAAACAAGAAAAGAAATGTAAAAACATCCTATCACAAATCATAAAAAACAAACACACACCTAACAGGTGCATCGATATAGATTTATCAAAGGGAATGTCCTCGACTTTTCAAAACAATAAGTAAATAAAATGGGAGACCACAAACAACCCATTTGTCTCCAAAATACCAATCTCACCAGTAAAGTTCACAAGTTATGTGATCAAACGTTCAAACTAGAGATAATGAGTGACAATGAGGAGAAAAAATAAATAAATTTTAACCAAGTTAAAATGGTGAGCAATATCCAAGGAACTTGCTGAAACCAAAAATTAATAAATAAAACATCCAACCTAATCAAACATCTTTTATTTCTTCAACTCATCACTCAATAACCAAGAGACAATGATTATAGCAATGATGTGATGAATCCAAAATATATGGAATATCTATATTATTTATTAAGATCATTTTCTGATTTAGAAAATAAATAATCAATAAACAAATTCGATAACATATTGTATTCCATAGAATCTGAATGATAACCAACAAATACTAGACCAAAATTATAATGTAGTTATAATATTAATTAAAAAACACATGCAATATAGATTTATTGTTTAAAAGAAAAAATTGAACACATAATTTTTAATTCATGAAAATATTCAAAATAGTATCAAAATAGTTACGATTCAATACAAAAACATAAATTGTCTAATTTTTTTGTAGTACTCAAAAAAAATTATTTGTTGCATAAAAAGAATCAATATTATCACAATTCCAATTCTAAAACATTAACTGAAACATAACCAGTTCAAGGAAAATGAAACAGCACATATGATAATAAGTGACTAACCACGAAAAGTATTAAAGACATAGTTCATGAAAAATTAGAGGCACACAGTTAACCAAAGCATGACGTATCAAAATATACACCCACATTATACTGACTCACTCACACTGATATCAACATATACAACCACATATGATTTTTGATATTGAATGATATAGTATCCAAAATGTAATAATAGCCTTTGACAGATGGGAATTGAACTGAAAAAGATCACAAAAATTGATTCATACCTTCACTAGTAAGTATTAAAGACAAAAAAATTAAGATTAGTAAGCAAATGGATATTGTGATACTCTCATGCAACTAGTATAAGGCCCCGGCCTTAAACCTTACTTAATCTTGAGTTATTACAAGACTACACATTGAGGATCTTTTCAGGTTTAGAGTTTTAGAGAATTAGATCATGAAACTTGCATTACATTCCACATTTAAACAAAGTGGTTACATAAATGACAGTATTCATTCTTCCCATCAACGGAAACATATTTAAAAAATAACACGGATTCTTTCTTGACACATCCTTGACACTATCATCACCTCATGTACCTTTCCTTTGACCTGTGAAAAACATTTCAAAAACTTGGGATGAGCATAAAAATCTCGGTAAGGGTTATAAAAAAATATATAAAGGAAACATGAGTTCATATATACATAAGAATGAAATCATACTTTACCCATAAAACATAGGAACTTTAACATACCTCATCAAACCATGAATAAATCATAGAAATCATAAGACATAAAGGTAACTTGAGGCATTCATAACATTCTTATGTAGGGAGTAACCCTCTTGGTTACGTTTGGAATACCCATCACAGTATATTCCCTAAATCTCTTCGGAGAAACCTTAACGTTTCACTCCTTCGTGTTACCCAATGCATTTGAGAGCTATATCGGGCTCACCCGCCCTTAGTTTATCACGGAACCACTCGTTTTCATAAAAATGACCAAGAACCATAAATGTATCACATAAAACATGCATAAAGGAAACATAACATTTCCACATTTCAATCACAATATAACATATTAGTGTATTGAAATAATGAATCCATTCAAAAAGAAACCATTTCAAAAACCATTTAAAACATTTAATAAAGAGATTTTTGAATCAATGTGTCCCATACCACCTTGAAGCTTAAAATTTTAAACCATTAATATCCATATAGATAAATCCTTAAAACCATTTTAAAAACATGGATATTAATATGAACAAATAATTAAAACATTTAAAACGATATTTTGGTTAAAGGGGTTTTACCAAAATTAGAGACACTTGAATACAATAATTGAGGAATAACCTTTAGTCAGAACTTTATAATATCATGAGAATAAATGGATTCATGATATAATACTCCAAAGGACAGTATATACACCATATAAGAGTGAATTGGAGCATAACAACAATGGACCCTCAATAGAAATGTCAAATGTGATGAAATCCCTTATAAAGAAGGTATCCTTAAATTAATGACAAATCAATCTCAAAAATATGTGTGACAAATATAATTACACCCAATATAAGTGGATATTAAGTGTAAAACAATAAAAGTTCATTCACACATATTCAATGGATGACATATTCATTGACTACATGTTGAACCCAAAGAAATCGAAATTGGGTTAAAAAGTTCCCTTGACAGCCTAACGGCATCACATCAAAATGAGTTGATGAGAGATAAAAAGTGTATCTCATCACTTAGACATAAAATTTACATCAATAAGGATATATGAGAACATATCCCAACATAACAATATGTAAATTAAAAGACCCAACAAAAGAAGTCTTTTAAAAAAGAGGATGGTGAAAGGTTCCCTTACCGACTTGGATATCTTTCAAAACATACACCCCATGAAAGAAGGACAATAGAAAATTGATGTAAATACTCATAAACGAAATTATATTAAACAAAGAGTAGAATAATGGGCAGTAAATACACCACTCAATGGAATTTGTGGCAAATGTAGCATAAATCTCACGAGAACAAAAGTGAGATGAAAAATCCCTTATGAAAACTCGGCAGCCTAACGGCGCCACATAAAACTTCCGAACATGGATTGATGAGATCAAATAGGGTATCTCATCACATTACAATAAAATGTACAGAAATAGTAATATAAAAGAACAACCCCTAACATTTCAAAAAGGATCTTAAAATAAGTGACATGAAAGAGAGTACTTAATAAGAAAGAGAGAGGTTAGATCTCTTACGAAAGTTCGGCAGCCTAACGGCGCCACTCAAAACTGTCAAAATGGATTGATGAGAGAGAATAGGATCTCTCATCACATGAACATAAAAATTACAGTATGTTTAATATAAAAGATAATCCAAATAACAAGAAAGATGAGCTTTAAAAGGAATGACATAAAAGTGTGTACTTAAAAAAGAAAGAGAGGAGTAGGATCCCTTACCTCGGGTCCGACTTGACTCGATCGTTCTTTAATCTCCTAAAACTAAACTTGAGTTAATTTCTACTTCCTTAAGAACCTTTTAAAAGTTCATTATTCCTTTTATATCACTTATTAACATGTCATAAACATTATGTAATCATTTAAGTTAATAATATTTGTTTTGGGATATTTGGTTCTTAAGTCGAAAGTGGACTTCTTACAATTACATGTTGTTCGTGTGGCCAAATGTTTATTATATCCAGAATTGTATTCATGATGTAGATATCATATATGTCATATATATCCAGTACATTCATGCATTTATAACATTACATATTCATTTAGAGGTAAGAAATGAAATGCACCATTCATGGAGACGGTAAGCCGTACGTACGCATGAACGCTACATTCATTTCTATTTCGTATTTTATAGAATGGAATAATAATGATATAAAGTTATATTATAATTCCAGTATAATATCATATATAATATCATAGTTCCATCTTTTATACATCCCACATATGGTATTTAACGAATCAAATCACTTTGAGGGGGCGGTAATCCACACTTCCTTAAATGAAGATATCGCGTTTACCCATAATAGAAACCATAAAGGTATGCCCAAAATGAAAAAAAACATAAGCTTAAGGAAAACATAAACATATTATATATCATATATAAAAATAGTGACATCATAATGGCCACCTTTGAAGGTGTTAAATGAGTATTGAACAATCATCGTTTCGGGAGGCAGAATTTCTCCATCCACGGAAACCGTATGTTCTTTAACCATTTGATGTAGTTGTGTGAGAGTGTAGCTCGAATAAATATTATAACAACATACTATTATATTGAAGATACTGGTTTTGTTACAAAATAAGTAAATAAAAAGAGTTTAGGGGGGTTGGAGAAGCAAAATAAAACAAATGAACAAGAGAGAATGAATTACCTTTAAAAGTGTAACTCCTTTTGATTTGAGCCTAAAGGCTTCCTCTGAAAGGATTCTGACCAAAGGGAATCCTCTAGGATGAGGAGAGGGATGTGGAGAGAGTAAATGGGAAGGGTTTGTCTGAGCCAAAGGCTTGAGGAGTGTGTGAAATGAGGTAGAGGTGGGGGCCTTTTATAAGAGGAGAGGAGGGGCACTTTTGGAAAGTATGAAATATTACTTTATTTGAAAATGTTTTTCGGTTTAAAAAGGTCCCACATTGATATAATTCGTGGATAAGGTGTTAAGGGTTCTAAATCCACCATCCAATAAGTTTTGGACATGTTTAGTTTATAGATTTTACATTATCTTCCCATTTTATTTAAATCGTTAAATAATGAGGTCATCGCTGCATCATCATGATGTCATTAATAATTTAATTTATTTAGTGTCTAAAAATTATAAAACAAATACTATGATGTAGGAAATCTTTTTATCTTTCAAATTACTATTTATAATCAAAAATATGATCTTTATAATCCCATGTAAATTTTTTTTTAAAACATATGACGTTTGTGTCATTTTTACTTTTACATTAAATAAAAAGTTATTTATGTCATTTTCCAACCAAAGTGGCTCCATGGGGTCCCCAAGTTGACACATGGTTTTTCTTGGTCGGCTATGACACAACCAATGAGTGTAGGACATGTGTCAAGTTAATTTCATATTATTAAAACATTATTTTTACCTTAAACTACACTAATTACCTCAAACCGCGATTAAAAACTTAATAAGTTACTATTCACCAAAAAAATTATTTTTATCCCATTGAACCACATTTTACTTATTAATGACAACCATGTATGTCGGATTTTTGAAATTCAAAACACAAAGATGTCAAAATTTCATTTAAACGGAAAAATCAATTTTTATAAGTACCACTTAGTGGTTTCACTATTCATCAAAAATTAATGTTTTTCAGAAAAATCCCAAAAATTCACCCTAAGATATATTTGATATTATGAATTCAAAAATAAAGTCTATTTTACAAAATTCAAAACATGTAAGTCACATTAATTAATTTAATAATTAATTCCCGTCGTCAGAGCAAATAGCGTGTTTTTATGAAACAATAAGTATCAAAAGATTGACACTAGTTTAAGTCCAATTTCAAAGTAAAATTAATTCCAATAACCACTATTGGATTTAATGGTAAAAATATATTATAATTTAACTTTAAAACCAATTAAAAAGATAATCTAATCATATAAATAAATTAGATTAAAAAGAGGTTTTGAATTAAAATACCACATTTTACACTATTCATAAAAAACTAACTTTATCGGAACGATACCAAAAATTTACACAAAGTAAATTTTGACATCCTGATTCTAAAGAAGAGTTTTATTTGGTCCAATAGAATGTATAAGAGTGAACAAAACTATATTTAATGACGGTTCTCCATCAAAAGGCGGTAAGTGAACCTTTAGTGAAAACTAGGGCATATACGTCTAAAATTGAATTCTTTCCGTATTTTAAGCCTTTATATTTTATTGGATAAATGTAAAAACATTTAAAAACATATATAATCATATTTTAGTTATTTATATCCATTCCCTCCATTACAACGGCTACATGTTAACTACTATTTAAAATAATATTATTTTATTATTGGAGTGCAACGTAAGATTCCCAAGAAACTCGTTGTTGCGTGTTGGGTACGCCATCGAGCATAGCTTCCCCTTTAAATTCATATTAATATTTTATTCACAAATATGGATAAATATGAAAATTTCATATTCTTTATTTACCTGGGGTGTTACATCCTTCCCCCCTTTTGGGAAATGCGTCCTCGCAATTTTAAATTTGGGCTTGGAAACATCCTTGAAAGTCCCACATCGGAACAAGAGTCGGTAAAACAATCACTTTAAAATAATGAAAGATAAGTAAAAAGGTCACCTGAGTTAACCCATAATAGGATTCCAGTATGAAAACATGGACATGGAGGAGAAAACATAGGGTCATGTTCTGATGAAGAGTGATAGAAAACATGTTTAGGAGAAATTTAACCATGAGAAAATCACAAACTTGTGATGGGTTAAACGATATTCGATTCCCCAGTAGGAAAAGTTAATAGACAACATTTTTGTTTTAAGATACTTTTTTTGGGGGAATTTATTCATAAGGAAACATAATCACTTATCATGTTGACTTTCAAATTTTATTAGATTCCTTACACAAACTCATATTTTCACCAAAAGGATAGTATTTAGGAAGACTTGTTCACATTAAGAGTACTATAATCAACTTTTAAAGAATCACCTAATCCAAAAAAGATAACTATATACTTCCCATGTCTTTATACTTTAACCAAAACCAAAACCAAAAAGGATAGTACAAGATCAGATAATCCAGAAAAGAATAACCCTTTATGAAAAGAAAATGTATTCTTAACCTCCAAAATTTTTCCAACAAAACCCAAAGTTCAATGAGGACCATTAGATAAACAATTTGTCCATAAAATCCTTCAAAGTAAACCAAACTAAGATTGAAACCCAAATATTTGAAGGATTTAGTCACATAGTCTTCTAAGTTAAATCGTAACATTTATCTCCAAACAACATCAGTCGCTCCTAAAGTCTCGCATTAAAAATTAATTATCTTAATCACATATCCTTCATGATAGGTTAATCATTTTCATAAATAACAGAAAATAAACTTACTCTTAATTCATAAAATCATATAACTAAAAAGAATCAGTCAAACTAACCAGGGACTTCACGTAGTCCAGTGGTAGGCGATAAATACCAGTCGCACTTTGGTTGTGGGTTTGATTCCCGCAGCTTTGTCCGACGCGACAGGTTGTCACACGGTCTGCGTGTTGTCCTTTTTCCAAAACTATATAATTCTTAAAACATTCCCCAAAATGAGATAAAATCTTCAAAAATAATCATAACATATTTTAACCTCAAGTTTATCTCATTCCCTTCATTTTCCATCATATCACAGAGTAACCCATAATTACCTAAAATGTAAGGATCATATAAACCCTAATGGTTACCTTTTTAATTATTACCTGAACTTCCACACCGATTGGTCATCTCGTACATGATGCATTATAGAACATACCAAGGTTCACGTGGTTGATCATGACTCCTTGATAGTTGGTTTAGAACAACCACGAGTTTCCTCATTGAGTACCCCATTTCATCGAGTCTCTTAATCAGAGAACCACCACAGTTTCCTTCAAACCAATTGTCACTTTTGTGCCGGCGAGATCCATCCATTCACTAAAAAAGAAATGTCAGTGTGAGTATATCAACAAAACCATCATGTACTAATGAGGAAGGTAAACACTAAGATATACTTACTCATTCACTTTATCTAAAACTAGGACACTTTCTGAAATCCTAACCATTATGGTAATGTCACTTATGCTTAGAGAATAACCTAACCTCTAAAGTTATCTAAACCGACCTTTGATACCAACTATAATTCCCCAGCCTTAAAACTTACTTTATCTTGAGTTATTACAAGATTACACATTGAGGATCTTTTCAGGTTTAGATTTTTAGAGAATTAGATCATGAAACTTGCATTACATTCCACATTTAAACAAAGTGGTTACATAAAAGACAGTATTCATTCTTCCCATCAACGGAAACATATTTAAAATATAACACGGATTCTTTCTTGACACATACTTGACACTATCATCACCTCATGTACCTTTCCTTTGACCTATGAAAAAAATTTCAAAAACATGGGATGAGCATAAAAATCTCAGTAAGGGTTATAAAAAAATATGTAAAGGAAACATGAGTTCATATATACATAAGAATGAAATCATACGTTACCCATAAAACATAGGCACTTTAACATACCTCATCAAACCATGAATAAATCATAGAAAACATAATACATAAAGGTAACTTGAGGTATTCATAACATTCTTACGTAGGGAGTAACCCTCTTGGTTATGTTTGAAATACCCATCACAGTATATTCCCTAAATCTCTTCGGAGAAACCTTAACGTTTCACTCCTTCGCGTTACCCAATGCATCGGAGAGCTATATCAGGATCACCCGCCCTTAGATTATCACGGAACCACCCGTTTTCATAACAATGCCCAAGAACCATAAATGTATCACATAAAACATGCATAAAGGAAACATAACATTTCCACATTTTAATCACAATATAACATTTTAGTATATTGAAATAATGAATCCATTCAAAAAGAAACCATTTCCAAAACCATTTAAAACATTTAATAAAGAGATTTTTGAATCAAAGTGTCCCATACCACCTTGAAGCTTAAAATTTTAAACCATTAATATCCATATAAATAAATCCTTAAAACCATTTTAAAAACATGGATATTAATAAGAACAAATAATTAAAACATTTAAAACGATATTTTGGTTAAAGGGGTTTTACCAAAATTAGAGACACTTGAATACAATAATTGAGGAATATCCTTTAGTCAGAACTTTATAATATCATGAGAATAAATGGATTCATGATATAATACTCCAAAGGACAGTATATACACCATATAAGAGTGAATTGGTGCATAACAAAAATCAACCCTCAATAGATATGTCAAATGTGATGAAATCCCTTATAAAGAAGGTATCCTTAAATTAAGGACAAATCAATCTCAAAAATATTTGTGACAAATATAAGTACACCCAATATAAGTGGATATTAAGTGTAAAACAATAAAAGTTCATTCACACATATTCAATGGATGACATATTCAATGACTACATGTTGAACCCAAAGAAATCGAAATTGGGTTAAAAAGTTCCCTTGACAGCCTAACGACATCACATCAAAATGAGTTGATGAGAGATAAAAAGTGTATCTCATCACATAGAAATAAAATTTACATCAATAAGGATATATGATAACATATCCCAACATAACAATATGTAAATTAAATGACCCAACAAAAGAAGTCTTTTAAAAAAGAGGATGGTGAAAGGTTCCCTTACCGACTTGGGTATCTTTCAAAACATACACCCCATGAAAGAAGGACAATAGAAAATTGATGTAAATACTAATAAAAGAAATTATATTACACAAAGAGTAGAATAATGGGCATTAAATACACCACTCAATGGAATTTTTGGCAAATGTACCATAAATCTCACGGGAACAAAAGTGAGATGAAAAATCCCTTACGAAAACTCGGCAGCCTAACGGCGCCACATAAAACTTCCGAACATGGATTGATGAGATCAAATAGGGTATCTCATCACATTAAAATAAACGTTACAGCAAGAGGAATATAAAATAACATCCCCCAACATTACAAATAGGATCTTAAAAGAAGTTACATGAAAGAGAGTACTTAAAAAGAAAGAGAGAGGTTAGATCTCTTACGAAAGTTCGGCAGCCTAACGGCGCCACTCAAAACATTCAAAATGTATTGATGAGAGAGAATAGGGTCTCTCATCACATGAAAATAAAAATTACAGTATGTTTAATATAAAAGATCATCCCAATAACAAGAAACATGAGCTTTAAAAGGAATGACATAAAAGTGTGTACTTAAAAAAGAAAGAGAGGAGTAGGATCCCTTACCTCAGGTCCGACTTGACTCGATCGTTCTTTAATCTCCTGAATAATAAACTTGAGTTAATTTCTACTTCCTTAAGAACCTTTTAAAAGTTCATTATTCCTTTTATATCACTTATTACGATGTCATAAACATTATGTAATCATTTAAGTTAATAATATTTGTTTTGTCGATATTTGGTTCTTAAGTCGAACGTGGACTTCTTACAATTACATGTTGTTCGTGTGGCCAAATGTTTATTATATCCAGAATTGTATTCATGATTTAGATATCATATATGTCATATATATCCAGTACATGCATGCATTTATAACATTACATAATCATTTAGAGGTAAGAAATGAAATGCACCGTTCATGGAGACGGTAAGCCGTACGTACGCATGAACGCTACTTTCATTTCTATTTCGTATTTTATAGTATGGAATAATAATGATATAAAGGTATATTATAATTCCAGTATAATATCATATAAAATATCATAGTTCCATCTTTTATACGTCCCACATATGGTATTTAACGAATCAAATCACTTTGAGGGGGCGGTAGTCCGCACTTCCTTAAATGAAGATATCGCGTTTACCCATAATGGAAACCATAAAGGTATGACCAAAATGAAAAAAACAGAAGCTTAAAGAAAACATAAACATATTATATATCATATATAAAAATATTTACATCATAATGGCCACCATTGAAGGTGTTAAATGAGTATTGAACAATCATCGTTTCGGGAGGCAGAATTTCACCATCCACGGAAACCGTAAGTTATTTAACCATTTGATGTAGTTGTGCGAGATTTTAGCTCGAATAAATCTTATAAAAACATCCTAGTATATTTAAGATACTGGTGTTATTACAAAATAAGTAAATAAAAAGAGTTTAGGGGGGTTGGAGAAGCAAAATAAAACAAATGAACAAGAGAGAATGAATTACCTTTAAAAGTGTAACTCCTTTTGATTTGAGCCTAAAGGCTTCCTTTGAAAGGATTCTGCCCAAAGGGAATCCTCTAGGATGAGGAGAGGGATGTGTAGAGAGTAAATGGGCAGGGTTTGGCCGAGCCAAATGCTTGAGGAGTGTGTGAAATGAGGTAGAGGTGGGGGGCTTTTATAAGAGGAGAGGAGGGACACTTTTGGGAAGTAAGACATATTACTTTATTTGAAAATGTGTTTCGGTTTCAAAAGGTCCCACATTGATATAATTAGTGTCTAAGGTGTTAAGGGTTAGAAATCCACCCATCCAATAAGTTTTGGACATGTGTAGTTCATAGATTTTACATTATCTTTCCATTTTATTTAAATCGTTAAATAATGAGGTCATCGCTGCATCATCATGATGTCATAAATAATTTAATTTATTTAGTGTCTAAAAATTATAAAACAAATACTATGATGTAGAAAATCTTTTTAGATTTCCAATGACTATTTATAATAAAAAATCTGATCTTTATAACCCCATGTAAAATTTGTTTTCGTAAAATATATGATGTTTGTGTCATTTTTACTTTTACATTAAATAAAAAGTTATTTATATAATTTTCCAACCAAAGTGGCTCCATGGGGTCCCCAAGTTGACCCATGGCTTGTCTTGGTCGTCCATGACACAACCAATGATTGTAGGACATGTTTCAAGTTCATTTCATATTATTAAAACATTATTTTTACATTAAACTACACAAATTACCTCTAATCGCAATTAAAAACTTAATAAGTTACTATTCACCAAAAAATTATTTTTATCCCATTGAACCACATTTTACTTCTTAATGACTACCATGTATGTCAGATTTTTGAAATTCAAAACACAAAGATGTCAAAATTTCATTTAAACGGAAAAATCAGTTTTTATAAGTACCACTTAGTGGTTTCACTATTCATCAAAATTGAAGTTTTTCAGAAAAATCCCAAAAATTAACCCTAATCTATATTTGATATTCTGAATTCAAAAATAAAGTCTATTTTAAAAAATTCAAAACATGTAAGTCACATTAATTAATTTAATAATTAATTCACGCTGTCAGAGCAAATAGCGTGTTTTTATGAAACAATAAGTATCAAAAGATTGACACTAGTTTAAGTCCGATTTCAAAGTGGAATTAATTCCAACGACCACTATTGGATTTAATGGTAAAAATATATTATAATTTCACTTTAAAACCAATTAAAAAGATAATCTAATCATATAAATAAATTATATTAAAAAGAGGTTTTGAATTAAAATACCACATTTTACACTATTCATAAAAAATGAACTTTATCGGAATGATACCAAAAATTTACACAAAATAAATTTTGATGTCCCGATTCTAAAGAAAAGTTTTATTTGGTCCAATATAATGTATAAGAGTGAACAAAACTATATTTAATGACGTTTCTCCATCAAAAGGCGATAAGTGAACCTTTAGTGAAAACTTGGGCATATACGCCTAAAATTGAATTCTTTCCGTATTTTAAGCCTTTATCTTTTATTGGATAAATGTAAAAACATTTAAAAAAAATATAATCATATTTTAGTTATTTCTATCCATTCCCACCATTACAACAGCTACATGTTAACTACTATTTAAAATAATATTATTTTATTATTAGAGTGCAACGTAAGATTCCCAAGAAACTCGTTGTTGCGTGTTGGGTACGCCATCGAGCATTGTGTCCCCATTAAAGTCATGTTAATACTTTATTAAAAAATATGGATAAATATGAAAATTTCATATTCTTTATTTACCTGGGGTGTTACAACTAGATTTTCTAACACATGCATTATTTGAGGCTAAATATATAGCTTGATGTTGAGCTACTCGAGAAATTAATCATGTTGAACTTAAATAATAGAACCAGTCATGATCATAATGGATGAGTTGATATTTTAAGATATAAATTAATGTTAATAAATACTTAATAGTTGATATACTTTTAATGTTTCTAGATAATTGTGTCTATCGATTTCAAATTTTTTATATGTGTTTATATATTATTTACATAATCAAACTTCAGTGAGAGATCTCAAATAACTCAGATTAAAATTTGAGTAGATTTCAATATTAAAACTCATTATTCAATCTAGTTTTAGATGAGAGTCGAGCATCGAATGAAGTATTATCATATATTTACTTGACTGTACTCAATATGATTACACCCCCTAATGGATAACATGAACTCAATTTTCGATATCTATAAATACACCCACTTTATACAAATTAACTACATATAACTTGGCATGTTTATATGTAATTTATTTATAATTAAACTAATAATGTCATTATTTACATTATAAGGGGAAATTATCCAAGTGAAGCCACCTAAGATGCAAAGATGCATCATTTGAACATTTATATTTAGGTTGAGATAAATTTACATAAATGTGAAAAAGATAGGAGAAGAGGTCGAGCATCAGCTCACAAAGCTGAACACCATATGAAGGGAAACCTAGGAAGGTGGGTGATTCTATACCTAGGTGATCTGAGTTTTCTATGTGAGTAATTTTTGATCTATGTATAGAGGAGGATGCGGTATTACTATAGCTCGGTGTAGAACATGGTGATGGAGATTTGGAGACAGGTGTAGGGGTTCGTGGAATGCAGGGGAGGGCGGGTCTGGCTCATGGGCATCTCCACTTTCAAGACCTAAATGGCATGAAAAGAATGTAGGCCATCCTTGTAGACCACTTGGGAGCTCCATCCCATTTCCATTCCTATGGGAATCCTGGGCATGAGCCTTATATTAAACATGTAATTAACTAATAGCATCCCTCTTTAATTTCATAATATTATCGATAGTATAATGTGTTCTTTTTCTTGATATTCATCTAGTTATTAGTTGATCATGTTCACCCATTTGGAATAGGAAAAGGCCAATGATAATAAATAGAATGGTGGGTGTGAATAGTTCTTGGACAGTTCTAAAAGACAAGATAGTCGTGGTGACAACAATACCAACCCCTCCACCACCACAAGCTTGCCCTTATAGCTTCAATAATGATTTCCAGGATCTGTTTAAAATATTAATAAATAGAAAATATTATTGGATTTGTTTAAGAATATTACTAAATAGAAAATATTAAAATGGAAAAGAGGGACATTTATGAAAAAAAACCTTTACATGATCTATTTAGGAATATTACTGAATAAACAATATTAACATGGAAAAGAGGTACATCTATGCAAAGATCCTTTACAGGGTGTATTTATACTATAAAGTTATTACAACTTGAAACAATCATATAAGACAAACAGTGTAAAAGAATTACTAGGACTAAATAATACATTAAAACATCATCAAACCAAAGAAAAAAACTGTATTATATTGGATTTTATACTAAATGTTCCAAAAAAACTCCATAGAACATGATTTCTATGATTGGGATCTATAAGCGGTAAATAGATAAATGACATGAACCAACCCATACAACTGGTTGATTCCAGTGAGCATCTATTTTTGTAGTACTTGCTTCAGTGACCAAGTTAAGCATGAGGATTGCACCATCTTCAGCTATATCAAAAATGGCACAACTCCCTAGTGCAACATCACGAGGAAATCATTTTTTTCATGGAAATTATTCAAATTACTAACAATAGTCTTAGTAGGATTCTCAAAAACGCATTTAAACTTTTTGAATCCGGTTACATATATTGTGACAGATTTAGGTCCTTCAGCACCCATCTCATTATGTAAATCCTTGTGAAGAAAAATGAAATTCTCTATTACCAATTCACACGCCTGTTACGGTCTGCCTCCCAAAACACCACCTTGTATGTTTTCAAGAACAATAACATAAAAGTAAATAAATAAACACCAACAAATAATATTCAATGAAATATGTTTCTAATAAGAATGTGATGGTTTTGGATGAATCGAACAATGAAAGAGTAATTTGTGAACAAAAGAAAAAAAAGTGAAATTTGATTATTCTAAGCACATATGATGACTAAAAATGATGATGATTTACACAGAAAACAGTAAAATGAACCGAATCAGATGATTAGAGTATAGAGACTTCGTGATATTATCAAAGAGTCAGACATCTTCATTTTTTCGAGGAAGATTAAGTGATATTTGAAAACAAAAAATGGAAAAATGTCTGGAATATTATGAGAAAATAAAACAGTGTGGAAAACGGTGATCAAATAGAAACTCAGAACACCCACATACAGATTCAACAAAATATATCCTACTTCCCGGGGGTAGACTGGATGGGATTTGGGGGGAATTGATGAATGGTTACTGTAATTTGGGGGGATGCAAATTTCATAATGGCTAGCAGATGTGAGGCGGGGGCGGCAGGATGTGAGATAGGGTGGCGGTGCAACCGAACACAGATAGGGATTGCGGGATGTGAGGCAAAAGTAGGGAGGGGCAGGGTGTGAGGCGGGGAGGTAGTGAAGAAGACACAGATATGGGTGGAAATGGAGTCCCAATTAGGGTTTCACTGATGTTTTTTTTTCAGAAAAACAATTTAAATGTTTATTAAATAAATAATATTAAAAATATTTTAAAACAGTTAATATTTCAAGAAAATTGAATAAATAGTATAGAAAACTATATAAAAAAATTAAAATTTCATGAAAATTGAAAATTAAAATAAATTATGAGATGTTTTTTATAAATATTTGGGATATAAAAAGTTGCTCTAATCATAATATATATATATAATATGTTTCTATTAATTGGTTATTGATAAATTCATTTCTTTGTTGAATGATTTATTGTAACCATTTTTATTGACGTCAAAATATTTGTTGGTAATAACGTTATTAATAACAGATTCATGTGTTAGTAAAAAAACTGTTGGTATTAGTATGATAAATCAATAGATTCAGCTGATGGTAAATGATATGTTGGTATTGAATGATTAATATCAATAGATATATCTGTTGGTAAAAATAACTGTTGGTATTATAAATTAATACCAATACAACATATTATCTGTTGGAATTTATTATTTTTACTAACATATATATTGTCTGTCAATAAATTTCTGTTGGTAAAAGTCGATTTTTTTGTAGTGACGTCAGATAAAATCATTTTTAATGGATAGAGCTTCCAAGCTAGTAGAGGTGGATCAAGTTACAATCCAAGGAAAAATCAATCTATAGAGATTCAAAAAATGGATAGGTGGAATGCTGTAAACACGTGCCAAAAATATTCAAGGTTTTTTCTTCCCTATCTCTTGGATAATTTTATCAACTTCTAGTTAAACTAACCCATTGAAAAATATAATTATAATTCAATTTATTTTATTTCTGTTAGTTTCATGTTCCACTTATTATGGGTGTGTTTTCAAGATCACTCAATTAATGAATTAAAAAATCATCCAAGAAGGAATGAAAATATGACCGGATTATATGTCAATTTTATCATAGAAATGGTAAATCACATAAGTATACTCCACATAATATTAACCGGTCTATAAGAAAGATAATTGAATAGAAATCAATTTTTAAGGATAAAATATCCCATGGAATTTTTATTTCGGTAGAACCTTCAATAGCCTTGGTTATAATTGAACCATAGTTCAAAGTTCATGAACAAACCTAGTTGGAGTGATTTTAGTTATCGGGGAATTATTATTCGAGGTATTGGGATGACATGACTTGGTTCTCATCAAGGGTTGAATTTCATAGCTGGACTTAGTGTGACCAATAGTAAATGGATGAAGAAATCCAAAATAAAAGGATTTCAGGATTGGGGAGTCCCCTCAGTGGATCAAGGAGCTATGAGTAAATGCAGTTGGCATTTGGAATTCCAACCTAAAACCTTTCATGTTGCCTAAAACCCCTATTTTGGGTAATGTGAAAGGAAATATGTATCATTTCCACTAGAATATTCTGCAAATAGAATATTCGGTAGATAATGGTGAGGGCCATTGGATGTCGATAAAATAGTGGGAGAAAAATCAGTATTTATTTATTTATTTGTCTCAATTTTATCATGATGAAGTACTAAATCTTTTCTCATTTTAATTTTTATAAATTGAAAGAAAAATTATGTAAATCATATAATTACGAATCATATTCTGGATGGAAAACCTTCTCACTGGCACCAATTTCCAAGAGTGGTAGAGGTGTTCACGCGTCACCCTTCCCTATGAGTGGAAGTTGTATGTACTAGAAGAGCTTGTTCCAGATGTATCTAGAAATAAGGAAAGTGATGAGGAAATAACTATCTATATGAATAATTTGGATGATTCCACATATTTTCAATGTATTGTGCTATCATCCATGTCTAATGAGATATTAAAGCAACATGAAATCACAATTGTGTATAGCTTGATTTCTCACCGTAAGGGTCTATATCAAGAGAAGGAGAGACAAGAGATATATGAGATCTCAAATGCTTTGTTCACAAATATTCTTGGAGAGTCTGCACCATCTGGGCCACATGTAGTCAAGCTTATTGGATACTTTGACTGCCTGTAAATCATAGGGATTAATTTCATGGATGAGTTGAATACAAATCTCATCATATCATCAATGACCAAGAATTTCTCAAGATTTATTTTCAACAACCACATGAATCAAAATGAGAAGATTCTATCAGATCATCTAATTGGTATTTTCTGGGTAGATAAGGACATGGGGCTTGAGAGACCATAGTCTTTATGGTGAATAAGAAGAGAAAGGACAAGGAAAAGGGGCCACATATTTATAAATTGTATGAATCCCTCAATCACAATCCCTCTATGAAGGGAATGATCTATAGGAAAGGAAAGGAATGATAGGTAGTATGTTTTTCATGTGGCTAGCTGGGCCGCTAGAAGAGGAACTACACTGATAAGCGTGGGGACTCTGAAGTTTGATCTGTTATCACATGTAATATTTCCATTTCTACACATTGGGTATTAGATACATCATGTGGGGCTAACTTTTTTATAAAAATGGAGGATCCATGTAGATTTAGAAATATTTCTAGTGGGGAGGTGGATCTTTGAGCTACCAATGGTGCAAGGCTGGATGCATTTTCCTTTTTCAATTACCATGTCTCATTGCCAATTCGGATTCTTTTGGTTTTACATAACGGTTATTATGTACCTAGTGTTACCAAGAACATAATTTCTATATCATTATTAGATATGGATGGAATTATTTTAATGTTTGCAAAAATGTTTTTTTTATTTTATAAGACCAATGTATGTTATGGTATGGAACATTTAAATAATAATATGCATATATTATATTAAGAAAACCAAGTGTTGGGAATCGATAATGAAACAAACACAAATAACTTATACAACAACCAGTTGTGGAATCAATATCTTAGTCATGTAAATGAGATGTTCTTGACCAAGCTCTACCAAGATGTTTATTTAAACTCTATTGATATAATACCAATTCATAGATATCATGCTTGTTTTCGAGGAAAAATAACCAAGTTGTCTTTTGGTGGACATTGTGAAATAGACATAGAGCTTCTAGGATTGGTACACACAGATGTGTGTGGACCATTTCTAGTAGAAGCTAGAGGTGTATATTCTTACATCATTAATTTTACTGATGATTTGAGTAGATATTGAAATATCTACTTAATGATATATAAGTAAGGGTCCATGGAGAAATTTTTGTAATTCAATAATGAAGTAGAGGATAAGATTGGAATGATGATAAATCAGCATCATTCATATCTAGGTGGAGAATATCTGAACCAAGAGTTCATTAACTTTTTACGGGAGTTCCAGATTCTCTCTCAACACAATCCTTCTTATACACCATAGTGGAATAGTGTTAGTTAAAGGAGAAACCACAACTTTTTGGACATGGTGAGGTAGATTATGATCCATTCCGATATTTTATTATCCTTTTGGGGATTTCATTATAGACTACATCATACACATTAAACTGAGTACTAACTAAGGTAGAAAATGGAATTCCCTCCAAGTAATGGAATGGAAAGAAACCCATTTTTTCACACAATCGGGTATTAGGATACAAGGTGTTTGTTAAGGTATTCCCAAGAATCTAACTAGTACCCCAAGACACAAGGTTTATCTTTATATGATATCCCAATGAAACAAAATGATATTACCTATATAATGATTCATACAAGAAAGTGACTATCACGAAATAGGACATATTTTCTGATAGGGATCACATCATCAAAAGGGATAATGGGAGAAATATTGACTTCGAAGAAGTTGATGCTCGAGATACACAAGAGTTTGTACAGGAACAAGTTCTATATATCCCAATGGAAGACATTCTGAAAACAAAATTACTATGTAGAAGCTAAAGAGAGGTAGTGTAACCAAAGAGATTTGGTTACCTAGTCACTGAGTATGGTGAATCATTATTGTTGGAC
Organism: Viscum album; assembly: GCA_963277665.1. NCBI lineage: Eukaryota > Viridiplantae > Streptophyta > Magnoliopsida > Santalales > Viscaceae > Viscum > Viscum album. Next base: position 2,144,468,435 of record OY728156.1, read on the forward strand.
AATGATGAAACTCTCTCCTAAAATGAAGTAGTAGAGATATCAGAAGATATAAGATATCTAGAAGCTATGAATTATGATATAGATTACATGTATCATATCCATGTATAGTTTCTAGTTGATGAGCCAGTTGATGTAAAGCTTGTTGAATTAATATGGTTGTTCAAGAGAAATATGGACATGGAAGATCATGTTACCACCTATAAAGAAAGGCTAGTAGATAATGGATTCATACAACATCAAGGAATTGACTATGATGAAACCTTCTCATAGTTTCTGTCACGACCCGTCCTCGGGGCCCGTGCCGTGACTACCCCAAGCCCGCCTTCCATAGGCCAGGGGCTGGCGACTAGCACCAAGGCGTAAAATCCCAGTAAACAGGGAAGGCATTGCCTTTATAAGTAACAACCACACAGAGTCAGCAAGCGGAAAGTAAAGTGCAGAAAAGTAAAGGGGCCGGAAATACAAGCCCAACTGTAAAGTACAACTGAAAAGTAAAGTACAGCAACTGAAGAAAAGACGGCGGCCTCGTGTCGTCCACTGGCAATCCCACCTGAAGGGTGGGTACAGATAGCCTCCAGGCTCCTCGGGTCCCACATCCGCTCCGAGCACGTCCCGCCCAGTGGTCCACCTCCAGGTACCGTCCTGCTCCACGCCCCAACCGTGATCAGCGCTGTCCGTCGTCTGCAACCAACACAACAAGGTGCGGGCATAGCCCATGCAGGGGTGAGTACAAGCTACTCAGTAAGGACCCCGAGACCCCCGAAGGTCTCCCGAAATCCACAAAGGATATAGCACAAAAGAAAGATGCAATCACGAAGTAACATCTGACTCGACTTAGGTATATGCCCATACATATACCTAAGTCCCCAATTCTAGCTCTACTCACGAGCTCAAGAACAACTCAATCCACAAAGGAAAGCAAGACTCAAATCCACAAGGAGAGTAAACAGTAAAATCCACATAGGATAGTTCAACACAATCCACAATGGAGAGTAACATACGATTCAGCTCAACCAGGTATACTTTTTCAGATGACGTCAAAGACGATCACTGATCCGTCTAAGTCGTCGGACCCACGAAGGATCGATAGGTACTAACCCCCGCAGAAGACTCACACAGGATCGGGCTCACACAGAACCTGTAGGCAGTGGTTCACACAGAACCGGTAGTAAGGACCCACGTAGGATCGGGCTCACACAGAACCTGTAGGCACTGATCCACATGGGATCGCTGAGTGCAGTAGTCGACGCAGTCCACTGAGGATCTCTGCACAGTCGTCGCCGCAGTCCACGAAGGATCTCTGCTCTGCCGTCGTCGCAGTCCACGGAGGATCTCTGCTCTGCCGTTGTCGCAGTCCACGAAGGATCTCTGCTCTGCCGTCGAAGTCACAGCCAGCGCTAGGGTTCCCGCACAAAGCGAGCTCGTTTAGGAGGGTCCGCTCCACGAGCCGAGAGGCTGATACATCAACTGACACGTAGTCCGAAGTTGATGTATCCAAAAGTTCCGTATCGACAACAGGATCTCAACGCGACAGACGGCGCGTCAAACGGACGCCCGGTCTGAGAGTTATTGGCATTTTCGTCCCAGGGGCCCGGTTGGTTTTTAGGGCAAAACCAACCCGACCGTACTCCGCCTGTATCCGATCCTCGGGCGGAGTATGCCAAAAGTTCCGTCTCACTTAGAGGAAACTACCACAGCTGACGGTACGTCGTTCGGACGTCCGTAGCTCAAGTTATGAGCGTTTCCGCTCCGAGGGCCCGGTTGGTTTCGTGTACGAACCAACCCGACCGAACTCAAAGTCTTCCGAAACCTTGAGTATAATATACCGAAACGACCGTCTCGATCCAAGGATCGCGTAGCCGCTGACGGTTCGTCAATCGGAGGTCCCAGGCCCAAGATATGGGCGAAAGACCGAAGAGGGCCCGAAACGGGGGTTCTGGGCCCGGGGCGACCCGGCCCGGCCCGGCTAGGCCGGGTCCGGTCCGGCCTGGGCGCGGCCCGGCCGACCGGACCGGCCGGCTCGGCCGGCGCGGCTCGGCCAGCCGCGCGGGTGGAAGGCCGCGGGAGCAGCCCGTGGTCGAGGGAGCCGCGGCCCGCACGCGGGCCGCGCGGGTGGTCAGCGGACGCGGCGCATTGCCGCGTCCCGACCGGGGGGACCGGACCCGCGGACCGCGGGTCCGCTGGTTCGCCGCCGCCGCGGCCGAGCCGCGGCGGATTCCTCCGGCGGCGCGCCGGGCGCCGCCGCCCCCAGTCGCCGGCGCCGCCGCGCCGGCGACCCGCGCCGCCGCCTCCTTCCGCGGGCCGCCGGAGATGCTCCGGTGGCCCGATTTGCCTCCCGTCTGCGCCGATGCCCCTCCCGGATGCCGACCTTCACTGCGGAAACAACGGATCGCCCCTGCCGCGCGGTTTGTCGTCGTCTGCCATATCCGCACAACAAAAGAGATCGGCGGAGGGTTGCCGGGTCTTGTTCGTTAGACCCGCACCCTCCGCGTTAGCCATAATCAACGGGAGAAAAGAAAACGATGATCAACACATGATCCAACAATTTTATTTAAAGATAAAATTGTTCGTTTGAAACCGGCTTTTTAAATTTTCAAGAACGTTCACGAGAAAATTTAAAAGGGGTAACTTTTCCAAAATAAATCCCTACCTCGCAGCTGTTGTCGCCGAACGGGGGATCGTCGCGGGATTGCTCGTCGCGGAGAAGGAGATCGTCGCGTCGTCGCGGTATCCGGCGTCGCGTCGCCAATCTCCGGATCAAGAACAAACGGATTTAATTAATTAAATCCGTTGTTATTGAAATTAAGAAGGGAGAATTTAGAAGTTTCGATTCTCACCTTTAACCGCCGATCGCAGGTTCGCCGCGGAAGATGAGGCACCGAAGAAGAAGAAGAAGAAGGTCGCGGAAAAGCTGTTGACGTCGCAGATCGTGCGTCGTCGGATTCCAGTTCCGGCGTTCTTCGCGTTTTTCGCGTTCTTCGCGTTCTTCGCGTTTTTCGCGGAGAGGGTGGAGGCTCAGAGGAATAGCAATCCTCCAAAATAGACAAGTTTGTCTATTTTATTATTTTGCCAACAAACGTAAAACGCATAAGTAACGACCCAATTAATTCGTTGAATTAATTCAACGAGCGAAACAGCCCCTTTAATTCACGAAAGAAACAGTCCATTTAATTCACGAAATAAACCGCCCAATTAAATGGTCTGTTAAGAATTAAAGAAAACGCGTCGGTTGACTTTTCAGTTACTTTGACGGGTTTTCGCGGGTGCGTTACTTAGCGAAAGAAACGGCGGGGCTCGTGCGGGTCCCACCGCACAAATATCCTACCAAGGGGTAGGATATTTCTGGATAGCATCCTATCCAGTTCAACTCAGTTCAAGCCGCCTTTAAGTGACTTTAAGTGGCTTCCAAGCAGTTTAAGTGAAATAAAATAAAGTTGTCGCACAAACTTTATTTTATTTCTGACTTAAGCCGCAAAATTTAAAAACCACGTCTGAGCAAACGCAACTCCGGAAGAGGCGTTTCTAAGCAAATACCGGCGCTGCGATTTCATCGGTGCCCTCAGAATTTGATTCCGGGCACCGGTTCAAAAGATAGAAAAACCCGCTCGTCCGTTCACTGAACGTACCCGAGCCAATCTTCGGAAAATGATTCCGGGCACACCGGTCCTCGGAATCAGGTGCCGTCTGAAGCTGCGCTCTTGTAAAATTCCAAAGAAAATTAAGAAAAAAATTTCCTTGAAATTTGCGGGTCTTTACATTACTCCCACCTCAGGGCTTTACGTCCCCGTAAAGATACATCAAAAACTAGGGGAACAAATGGGGGTACTGAGCACGCATCTGAGCCTCTCGCTCCCAAGTGCTCTCCTGGAGGTTCCCGTGCTGCCATCTGATGCGCACAAGAGGAATCGACCGCCCACGTAGGACCCGCTCCTGTCGATCCTTGATCTCTACTGGGACCTCCGCAAAAGTCGCCCCATCGTCCACGTCCAGCTCCCCAAAGTCGATGATGTGCGTCGGGTCGTGCACGTATCTCCTCAGCTGAGACACGTGAAAGACGTCGTGCACCCGGTGCAACTGAGGTGGTAGAGCCAGGCGATAAGCCACCTCTCCTATCCTGCTGAGGACCTGGAAAGGCCCGATGAAGCGTGGAGACAACTTGCCGCCTCGGCCAAATCTCCGAAAACCACGTCGAGGTGAGACACGCAAAAAGACGTGGTCGCCATCCTCGAACTCCAGTGGCCTCCGCCTCCTGTCAGCATATGACTTCTGCCGGCTCTGAGCTGTCCTCATCCTCTCCTGGATGATCTGGACCTTCTCTGTCGTGGCTCGGACCATCTCTGGTCCCACGAGTGCTGACTCCCCAGGGTCTGTCCAGCACAACGGTGATCTGCAGGGTCTGCCGTACAACGCCTCGTATGGTGCCATCCCGATGGTGGAGTGGTAGCTGTTGTTGTACGCGAACTCCACCAAGGGTAGGTGGTCCTCCCAGCTGCGACCAAAGTCGAGAACACATGCACGGAGCATGTCCTCGAGTGTCTGTATGGTCCTCTCCGTCTGACCATCCGTCTGAGGGTGGAAGGTTGTGCTCAGATGGAGCCGCGTCCCGAACGCCTCCTGCAACCCCTTCCAGAGCCGGGAAGTGAAACGAGCATCTCGATCGGAGACGATAGATGATGGCACACCGTGAAGCCGTACGATCTCCTGGACGTAAAGACGTCCCAAGCTCTCCACTGAGCCCTGCTCTCTGATGGGTAAGAAGTGTGCCGACTTGGTGAGTCGGTCGACGATCACCCAAATGGAGTCGTGACCTCTGGAAGTACGTGGAAGTCCAGTCACGAAGTCCATAGATATGCTATCCCACTTCCACTCCGGGACCTCCAAGGGCTGTACCAAACCTGCTGGTACCTGATGCTCTGCCTTCACCTGCTGGCAGGTGAGGCATCGTGAAACGAACTCTGCCACAGCTTTCTTCATGCCCGGCCACCAGTGCTGTCGTCTGAGATCCTGGTACATCTTCGCCACTCCGGGATGTACCGCCAAGGGAGAAGTGTGAAACTCTCTCAGCACCTCCTCTCGTAAAGCAACTGGTACGAAGGTATGCCCTCTGAAAAGGATGTCGTGCTCTGCTCCAAGGGAGAAACCATCAGGCGCCTGACCTGAGGATATCAGTGCACGCCGGGTCTCACAGTCAGCATCCCCACGCTGAGCCTCTCTGACCCGCTGTAGAAGTGGAGGAGAGACTGTGAGAGACTGAAGAAAGGCTGCTCCGTCTCTATCCACGAAGGATATCTGCAAGGAGGCTAGCTGCTCCGTCGCCTCCTCAAGTAGCTGAATGCCCGTCCTCCTGCTGAGGGCATCGGCTACCACGTTCCCCTTCCCAGGAGTATAGACTATCTCAAAGTCATAGTCCTGGAGGAACTCAAGCCATCTCCGCTGTCTCAGGTTCAGGTCCTTCTGAGAGAAGATATACCTGAGACTCTGGTGGTCAGAAAAGACTGTGAAGCGCTCGCCCATCAGATAGTGCCGCCACGTCTTCAGGGCGAAGACCACTGCTGCTAACTCCAGGTCATGAGTGGCGTAGTTCTGCTCATGCGGCCTCAACTGACGTGATCCGTAGGCGATCACGGCCCGCTCCTGCATCAGGACGCACCCGAGTCCAGTCCCTGATGCATCGCAGTAAACTACGTACCCAACTCCCTCCTCAGGCAACCTCAAGATAGGCGCGCTGGTCAATCTCTGCCTCAGCTCCTGGAAGCTCTGCTGACATCTGTCTGACCACACGAAGGGTTTCCCCTTCTTTGTCAAAGCTGAGAGTGGTGCCGCAACTCTGGAGAAGTCCGGCACAAATCTCCGATAGTATCCTGCTAGGCCCAAGAAGCTCCGCACCTCCGTCACGCTCCTGGGTGGCTCCCAAGCTAGTACTGCCTCGATCTTCGCGGGATCCACTGCAACTCCCGCCTCAGAAATGACGTGCCCCAAGAAATGGACCTCACGCAACCAGAACTGGCATTTTGAGAGCTTGCCATAAAGCTGGTGCTCTCGGAGTGTGTCTAGCACAACTCGCAGGTGGTAGGCATGCTCCTCCTCAGTCGTCGAGTATACCAAAATGTCGTCAATGAAGACAACGACAAATCGGTCGAGGCATGGCTGGAAGATCCTGTTCATGAGGCTCATGAACACTGCTGGAGCATTGGTTACGCCGAATGGCATAACCAAGAACTCATAATGGCCATACCGACACCTGAAGGCCGTCTTCTGTACGTCCTCGTCTCGAACTCTGAGCTGATGATAGCCTGACCGGAGGTCTATCTTCGAGAACCACCGCGCTCCCTTGAGCTGATCGAAGAGGTCATCAATCCGTGGCAGCGGATACTTGTTACTCACTGTCACCTGGTTCAGGCGACGATAGTCGACACACAGTCGCAAGCTCCCGTCCGCCTTCTTGGCGAACAAAATCGGGGAAGCCCAGGGTGAAACACTGGGTCGGATAAACCCCTTGCTCTGCAAGTCCTCTAACTGTACCCGCAGCTCCCGAAGCTCGGCGGGGGCCATCCGATATGCTGGAGTAGATATCGGGGCTGTCCCGGGGTACAAGTCGATGTAAAAGTCTACCTCTCTACGAGGAGGTAGCCCTGGAACGTCGTCGGGAAAGACGTCCACGTACTGGTCCACCACTGTAGGAAAAGCCGGACTCCGCACGTCCACTGCTCCTAGGATGAGGCTAGCCAACTGATGAGAGATAGGCTGCACTCTCCTCCGCGGAAGTCCATCCTGTGCTGCAAAGGTTCCCTTCTCGCCGGTGAAGGTAAACCTGCTCCCGTTGGTACGAACACATCGCACCTTGCGCCTAAAACAGTCGATCTGGGCATGAACCGTGGATAGCCAATCCATGCCCAAGATGACGTCGTAAGGCCTTGACGCCGCTACAAGGAGATCCCAGCCGAAGCTCTCGCCTCCTAGAGTAAGCTCACACTGCCGGCACCAGTGCGTAATCGTCGAGTCTGCTCCCGTAGGAGTCTCTAGCCGTAAGGATCGAGCCAACGGCTCAGTCGGAATCTCCGAGCTCCGAACAAGGGCAGAGGCTATGAAGGAGTGACTCGCTCCTGTGTCTATAAGTACTGCAGCAAGGGTGGAATAGACACAGATCGTACCTCGAATCATCTCTGGCATGTCGGGGTCGTAGGCCTCCACTGCCTGGAGCTGGGCCTGTCCCTGCCCGCCGGCTCCCTGTGGTCGAGGTGGCCCTCCTGGTGGTGGTGGGGGTAGAGCCTGGAAGCGTCGCCCACCACCCGCTGCTCGGCCAGCTCCTCTGCCTCGTCCGCCTCCTCCCTGCGGACCGCCACGGTCGACCCTCTGCATCTGCCTGGGTGGCCCCTCCACCGTCTGCTGCTCCTCTGATCGGCGAGTCGGGCAGTCGCGAGCCATGTGACCCTGCCCGCCGCAAGAGTAGCACAGCCTGCCTCTCGAAAGGCTGGCACTCCGCTGTGTGCCTCGTACTGCTGAGCCGGTGTCCTGAGGCCGTCTGCGTGGGGGTCTGGTCTGCCTGGACCCGTGAGTCATCCGTCGGCTACCTGCTGCCGAAGACTCAGCTACCTGCCGCCCTGCGCTAGGTCTCGCCGCTGAAGAAGGCTCTGCCAGGAAGCTCTCGATCAGGAGGGCTCGCTCCAGCACTCCCGCCTGGGTCGGAATGCTGAGGGAGATCAGCGACGCCCGAATCTCCTGTCGCAAGCCCTGCTCGAAGGTCCGGGCCCGGAAGAAGGGGTCCCGTACCATGTCGGTCGAGTAGCGAGATAGGTCCGTGAACCTCGCCGCGTACTGAGCGACCGTCATGCTGCCCTGGCGCAGCTGGAGAAGCTCCTGGATGCGCACCGCTCGGAGGGTGGCCGGGACGAACTCTGAGCGGAAGAGGCTCTCGAAGTCCGTCCAGAGCAGGGATGCCTCATCGTGAACCTGGAGCATCAGGCTCCACCATCGTCCTGCCGCCGCCTGCAGGAGGCTCGCTGCGAGAATCACCATGAGATCCGCTGGTGTCCTCACTAGCCGAAAGATCCGTACCACCGCCTCTAGCCAGTCCTCGGCGGCCTGGGGGTCCGCCTCACCGCGAAACCTGGGCGGTCGCTGGCTCTGAAACTCATGCAGTGCCCTGAGGCGACGTGCATCGTCAGCGTCTGGTACTGGAAGCATCGGTGGCTCGGCGGGTAAGGCTACCGCCGGTGCCACTGCTGGCAAAGGGCCCTGCACCGAGGCCTCGTCGCTCGGTGGGCTGCCGTCGCGCCCTACACTCGGAACCCTAGATGGCAGTCGTCGCGGGGCCATCCTGAAAAGGAGAACAAGAGCACCACAGTCAGAACAGTATACCTGGTGAGCTGGCACAAGTAATCACAAGGAAAACTTGAGACTTTCATAAAGCAGATCAGTATACCCGGTGAGCTGACACAAGTAATCACAAAGAAAACTCGAGACACACACGCAATCAATGTTTTCATGCATTAAGTCGGAAATCAGGAGTCAGGGTCCTGGTGTACGGATACGTCGGCCGCCGCACCAACACTGGGCTCCCTGAACTGATAACCACACTCAATACACTAAACACTATTGCTTCACATAGAAAGAAAGGACGACCAGAGTCTGCGGTAGAACCGACCACCTTTGATACCAATTTGTCACGACCCGTCCTCGGGGCCCGTGCCGTGACTACCCCAAGCCCGCCTTCCATAGGCCAGGGGCTGGCGACTAGCACCAAGGCGTAAAATCCCAGTAAACAGGGAAGGCATTGCCTTTATAAGTAACAACCACACAGAGTCAGCAAGCGGAAAGTAAAGTGCAGAAAAGTAAAGGGGCCGGAAATACAAGCCCAACTGTAAAGTACAACTGAAAAGTAAAGTACAGCAACTGAAGAAAAGACGGTGGCCTCGTGTCGTCCACTGGCAATCCCACCTGAAGGGTGGGTACAGATAGCCTCCAGGCTCCTCGGGTCCCACGTCCGCTCCGAGCACGTCCCGCCCAGTGGTCCACCTCCAGGTACCGTCCTGCTCCACGCCCAAACCGTGATCAGCGCTGTCCGTCGTCTGCAACCAACACAACAAGGTGCGGGCATAGCCCGTGCAGGGGTGAGTACAAGCTACTCAGTAAGGACCCCGAGACCCCCGAAGGTCTCCCGAAATCCACAAAGGATATAGCACAAAAGAAAGATGCAATCACGAAGTAACATCTGACTCGACTTAGGTATATGCCCATACATATACCTAAGTCCCCAATTCTAGCTCTGCTCACGAGCTCAAGAACAACTCAATCCACAAAGGAAAGCAAGACTCAAATCCACAAGGAGAGTAAACAGTAAAATCCACATAGGATAGTTCAACACAATCCACAAAGGAGAGTAACATACGATTCAGCTCAACCAGGTATACTTTTTCAGATGACGTCAAAGACGATCACTGATCCGTCTAAGTCGTCGGACCCACGAAGGATCGATAGGTACTAACCCCCGCAGAAGACCCACACAGGATCGGGCTCACACAGAACCTGTAGGCAGTGGTTCACACAGAACAGGTAGTAAGGACCCACGTAGGATCGGGCTCACACAGAACCTGTAGGCACTGATCCACATGGGATCGCTGAGTGCAGTAGTCGACACAGTCCACTGAGGATCTCTGCACAGTCGTCGCCGCAGTCCACGAAGGATCTCTGCTCTGCCGTCGTCGCAGTCCACGGAGGATCTCTGCTCTGCCGTTGTCGCAGTCCACGAAGGATCTCTGCTCTGCCGTCGAAGTCACAGCGAGCGCTAGGGTTCCCGCACAAAGCGAGCTCGTTTAGGAGGGTCCGCTCCACGAGCCGAGAGGCTGATACATCAACTGACACGTAGTCCGAAGTTGATGTATCCAAAAGTTCCGTATCGACAACAGGATCTCAACGCGACAGACGGCGCGTCAAACGGACGCCCGGTCTGAGAGTTATTGGCATTTTCGTCCCAGGGGCCCGGTTGGTTTTTAGGGCAAAACCAACCCGACCGTACTCCGCCTGTATCCGATCCTCGGGCGGAGTATGCCAAAAGTTCTGTCTCACTTAGAGGAAACTACCACAGCTGACGGTACGTCGTTCGGAAGTCCGTAGCTCAAGTTATGAGCGTTTCCGCTCCGAGGGCCCGGTTGGTTTCGTGTACGAACCAACCCGACCGAACTCAAAGTCTTCCGAAACCTTGAGTATAATATACCGAAACGACCTTCTCGATCCAAGGATCGCGTAGCCGCTGACGGTTCGTCAATCGGAGGTCCCAGGCCCAAGATATGGGCGAAAGACCGAAGAGGGCCCGAAACGGGGGTTCTGGGCCCGGGGCGACCCGGCCCGAACCCCCCCTGGGGTCGGCCGAACCGGGTAGGCCCGACCCGGCCCGGCCCGGCTAGGCCGGGTCCGGTCCGGCCGGCTCGGCCGGCGCGGCTTCGCCAGCCGCGCGGGTGGAAGGCCGCGGGCGCAGCCCGCGGTCGAGGGAGCCGCGGCCCGCACGCGGGCCGCGCGGGTGGTCAGCGGACGCGGCGCATTGCCGCGTCCCGACCGGGTGGACCGGACCCGCGGACCGCGGGTCCGCTGGTTCGCCGCCGCCGCGGCCGAGCCGCGGCGGATTCCTCCGGCGGCGCGCCGGGCGCCGCCGCCCCCGGTCGCCGGCGCCGCCGCGCCGGCGACCCGCGCCGCCGCCTCCTTCCGCGGGCCGCCGGAGATGCTCCGGTGGCCCGATTTGCCTCCCGTCTGCACCGATGCCCCTCCCGGATGCCGACCTTCACTGCGGAAACAACGGATCGCCCCTGCCGCGCGGTTTGTCGTCGTCCGCCATATCCGCACAACAAAAGAGATCGGCGGAGGGTTGCCGGGTCTTGTTCGTTAGACCCGCACCCTCCGCGTTAGCCATAATCAACGGGAGAAAAGAAAACGATGATCAACACATGATCCAACAATTTTATTTAAAGATAAAATTGTTCGTTTGAAACCGGCTTTTTAAATTTTCAAGAACGTTCACGAGAAAATTTAAAAGGGGTAACTTTTCCAAAATAAAATCCCTACCTCGCAGCTGTTGTCGCCGAACGGGGGATCGTCGCGGGATTGCTCGTCGCGGAAGAAGGAGATCGTCGCGTCGTCGCGGTATCCGGCGTCGCGTCGCCAATCTCCGGATCAAGAACAAACGGATTTAATTAATTAAATCCGTTGTTATTGAAATTAAGAAGGGAGAATTTAGAAGTTTCGATTCTCACCTTTAACCGCCGATCGCAGGTTCGCCGCGGAAGATGAGGCACCGAAGAAGAAGAAGAAGAAGGTCGCGGAAAAGCTGTTGACGTCGCGGATCGTGCGTCGTCGGATTCCGGTTCCAGCGTTCTTCGCGTTCTTCGCGTTCTTCGCGTTCTTCGCGTTCTTCGCGGAGAGGGTGGAGGCTCAGAAGAATAGAAATCCTCCAAAATAGACAAGTTTGTCTATTTTATTATTTTGCCAACAAACGTAAAACGCATAAGTAACGACCCAATTAATTCGTTGAATTAATTCAACGAGCGAAACAGCCCCTTTAATTCACGAAAGAAACAGTCCATTTAATTCACGAAATAAACCGCCCAATTAAATGGTCTGTTAAGAATTAAAGAAAACGCGTCGGTTGACTTTTCAGTTACTTTGACGGGTTTTCGCGGGTGCGTTACTTAGCGAAAGAAACGGCGGGGCTCGTGCGGGTCCCACCGCACAAATATCCTACCAAGGGGTAGGATATTTCTGGATAGCATCCTATCCAGTTCAACTCAGTTCAAGCCGCCTTTAAGTGACTTTAAGTGGCTTCTAAGCAGTTTAAGTGAAATAAAATAAAGTTGTCGCACAAACTTTATTTTATTTCTGACTTAAGCCGCAAAATTTAAAAACCACGTCTGAGCAAACGCATCTCCGGAAGAGGCGTTTCTAAGCAAATACCGGCGCTGCGATTTAATCGGTGCCCTCAGAATTTGATTCCGGGCACCGGTTCAAAAGATAGAAAAACCCGCTCGTCCGTTCACTGAACGTACCCGAGCCAAACTTCGGAAATTGATTCCGGGCACACCGGGCCTCGGAATCAGGTGCCGTCTGAAGCTGCGCTCTTGTAAAATTCCAAAGAAAATTAAGAAAAAAATTTCCTTGAAATTTGCGGGTCTTTACAGTTTCCATTTTTAAATCCATAATAACCATACATTCCATAAAAACCTATGAGGACTATGATATTTTCAAGATGAATTTAGAAACAGCATTCCTTAACATGATTCTTTTGGAAGAAGTCTACATGACACATCTATAAGGGTTTGGGACACCAGGTGAAGTCATATGGGGTTGCAATTTTCATCAATCCAATTATGGATTAAATAAAGAATCCAGGTAATGAAAAATTGATTTTATGAATCCATAATGTAATTTGATTTCATTAATATTTAATGTGAGGCATGTGTTTATAAGAGGTATGGTCATTATCCTATTTTTATATGTTGATGAAATATTACATATTGGAAATGATGTAGCACTCTTATAGTTAGTGAAGGATTGTTTGAACAAGAGTTTCTCCACAAAGGACAGTGGTGAATAATCCTCTATTCTTGGGATCAAGATCATTTTTTATAGATCCAAGAGGTTTCTTGGACAATGTTAGGGTACATACATTGACCAGATACTAAAAAGATTTAGTATGGAATAGTAAAATATTGGATTGGTTCCAGTGTCACATGGCCTACATCTTTCTATGAGATGTGTCCTCAGACAAAAAAAAGATAAAGATAAGATGAGTAAAATCCAATACTCATTGGATATAGGATCCATCATGTATTCCATGTTATGTACCAAGTTTTATGTTTCATATGCGCTGATCATGGTTGGAAAAAATCAAGAAGATCCAGTAAAACTCCATTAGAATGTTGCTAATTCTATCTTTAAGTATCTGAGAAGAAATATGGAAATGTTCCTAGATTATGGAGTAGATTTTCATCAGATGGTATGATTATCCTAGTTTTCAGAAAAATATGAATGATCTAAAGTCGCAATTAGGATATGTTTTATCTCTCAACGGAGGAGATGTGAGCTGGAATAGATCAATGTCTAATGTTGTCGCCGATTCTACAACAGATTCCGAATATATAGTGGCTTTTCATGCAGCCAAGGGAGCCATTTTGATTCAGAACATTTCTAGGATCATGATTTAGTTCTTATAAGTAGAGACTATATCACATTGTATTAGGATAATACTATTGTTATGGCTCTAGAAAAATAACCAACGTCACATCAACGGACAAATTACATTATCAGAAGTATCACCACATGAGGGATTTATATCAAAGGGGTGAAGTTGTAGTGAGAAGACAGTACACAGAAGATAACCTTGAGGACCCCATGAATAATGGAATATCATAGTAGAAGCTTGAATATCCTGTGAGAGCTGGAGGGTAAAAGGTGGTTAGCAGTTTGCTCTAGTCCAAGTGGATGTCTCTTGGAGTTTGTGTCCAAGAATCAAATAAATTTAATTTTATAAAAAAACATGAATTCATGGATTTGAATATTAAGAAATACCTTATCACATCTTGATTTTTCTTCTTCACGACCATGCATTGGATAATGTTTTAGGGATAGTTGTTGCACTAAAGGGTCATAGAAGATCCCTGTTATGATCAGAAACCTGATGTTCCAAACACTATTCTTGGATATATTTTTTATGGACATATGATGTTATTTCAGGGACATAAATTATACAGGCCATTAGGGTTGCTGTCTCATAAAATATCAAGGTACATTCTCAAGGTGTGAACCCTTGGTAATATCTTGGAGGATATTATTAGAATGATACCTACTAATAGGAAATCCACATTTCATAGTGTCATTGGACGTTCCTATCTACGGACATGTGTATTGGACTTTAGAAATTTATATTATTATTAAATGTTATTAGAACTCGCACACATAGATTTAGTGATGAAAATTGTGATGAAAAGCTATTTGTAGCGAGGTAGGTTAAGTTGGGTGCATCATAAAAAAATGCTTCATTAATTGTTAATGGTAGAACAGATTTGTCCCTTCTATTACATAATGGATTTTTATATATTAGGTCCTTTGATGGAATTGATATAGCCTAAATAAATACATGTCCATGGTGAAGAATGGGAAAGTTCAATTATGGGAGGTCAAACAAAGTGTAATCAAGTACAGGGATTGATGACACTTGAATGCAACCCTCTTGATTTGAGATATCGAAAAAAGGGATTACATTAAAGGATATGTGTTTATATGAGGTGGAAAATCATTGTGGAATTAACTTCTATCTCTAGCGGTGCCTCGGCGTATTGCTAGATGGTAACCTTGGAATATCATTAGGCTCTACCTAATTCCACTAAGAAAGAGTCCTAGAGGGTCACAAACTAAGTGTATCCAAGTATCTCATTTAAATATTCATTTAAAAAGTTTAATAAGGATTATTTCCAGTTTTGGATTAATAATTATTCAAGGATGCTTGATCACATTTATTTTGATAGTAGTTATTCGAGAGAATATATTGTGGGTGAAATAATATATTTATTTAAAAATCATTCAATGATATTTATTTAAAAAATAAATATTTTATATTCAAGGTCTAATATATGTGCTGGAGGAAATAAATAAAATGGAAAAAAATAGTTCACACTGTGTATATTAATATACATTCGGTATAGTTTTTTATCTTGGGATTTGTGATAAATAATATTATTTATTTAATTAAATAATATTAGTTGTAATATTTTGGGTGCATGTCAAGTGATAATAATAGCTAAATGTCATTTATAGACATGGGGTCCTTCTAAGAATTAAACGAAATGATTAAATTCAATTGGGTAATTAATTCATTTTATTATTCTTTGTAATATCAATACCAATTAAATTATTCTCATTAGATATAGACATTGTATATGGTTGTTCACAATGGATCTTAAAAAATCCCTCCAACCAAGAGAGATTTCCTTTCCTCCCTGAATGTAATCAAGTTACGAGGGAGATCCTCCTCCCCCAGATCAAGGAGAGCACTTTGGAAGCGACTGTCAAGGCCGTCGAAGGCGGACATCACAAGTGAAGGATCATCCTTGCTACCACATTTGGATACCTTCGGCGGTGTCTAGAGATATGTGGAGCACATGTGGATCACCGCTACAATAATCTTACACTGGGCTTCTCTAATGCGACGACAGAAAACATTGGATCGTGACCAGAAGCCTAAATCGGGAGAGAATTCCATCAAGGTAATTATAGACTTTTAATTAAATTAATTATAACCAACATATGATGACCCTCTATATAGTTCTAGGACTTACTTATTCCCATTTTATTTTTCATTCTATTCCAATGATCTTGCATTTTATAATCATGGCGGATCTCGGATTGATCGTTGTTAACGATTAAATAATGTTGGGTACACCCATCCATGCACTTCCACTGCATGAGGAACCTACAACCCGAACATAACTATTTCATTAATTAATAAATTACAAATTCATATTAATAGGTCATGTGAGGAATTTCCAACCATAACATCACCTCATGATTGTATAAAATGTGATGGTTCTAATATTTAATAAGGCAACATTGATTAATGATATTTGATAATGAATTCCCAAGGTAATAACTACAGGTGTGTAGACCTCAAGGGTCCCCAAATTAGTAATAATTAATGCCTAACTTGGGGTAATAGTGTAATCCAAGTAACATAGTCCAAGTAATTCCAAAATGATACACTTACCGAGTCCAATGAGTTCATCCAAGTTAAAATGGGGAAAGACAGTGACCTGGCCTGAGGGGATTTAACCACGACACCTACTTTTCAATGCTAGATCCAAGGAGTGTATCCATGGAATACTATTCTAATATTGAATGGATCCTATGATTTCATACTAGGGATCTTGGAATATAAAAGGATTGGGATCAAGGTGGGTCTCAACCTATGCAAGGCGTACCCTTGAATCCGAATGAGGTTCCTGAGTTCTCAAGGCATTCTCTGATCAGAATCCAAGGCATATTTGGGTTAGGACATTCCAATATAAGTATGAATTCATGTAATAATTAATTTTGTTAAATAATTTCCTTTAATTAGTGTGATAAGGTCTAGTATAATGTAACCATTTCATCAAGTCATTTGGTTCATGCCTGGTCATTCATTACTGTGACAAAGCCATGTAGAATAAAACCATTCATTTATTCCATTTAAAGCATATTAAATATTTTAGGATCATTCATCAATCTTAAATTACTGTTTTAAGGGGTGATATGGATATACAACATATAATTCATTTACATTTAAGGCTATGTCGTATTCATTGTATACTTTCCAATTCACATTTCAAATTGCATTATCATATTGAAGCACTTTCCTTAAGATGGTTATGTGTTACGCATATGTGGTAATTTATATTATTATAGTCACATTATAAACCCCACCATTAAATATAATTTTTTTTACCCTTAATATGTTTAAACTAAGGGAAACCCGAATGGTGGCACAAACATGTCAAAACACAAAACAAACAATTATGGAATAACCTACGACATGGAAATGACCTAATTGAGGTTATAACCCCAAAAAATTAATCACATATATTGAAAGAACATATACATATAGTTATAATGTTTATAATCATGATATATAATTTCTATTAATGGTGTGTGATGAAATTATTGCACCCCACATGTAAATTATAAAATCAATAAAATTGAGGAATGAGTCATAGACCACCCACTATAGGATTGTATGATTATCCTACTTCGGTATCAGACCTTGATATGGGTCAATTCAGAGAAGATATTTGAAATGGAGAAAAATTATCATACCCTGATAACTAAGGTCACAAGAAAGAGGGAAGAGAAAGGTATTAAATGTACATGAGTAGAAATCGATGTGCATCAAACATGAAAAATGGAAGGTAGACCAGATCCCGGATAAAGGAGATCTCTTGATTCCTATTTTAGGTATTCAAAAAGATCCGAAATGATAGGAAAATAGGATAATACTATTATTTCATAGATTTAGGAAGAAAAAAATGGATCAATAGATCATTAAGGTAAATTTATACATTTTTCATAGAAAGAGGGAATGTACCCGGTTTGTCTACATGGTTTGACAAACAGTGTGCAAACCATGCATTGTTACCTGGGAAGAAGGGGGATATTCTTAGGTAAGTCACATGGATGTGCACCAACCATGCAAGGTGGATCTTTCTAAAAAACTAGCCTCATGGTTAGGCAAACCATGCGACAATCGTGCACCATTCATGCGTCTTAGAAAATTTCCCAAAAAAGTTGTGTTTTGGGCTCTAAACAAGCCCAGGACTCCCATTGGACCTTTACCAACTAAAAAGTATTCCAAAAAATGTCCATGATAAGGTTTTAGATAGAAAATAAATGGATTGATACCAGAGTGAGGAATCGGGTTCTCACATATGGTCATGTTATTCTATTGTTTGAGGGTTTAGTTTGTGTTTTTTAAAATTGTTATCATCATTGATTTTAGTTACAAAACAGTTATGTTTTAAAACAATGTTAGTGAAAGAATCATAACCTTTGATATACCCTTACTTACCCAATATATCACTATCCTAATTACTCTCATGTTCTCTCTATAATATTGAAAAATATCACTGATTACCATCCCTTAGTTACTTATTCTCATTTAAAAGAATGAAATAGTAAGTACACCTACATCCATTACCTATCCTAATGACTGAATATATTCAATAACCATTATATCAACCCAATTATAATGATCATATGTAGTGTATAGAACACGTGTAATCTATGTGTGGAAACTAATGAAAAAGAAAATAATAATTAAAGAATCATACAAATATGTGAATCACATAATGTCTAAATGATAAATATAATATAGAGTGATGAATACATATGAGTTATTAAATATAAACTTCATTCATTAAAGCGGGTAATGTGAATCTATTATTACCTTCAACTAATGGATTAGTTTTCCATGTCTAGAAAATTATAATAAATAGAAAAAAAAAACTATAGCAGTTTAGTGGATCATCAAGTTGTTCACAAAACCCCCTCTTTTGGAGTGAATATTATTATATTTAAATATTTTCTTGGATCTATTCTAGTTGTTTCACCTCCTTCTACATAATTTTAACATATATATATTTTCATTCATTAATAATTTTTTATGTTCAACATCTGATTACATTTTACTCGATTTAAACCCCTTGTACAATTAGAGGGTTCCGATTAGGCATCATGAATCCTCTAAATTATTTAAAAAATTATAATGATATCTATCTCCATTAAAGTTTAAATTATCTCTATGTTTCCTTCTGGAGAGAATCTTCTCATATTCAGTGAAACCATAGAGATGGAAATATTTTTTTATCTTAGGTCAATCAAATATAAATTAATATACTCAGATTTAATCCCTATAGAAACCCATACATATGATATAGAACCCTTGAATGACCTCATGTAGTGGAACTGTGCTTAGAAAAACTTGATGTAGGTTTTACATTACCCTGATGAATCATTTGAAACATGAAAATTAGTTTTATGAAGATTCATGGGCCTTGGTGGTACCACTATTCTAATATTTATCACTATTACTTAATATTTAAATTGAATTACATACCATTAAATAGAAGAATTTATAACCATAAACAAGAACAATAATGTTGAATCTACCCTCATTATACGGACCCAGCCTTAAACCTTACTTAATCTTGAGTTATTTCAAGAATACACATTGAGGATCTTTTCAGGTTTAGAGTTTTAGAGAATTAGATCATAAATCATTCATTACATTCCACATTTAAACAAAGTTGTTACATAAAATATAGTATTCATTTTTTCCCATCAACAGAAACATATTTAAAATAAAACATGGATTCTTTCTTGACACTTACTTGACACTATCATCATATCATTTACCTTTCCCTTGACCTGTGAAAAACATTTCAAAAACTTGGGATGAGAATAAAAAGATCTTTAAGGGATATAGAAATACGGAAAGGAAAAATTAGTACATGTATACATAAGAATCTATGAAATCATACATTACTCATAAAACATAAGCATGTTAACATGACTCATGAAATCATAAGATTTATGAATAAGTCATATAAATCATAAGACATAAAGGTAACTTGAGGCATTCATAACATTCTTACGTAGGGAGTAACCCTCATGGTTACATTTGGAATACCCATCACAGTGTATTCCCAAAATCTCTTTGGATAAACCTTTCCGTTTAACTCCTTCGCGTTACCCAATGTATTGGAGAGCTATATCCGGCTCACCTGCCCTTAGTTTATCACAGAACCATCAGTCTTCATAAACAATTCCCAAGAACCATAACATAATCATCGCACATAACTTAAGTATAAAGGAAATATAACATTCCCACATTGAAAAACCAATATAACATTTTATGATATTGAAATAATGAATCCATTCTAAAAACCATTTTCAACACCATTTAAAACATTTAATAAAGATATTTTTGAATCAAAGTGCCCCATACCACTTTGAAGCTTTTAAAATTTTAAACCATTAATATCCATATAAATAAATCCTTAAACCCATTTTGAAAACATGGATATTAATGAGAAATATTTATATGAATAAATCATCAAAACATTTTAAACGATATTTTAGTTAAAGTGTTTTTAACAAAATGAGAGACACTTGAATATAATAATTGAGGAATAACATTTAATCAGAACTTTATAATATCATGAGAATAAAGGGATTCATGATATAATATTCCAAAGTACAGCAACAACACAACATAAGAGTGAATTGGTGCATAACAATAATGATGACTCAATAGAAATGTAAAATGAGATGAAATCCCTTATAAGGAAGGTATCCTTAAATTAAGGATAAATCAATCTCATAATTATTCATGAAAAATATAAATACATCTAATATAAGGGGATATTAATTGTAAAACAATAAAATTTCCTTCACACATATTCAAAGGATGACATATTCAATAACTACATGTTGAACCCGAAGAAATCGAAATTGGGTAAAGACATTCCCTTGGTAAAATTCGATAGCTTAATGACGTCACTTTAAAATTCATAAAATTAGTTGATGAGAGAGAAAATGGCATCTCATCACTTGGACATAAAATTTAAATAAATAAGGATATAGAATAACATATCCCAACATAAAAAAAGTAAAATAAAAGACATTACAAAATAAGTCTTTTAAAAAGAGGAGGGTGAAAGGTTCCCTTACCGATTTGGGTAACATTCGAAACGTACACCCCGTGAAAGAAGGACTATACAACATTGATGTAAATACTAATAAAATAAAGTATATTACACAAAGAGTATAATAATGGGTAGTACATATACCACTCAAAGGAAATGATGGAAAATGTAGCATAAATCTCACGAGAATAAAAGTGATATGAAAAACCCCTTACGAAAACTCAGTAGGCTAATGACACCACTTAAAACATCAAAAAAATGGATTGATGAAATAAAATAGGGTCTCTAATCATATGAAAATAGAATGTAAAGTAATATGAATATAAAATAACATACCTCAACTATGAAATAGGAGGTTAAAAGAAATGACATAAAAGAGAGTACTTAAAAAGAAACAGAGAGGTAGGATCCCTTACCTCAAGTCTGACTTGTCTTATTCATTTCATTATATTCCTGAATAATAATCTTTGGTCAATTTATAATTTCATAAGAAAATACTTTAATGTTTATTATTCAATTAATATAATATATTATTATGTCATAATAATTAGTTAATTATGTGAGTTCATATCATACGTTTTGTCGATGTTCGGTACATGAGTCAAAAATGATCTTTTTTGAAAAGCATTGTCAATGTAGTTTTATGTAAATCATATCTAGAATAGTATTAATGATGTAAATATAATATATATCTAGTATATATTAGTTTTATACTTATTCCATAATATTTGGAGATAAGATGAAATGAAATGCACCGTTCATGGAGACGGTAGGCCATACGTACGCATGAACGCTACTTTCATTGTTTTGGAACATTAATGGAATTAAAACTAGATGAGATATATATATATATATATATATTATAATTCCAGTATAATATATCTACTATATAGGTCACATATGTTCATTAATTTCATTCTTCATACATTCCATGTATTTCAAGAACGAGTCACGTCACTTGAGGGGGCGGTAGTCCACACTTCCTCATATGAAATTATCGCATTTACACAACATGAAAAGAATAAAGGTATGTTTTAAATATAAAATAAAGAAGAATATATAAAACATAAATACCATATATATCATATATAAAATACAGTGACATCATAATGGCCACCATGAAAGGTGTTAAGAGAAGATTGAACGATCATCGTTTCGTGAGGTAGTAATTCGATAGCCACAGAAATAGTATGATCATTAACTATTAGATGGGGGTGTGTGTAAGTGTAGCATGAATACTTCACATAAAAACTTCCTAGTATATTGAAGATACTATTTTTGTTACAAAATAAAGGAATAAAAATAGTTTAGGGGGTTGGAGAAGCAAAATAAAACAAAAGAACACAAGTGAAGACATTACCTTTAAATCGGGTAACTCCTCTTGGTTTGAATCAAAAGGGTTTCTTGAAGAGCATTTTTTCAAATGTAAGACTGGTAGGATTAAGAGAGGGATTTATAGAGAATAAAATGAGCAGATTTTGGTCGAGCCAAAGGCTTGAGAGGTGTGGGTAAGGGGGTAGAGGTGGGCGCCTTTTATAAGAGGGAGGAGGGGCACTCTTGGAATGTCTTGAAAATTTACATTATTATAAAATGCTTTTCAGATATTAAAGGTCGCACAATTATATATATCATGTATAAGGTGATAAGTGGTCGAAATACACCCATCCAATAGGTTTTTGACAAGTGTAAGTCGTAGATTTTACCTTATCTTCTCATTTTACTTAAATCGTTTATTAATGTGGTAATTGTTGCATCGTCATGGTGTCATAAATAAATTAATTTATTTAATGTATAAAAATTATAAAAAAATTAATATGATGTAGGAAATATTTTTATATTTCTAATGGATATTTATAGTCAAAACTATGACTTGTATAACCCCATGTGAAAAGTGTTTTAGTAAAACAATACATGTTTGTGGCATATTTATTTTAACTTTAAATAAAAAGTTATTAATGTCATTTTCCTACCCAAGTGGCTCCATTGGGTCCCCATGTTGACCCATGGATTGTCTTGGACGAAACTGACTCATCCAATAAGGGTAGGACATGTTTCAAGGTCATTTAATATTATTATAACATTATCTTTACCTTAAATTACACTAATTACCTTTAATTGTGATTAATAAAACATAAAAGTTACTATTCATCAAAAAATTATTTTAATCCCATTGAACCACATTTTACATCCTAATGAAAATCATGTATGTCGTATTTTTGAAATTCAAATCACAGAAGTGGTAAAGTTTCATTTAAATGAAAAATCAGTTTTTTTAACTACCACTTAGTGGTTTGACTATTCATAAAAAATTGATGTTTTTCAAAAAAATACCAAAAGTTCACCCTAAGATATATTTTATATTACAAATTCAAAAATGATTTCTATTTTACAAAATTAAAAACATAAAAGTTTCATTAATTAATTTAATAATTAATTCCCGCTGTCAAAACAAATAACGTGTTTTTAAGAAACAATATCTATTAAAATATTGACACTAGATTAAGTCCAATTTCAAAGTGAAATTAATTCCAATGACCACCATTTAATTTAATGGTAAAAATATATTGTAATTGGACTTTAAAAAAAATTTCAAATATGATCTAATCATATAAATAAATTAGATTAAAAAGAGGTTTTGATTTAAAATACAACATTTTCACTAAAACTGATCTTTATCGAAAAAATAAAAAAAAATTACACAAAGTAAATTTTGATGTCCAGATTCTAAAGAAGGATTTTATTTTGTAAAATATAACATATAAAATCTTCAAAAGTATATTTAAATAGTGTTCGCCATCAAAAGGCGGTTAATCAACCTTTTAAAAAATATTAGAAGATTTATGCTTAAAATTGGAATCATTCGCATTTTAATCCTCTAACATTTATTGGAAAAAAATTAAAAATATTTGACAAACATATATAATAATTTTGTAGTTAGTTCTGTTCATTCCCGCTATTACAATGTCTAGGCGTTAACTACCATTTAAAATAATATTATTTTATTATTAGAGTGCAACGTAAGATTCCCAAAAAACTCATTGTTGTGTATTGGGTACGCCATCGAGCATAGCGTTCCATTTAAATTATTATTAACATTTTATTAAAAATATGGATAAATATGGAAATTCCATATTCTTTATTTACCCGGGGTGTTACATCCTTCCCCCCTTTTTGGGAATTGCATCCTCACAATTTTAAAATTGGGCTTGAAAACATCATTGAAAGCCCCACATTGGAAAAGGAATAAATTAAACTGTCACTTTAAAAGAAAGAAAGGGAAGTACAAAGGTCACCTGAGTTAACACATACTAGGGTTACATATAGGAAAACATGGATATGGAAGAAAAAACAAAGGTTCATGTTCTGAGGAAGAGTGATAAAAGAACATGTTTAGGAGAAAGTTAACCATAAGAAAATCACAAACTGGTGATGGGTTAAATGGTATTTTATTCCCCAGTAAAAAATGTTAACAGACAACATTATTGTTTTTATGTTACTTTTCATTGAGGAATATATTTATGAGCCTAACTAAATCATAAGTAAACATACTTACTTGTATTGTAGACTCTCATCTCCTACTAGATTTCTTACACAAACTCATATTTTCTCCAAAAGATGAGTATTTAGGATGACTTTCTCACATTAACAGAGCTATAATCAACTTCTAAAGAATAACCTAATATACAAAATAGAACAATATATTTCTCTTTCCTTTGGACATTAACCAAAACCAAAATTTTTAGAACAGGATCAGATAATCCACAAATGGATAATCCATTATAAAAAAGAAAATCTATTCTAAATCTCCAAAATTTATCCAACAAAACCCAAAGGTCAACGAAGACCATTCAATAAACAATTTGTTCATAAGATTCTTCAATGTAAATAAAACTAAGATTGAAACCCAAATATTTGAAGGATTTAATCACATAGTCTTACAAGGTACAAATTAACATTTATCTCCAAATATCATCAGTTTCTCTTAAAGTCTCATATTGAAAAGTAATTATCCTAATCACATAACCTCTATGATAGGTTAATAATTTCCATAGATAACCCAAAATCAACTTACTCCTGATTAATAAAATCATTTAACTATAAAGAATTAGTCAAACTAACCAGGGACTTCATGTAGTCTAGTGGTAGGCGATAAATACCTGTCGCACTTTGGTTGTGGGTTCGATTCCCGCAGCTTTGTCTGAAGCGACGGGTTGTCACACGGTCTGCGTGTTGTCCTTTTTCCAAAACTATATAATTCTTAAAACATTCCGTAAAATGAGATAAAATCCTCAAAAATAATAATAACATATTTTAACCTCATGTTTATCTCATGCCTTTCATTTTCCATTATAGCATATAGTAACCTATAATTACCTCAAATGTAAGGATCATATAAACCCTAATGGTTACCTTTATAATTACCACCTGAACTTCCACATCGAGTTGGTTCTCTCATACAAGATGCATTACAGAACTCACCAAGGTTCAAGTGGTTGATCAGGACTCCTGATAGTTGGTTTAGAATAACCATGAGATTTCTCATTGAATCCCCCATTTCATCCAGTCTCTTAATCGGAGAACCACCACATTTTCCTTCAAACCCATTGTCACTTTGGTTCCATCTAGATCCATCCATTTACTAAAACCAAAAAGGTCAGTGTGAGTATATCAACAAAATCATCATGTACTAAAGAGGAAGATAAACACTAAGATATACTTGTCCAAGTTATCTCAAACTCATTCCAACATTCAAAAATAACAATGACTCTATCTAATATAATAACCATTGTGGTTATACACAACTTTTCACTTATGCTTAAACAACACTCTAACCTCTAAAGTTATCTAAACCGACCTCTGATACCAACTATAAGGACCCAGCCTTAATCCTTACTTAATCTTGAGTAATTTAAAGAATACACATTGAGGATCTTTTCAGGTTTAGGGTTTTAGAGAATTAGATCATAAATCATGCATTACATTCCACATTTAAACAAAGTGGTTAAATAAAATATAGTATTCATTTTTTTCCCATCAACAGAAACATATTTAAAATAAAACATGGATTCTTTCTTGACACTTCCTTGACACTATCATCATATCATGTACCTTTCCCTTGACCTATGAAAAACATTTCAAAAAACTTGGGATGAGCATAAAAAGCTCAGTAAGGGATATAGAAATACAGAAATAAAACATTAGTACATGTATACCTAACAATCAATGAAATCATACATTACTCATAAAACATAATAATGTTAACATACCTCTTGAAATCATAAGATTTATGAAGAACTCATAGAAATAATAAGACTTAAAGGTAACATGAGGCATTAATAACATTCTTATGTAGGGAGTAACTGTCATGGTTACATTTGGAATACCCATCATAGTATATTCCCTAAATATCTTCGGAGAAACCTTACCATTTTACTCCTTTGTGTTACCCAATTCATTAGAGAGATATATTAGGCTCACCCGCCCTTAGTTTATCACGGAACCACCCATATTCATAAACAATGCCCAAGAACCATAAAATAATCCTACCACAAAACTTAAGCATAAAGGAAAGATAAAATTCCCACATTTCAATGACAATATAACATTTTAAGATATTGAAATAATGAATCGATTCTAAAAACCATTTTCAAAACCATTTAAAACATTTCAAAATCTGATTTTTGAATCAAAGTGTCCCATACAACTTTGAAGCTTTTAATATTTTAAACCATTAATATGCATATAAATAAATCCTTAAAACCATTTTGAAAACATGGATATTAATGAGAAATATTTATAATAATTAATCATTAAAACATTTAAAATGATATTTTAGTTAAATCATTTTTAACAAAATGAGAGACACTTGAATACAATAATTGAGGAATAACATTTAATTAGAACTTTATGATATCATTAGAATAAATGCATTTATGATAAAATATTCCAAAGGACAGTATATACACCATATAAGAGTGAATTTTTTCATAACAGCAATGAAGTCTCAATAGAAATGTAAAATGAGATGAAATCCCTTATAAAGAAGGTATCCTTAAAATAAGAATAAATCAATCTCATAATTATGTGTGAAAAATATAAATAAACCCAATATAAGTGGATATTAATTGTAAAACAATCAAAGGTCATTCAAACATATTCAAAGGATGACATATTCAATAACTACATGTTGAACCCAAAGAAATCGAAATTGGGTTAAGAAGTTCCCTTGGTAAAACTCGACAGCCTAACGGCATCACTTTAAACTTCATAAAATTAGTTGATGAGAGAGAAAATGGTATCTCATTACATGGACATAAAAATTAAATAAATAAGGATATATAAGAACATATCCCAACATAAAAATATTTAAATTTAAAGACATAACAAAATAAGTCTTCTAAAAAGAGGAGCGTGAATGGTTCCCTTAACAATTTGGGTAACATTCGAAACGTACACCCCATGAAAAAAGGATTATACAACATTGATGTAAATAATGATAAATGAAATTATATTACACAAAGATTATAATAATTGGTAGTACATATACCAATGAAAGGAAATGGTGGAAAATGTAGCATAAATCTCACGGGAATAAAAGTGAGATGAAAAACCACTTACGAAAACTCGGCAGCCTAACAACGCCACTTAAAACATCCAAAAAAATAGATTGATGAAATCAAATAGGGTATCTCATCATATAAACATATAAATTATAGTAATAGGAATATAAAAGAACACCCCCAACGAAGAAAAAGGAGCTCAAAATAAATGACATTAAAGAGAGTACTTAAAAAGAATGAGAGAGGTGGGATCCCTTACCTCAAGTCCGATTTGCCTTGTTCATTTCTTCATATTACTGAATAATAAAATTTGGTCAATTTATAATTGCTTAAGGAAATACTTTAATTTTTATTATTCAATTAATATCAAATATTATCATGTTTTAATAATTAGTTAATTATGTGAGTTCATATCATACGTTTTGTCGATGTTCGGTACATGAGTCAAAAATGATCTTGATTGAAAAGCATTGTCATAGTAGTTGTATGTACATCATATCCAGAATATTATTAATTATTTAAATATAATATATATCCAGTATATATTTGTTTTATACTTATTCCATAATATTTTGAGATAAAAATAAATTAAATGCACCGTTCATGGAAATGGTAGGCCGTACGTACGCATGAACGCTACTTTCATTGCATTGGCACTTTAATGTAATTAAAACTAGATGATAGAGATATATATTATAATTCAAGTTTAATATATATGTTATATAGGTCACATATGTTCATTAATTACATTATTTATACATTCCATGTATTTCCTGAACGAGCCACATCACTTGAGGGGGCGGTAGTCCACACTTCCTCGTATGAAATTATCGCATTTGCACAACACGAAAAGCATAAAGGTATGTATTGTATATAAAATATGGAAGCATATAGAAAAAATAAATACCATAATATCATATAAAAAATAAAGTGACATCATAATGGCTACTATGAAAGGTGTTAAGAGAATATTGAACAATCATCATTTTGTGAGGCAGTAATTTTCCATCCAATGAAACTGTGTGTTCTTTAACCATTAGACGGAGGTGTGTGTAAGTGTAGTATGAATCCCTAAAATAAAAACATCCTAGAATATTTAATATACTTTTCTTGTTACAAAAGAAAGTAATAAAATGATTTTAGGGCGTGGGAGAAGAAAAATAAAACAAAAGAACACAAGTGAAGACATTACCTTTAAATCGGGTAACTCCTCTTGGTTTGAACCAAAAGGGTTTCTTGAAGATATTTCTAACAAAGGTAAGGCTCCTAAGATGAAGAGAGGGATGTGGAGAGATAAAATGAGATGTGTTTGATCGATCCAAAGGCTTTAGAGGTGTGGGTAAGGGGGTAGAGGTGGGGGAATTTTATAAGAGGGAGGAGGGTCACTCTTCGAATGTCTTGAAAAGTTACTTTATTATAAAATTATTTTTGGATATTAAAGGTCCCTAAATTATATATTTCATGGATAAGGTGATAAGGGTTCCAAATATACCCATAAAATAGGTTTTTGACAAGTGTAGGTCTTAGATTTTACCTTATCTTCTTGTTTTATTCAAATCGTTTATTAATGAGGTAATCATCGTATCAGCATGGTGTCATAAATAAATTAACGTATATAATGTATAAAAATTATAAAAAAATTACTATGATGTAGGAAATATTTTTATCTTTCTAATGGATATTTATAGTCAAAAATATGCCTTGTATAAACCCATGTAAAAAAGTGTTCTAGTAAAATAATACATGTTTGTGAAATGTTTTTTTTAACTTTAAAGAAAAAGTTATTAATGTCATTTTCCTGCCAAAGTTGCTCCATGGGATCCCCAAGTTGACCCATGGATTGTATTGATCTTCCATGACTCATAAAATAAGGTTAGGACATGTGTCAAGGTCATTTCATATTATCATAACATTATCTTTACCTTAAATTACACTAATTACCTTTAATCGCAATTAATAAAACTTAAAGGTTACTATTCACCAAAAAATTATTTTAATCCCATTGAACCACATTCTACATCCTAATTATAACCAATTATGTCGGATTTTTGAAATTCAAATCACAGAAATGGTAAAGTTTTAATTTAAACGAAAAATTAGTTTTTTAACTACCACTTACTGGTTTCACTATTCATCAAAAATTGATGTTTTTCAGAAAAATACCAAAAATTCACCCTAAGTAATATTTGATATTCCGAATTCAAAAATGATGTATATATTAAAAAATTCAAAACCTAAAAGTTACATTAATTAATTTAATAATTAATTCCCACTATCAAAACAAATAGCGTGTTTTTAAGAAACAATATCTATTAAAAGATTGACACTAGTTTAAGTTCAATTTCAAAGTAAAATTAATTCCAATGACCACAATTGGATTAAATTGTAAAAATATATTCTAATTTCACTTTAAAACCAATTCAAAATATGATCTAATCATATAAATAGATTATATTAAAAAGTGGTGTTGAATTAAAATACATCATTTTCATTAAAACTGATCTTTATTAGAAAAATAACAAAAAATTGCACAAAGTAAATTTTGATGTCCATATTTGAAAAAAGGATTTTATTTTTTCAAATATAACATATAAAATCTTTAAAAGTATATTTAAAAAGGGTTCGCCATCAAAGGGCGGCTAATTGACCTTTTAAAGAATATTAGAATATTTATGCTTAAAATTGGATTCATTCACATTTTAAGCCTCTAACATTTATTGTTAAAAAAGTAAAAATATTTGACAAACATATATAATCATTTTGTAGTTAGTTCTATTCATTCCCGCTATTACAACGGCTAGGAGTTAACTACCATTTAAAATAATATTATTTTATTATTAGAGTGGAACATAAGATTCCCACGAAACTCGTTGTTGCGTATTGGGTACGCCATCGAGCATAGTGTTCCCTTTAAATTAATATTAACATTTTATTCACAAATATGGATAAATATGAAAATGACATATTCTTTATTTAACTTGGGTGTTACACTCATACAACCTTGAAATATGCCATTATCCATTTTGAGGGTCTTTTTAGTCTTTTATGAAACACACATGGATTGGTGGGGACCCATAAAAATATTTACATTTTCATCCTATGTCGTGGGTATCCTTGTCTTCATATTCACATAGTCAAGGATATGTAAACACAACCTTGTATATCTCTCTCCCAAGCATGATCTTTTCTTAGGACTTTATCATGCATTCCAAGATTATATCATGGTCGACCAAGTTTTGTGGAATCTTGGGTAAACACACATTTGAATGTATATCTTAGAATTCTCATGTTCGACCCATGGATAATTTAATCACTAATTGATGTAAATTTAATTTAATTCTTATGTTATATTAACATGATAGGTCATGTATCACGGTATATTGATGACTTATAGAAGGTTTAACTTGTAGTATCTTTAGATCATCACTTGTGTAGGTTTTATGTACGACTATTAATTATACAAAGTGTATAAAGAATAATTAAACCAATGAATCGGTTTAAATAATTTCCAATAAGTGTAAAAAAATTAAATTCAATATTCAATCCAATTGATCATTAAATTCTAGATTAAAATTTAAATTCATTTTTATCAATAAAATTGACTATTTAATATCATTTTACATTATTCTTTAAAACACAAAAAAATATATAAAATTTATATTAATAAATGGATTTTAATAGTGACCCATGATTTTCATATATAGATATTAGATTTTTTTAAATAATTATGCATTGCATTATACTACCTCACACTTGAGGATTGTAATATTTTATTACATTTGGTAACATAGAACACAATCTTATAAATTCATGAAATATATTCAATGCATTATATAAAGAACATAAACAATGTTAAAAATAATTAAAACCCTTATTCATGACATGGGGAAAGGAAACATAAACAAGGTTGATATTATATGATCAGTAAGAGTTAATAAAGAAGATACAAAATCCTAACAGGAACATAAGTGTATGAGAACATCAACATAACATTTTAAAACCATAATATATATATCAACGATCATAATCATGTGTGACAACATAAATTCTATAAGTTTATAAGATAGGAATCCCAAGATAATAATATAACATGATCCATGAGAGCATAAAATTGACCTAAGACACAGAATTTTGAGAAATACATATATATTTTAAATCATTTCATTAGTAGTTAAGGCTCATTTTTAGAACATATAAGGGCTCTATATGGGATACTACACATATTGGGTGCAAAAAACATCCATACTTAGTGGAATCTCTTTCCTCATAGTTGAATGGTTTCACTCCCTAAATCAGGATAGTAGACAATGTGTACTTCGAAGACCATCACAACAAACAATGTCACCTACAGAATTATGTTTACTGTCAATTCTAGTCCTATTTATCTCATAAGATATAAATTATTACCAAATTCGTTGGAGGTAGATATTTGTCCCACCTTTCCTACGTTTTAATGTAACCACCAACCATGGATATAAATTAACCACCAACATTAGTTATAAAATAACCACCATCACATATTGAAAATTAAAAATTTGTGTGATACCAGATCAGAAAACATTCCCCATATCAAAACCCATGAAATTAAAAGAGTTTCATAATCATTTCAATTTATCATAACGTATGGAAAAGATACAAATTTTATAAAAATTTATTCATTTCATTGAATCATAACCTAGGAAATGAATTGTTTTTCATAAGAGTAATATCACACTACATTCCATTATCATCATAAATATAAAAAATTCAAAGAAATAATAAAAATGGTATCCTTTATTTATGCCCATTCTAAAATATAAATTATATCAAAAGATGGCATATTACATTGAGAAGGAATTGGAAATATAACACGAAATATTTCATAAGGAAAATGACCTTTCATTTAAAATCACTTTATAAAACATAAAACATACTAAAAATATTTTTCACCGAAATTAATATTCAAATGATATAAATAAATATTTTAAAATCCATTTAAAAAATTAATTGAAGAAAATATTCTTTCTGTTTTTTATAGAAATTCATAAAACATATTCTTTTTAATATACATTTATTTTAAAAAAATCTAAAAATTTATAATTTATTATAAAAACAAATTAATGTAAATGATGATATAATGTTTAATTCATTCCAAACATATTAAAATAAATATTATTTTTGTATTTCCTTCAAAATAAGAACAGGCATTGATTTTGTAAATGATATGAAGTGTTATTTTAAAATTATTTTCTAAAAATTAAGACATGGGTAAAATTTAAATTAATAAATTTTTTTAATTTAATGATTTAATAATTTTTGAAATCATTTTTTCAAAATATTTTTCAATGAAAAATGTGTTTTCAATCAAAAAGACAATTTTTATTAAAAAAATTAGTTTTTATCACTTGATTACAATAAGAGTTGAAAATGACGGTAAATATTGTTTTCTCATCACATAACTAGATGACAAGAAATGTAAATATTTTCTTGAGATATGGCTGAAAATATTTTAAATTGAAAAAATAATCATAAAAATTCTTAATAACTGATGATATTGTAACATAAAATATTTACCAATTTGGAAACTTTGAATTGTAACCCCCAAGATGGAATTAAATAATATGAATTGTAAAATATCATTATCATAAATAAATTCGTGATATTAGATTTCAATGGGGATATATATATACCTCATAAAACACATAGGTGGATATCCGATCATATATCTCAAAGAGGGAAAATTGCGACAAAAACCATACTAATTCGGTAACTTTTAAACCATAAAACCTTTGATAGAGAGATATTAAAATGGATATGTGAATAAAAATAATTTTAATTATAATAATCATATGACAAACTCAGGGGTAGTATATAAACCACTTAAAAGAAACATGTTGTGAACATGGCATGTGTCACATAGAAAAATAAATGTGAGACATAAATCCCTTAATACATTTGTAATTTTTTGAATCATAAGACCAAATAATGAAAAAATAAATGCAAAATTGAGAAAGATTAAAATAATTCTATTCATAATATATCATTCCACAAGGATAATATATACATCATAAATAATAAATTACTGGTGAACTTGAATATGTCTACCCACATATAAAAGAGAGACTATAAAACCCTCATTGTATGTTTTGTCTTCCTTTACACTCAATCTGTGCTCATGTATAATAAATATAAGTTTATTATTAATGTATTACAAAATAATATTCATATATAAAATATCATATATGATTTTGATGGCCTTTTAAATCTTGTTTATTAACAATTCCGTGTTAAAGTTGTCTTTTGTGTAATAATAGCTTTGTTTTTCGAATATGTTTTTATTTTTTTATTTTTTTGTTCTACATACTATGATCATTATTTCTTAATCCATATAATTTTAAACATGATATATATATATATATATCATATATATTCAGTATATATGTGTAGAGAGTTATAAATAAAATTTAGTGAAAGAAAATGAAATAGACCATTCATAGAGACTGTAGGTCATATGTAAACATACTTTTTTTTCCATTAGATATTAAAATTGAATAAATGAAAATTAAATGATATATTATCAGTATAGAATCATTATTTTTTTCTTTTTTATCTCTATTTTTTATTAAAATTTTTCCTAATATATTCCATGAAAATGTCAAATGAATAATATATCTTTTAGGGGTGGTGGTACACTATACACATGAACACTGTCATCATGTTTTATGAAAATGAAAAGATAAATGGTATGAATGGTATGAATGATATAATAATTAAATAAGAATAATAATATCATAAATATAATATATAATCAATAAATACATTACTATTTTCAATGGTTATAGGTGGTAATGGAAAAAAATGACATCGAATTGTGAGACGGTTGTCCTCCGTACAAATGATCAACGGTTTCAAATCCCATTTGATATAATTGTAGTTGATTTTTTTTATGAATATAAAATTTAAAAATATAATTTTATTGAATATACATAGGTTATTTTATAATAATTTTATTTTAAAATTTTTATTATGTGGTGGGGGAAACAAAACAAAAATGATCATTGATGAATGTTACCTCTTCTTTGGGTATCCACCTTAGGTTTTCACTAAAATACTTCCCTGGATGTATTTATGTGCAAAAAATTAATTCTAGAAAAAGATGAGAGAATTTGGGAGGTGATTTGGGTTGGGTTTTTCAGAACCAAAAGGGTTTGGATGTGTAAATAATAGATGAGATAATGTGGCTGTTTATAAGTGAGGTTGGTGGAAAAGATGTCAATTTTTAAAAAGATTCAATCACACCAACATTTGTTTCATCAAAATAGCTTCTAAAAAGTAAAATTATCGACCAAAAAAGATTTAGTACAGAAAGATGGATATAAAATGGGTGTTTTAGAAATTGGTTGGTCATTTTTAACCTAATCTTCTTAGATTAACCCCATTTTAAATCCTTTTTTGCCTTAACTTTGTTAATTGTTTTTTTTTCAATATTCATTTTAGATAAAATTAAGTTGAACATAGTATAAGATATAAATTTTTCTGACACCAAATATAGATTGAATATTTTTAAATTAAATTGACAAAATATGAAAATTTTATTGTAATATTATTCATGTGGATGTGATGGGAAACATGTTTATTAAAGAGAAAATGTTCCAATGTTTAAACGTTATTAAATCATAAATTAAATACGAAATTTACACCACTAGACTAAATTTTATTAATGGATTTATAATTTATCTAAATATTCTCTAAAACTAATTTAAATGTTATTTATTTATAAAAATAACTAAAATGCAAAGAAAGTTTTTAATTAAAATTCGGTAATTTTTACTAGTCATCAAAAAATTTATTTTTTAGAAAGATATAAAAATTTCACGCTCAGATATTGTTTTTATTGTGATTTAGAAAATGAATTTTATTTTAGAAAATTAATTTCCCTAATTTGGTAATAATAATATTTTATAATGAGTATGTAAAAGGAGACAACCGATTTTTAGGGAAATACAGTTCTGATCATAAAATCGAATTTATTCTTATTTCTTGAATAAAAAACACATAAGATGAATGTAAATTTTTTTATTGATTTTATAATTTATAAATTTCATTAAAATAATTTTATAATATTCATTTCGTAAATTTATTAATGGAAAAAAATTTATGCACATAATTTTTTTCCAAAGAAGATTTCTTTTATTTTCAAATCGTATTTATTATGATTTATAATTAATTTGTGATGAAATAATTAATTATATATATATTTTTAAAACATATATTTTCATAATTTACTTAATCTAATTCATATCCACCATTCCAATTTCTAGGAGACAACGACCATAATAAATAATAATATTATAATAATATTAAACATTTTTTAAAACATTGCGTTGTGTGTAACACATGCTAAGCTTGGTGCTGCATGAAATACAATATAAAATTAATGTTTGATTTAAAATATATGTATAAAATATTCAATTAATTTGAGCATAATAATTTCACAATATCTATGGGTGTTACATTCTACACCCATTAAAATTAATTTCACCCTCAAAATTCTTCACTTTTTTACAAAAAACTGATGATAATTCTACCTCATTACCCCCTTAGCATCCCACAAATCATCTTTCAGTTGGTGGTTCCAGCAAATAACTTTTAGTAGGTGTGTAGTTTTTAGAACCTTATCCATTATATATATAATTTCTATCTATCGTTCCTTATAATAAATGTCATGTTATAATAGTATGAACTTTAGGCTCAATACATGTGATAGACCAAGTATGTATAACATTTGGATTGATACATGTAAAAAAACAAAAATAAGATAATTTCATTGGGTTCTCCAATTTATAGGCTACGATCCATAAATGATTAAGAATTTAAATGTGGTCAATATACATTGGGATCAGTTTTTCTTTGTATCAGAGGCACAATATCATCCATTGGTTATGCTTCGATAAAATTATACATTATTTCTTACACCAAAAAATTAATATTTATTTATTTATCCCAAAATCACTAAAGGAAAACAATATAAATAATATAATGATAATTCAGTCCTTGAGTCTCTAAAAAAGGGTTATCACTAGTTATCTAATATGGATAAATATTTATATGGTGATGTAATAAGTTAATATCTAAAACCACAACCAAATTTTAATAAAAACCATCCATAAATAGTTAACCTTATAACTCATCCCACCCACAAAATTTACAAATAAAATCACTAAATCACTCAAAATCAACATTACATTAATTCTCTAAATTTCATTTAGTAGCACATAATAGTAACATTAAAGTTTTTTTAATACCTTGATTATATATTCTCATAATGATTGTTAATATCCAGAAATACCATAGAAATCAAAAAATGAATCCATTATTCCACATTCCTCGAATAAAACCACATATTATTGAACATATTCCATAGATCCAATAATGTTGTAAACTATAAAAATTATAACATAAACCAATTTTTCCAATAAATCCTTTATAATTTTTAATTCCATCAACACTACCAAATTTACATTATCCATATAAATCATCTCTTTAACAAAAAAACATCATTTTATCATCCTTAGGAACCTATTAAGTGTTATCTTCCCATGAATAAGTTTCCATTAAATAAATTTTCAAACCCATCAATACCACATAACATATTTTTTAAAATCCTTATACAAAAACATATACTGAATAATCTTTATATATATCTAGATTCATATAACATAGTCCAAAATTTTAAATAAATAATTAATTAAATTATAGAAAATATTTATCAACCAATTTTATGGGTTTCTTCATCATATTCATTAACACTTAGTTCCATTCATATTCCATTTTTAGTCTCTTCATCTTCAGTTATATAACCATTACTCATACAACCTTTCTAATTTCCTTATAATCTTTCCACCTATGACATCGATTTACATAATGACCATAAATTTTACAATTATATATTCATCCATTAATATTACCTTAGGGAGACCAATATTCCCATCCATTTCATTATCCACACTCTTCATTTTTTTCATTATAATTAGTTATATTGTGTCTTTCTTTTCCATATTCAAACAATTATTTTGGTCCTATAAGACATCAAATTGGTGTTTCTTTCCATATTGTAAACACATATAACTATATATTGTCGTTTATACATGATTTCCACCTCCCAAAAATTCAATTAAATCCATATTTTTATTATTTGGTGAGTCTGAGAGTTGTTTAAAGTACACATTGTGAATCATGATCCATGAAAAAGGACTGAGAGAAATAATAATGTCATTTACTTTAGTCATCATATCATTTTCCATATCATTTGCAAACCATCTATCCTATTCAATGTTATCCCAGATCCTTCTAGTTCTTACCATTGACTAAAACTGGAAATCATTGTTTAAGAAACACTAATAACAATCAAAAACCACATAATGTCATCATCTATTTAAATCATTTTGGTTAGTTTGAAAGGGTATTTAAATTTCCAAAGACTATTTTTGGAGAGTTTAAAACCTAGTGTGTGACAAGCCTCATTATCCTGCACTAGTTCCCAAACATGTATAGCTCAATAATATGGATATGGGTTTGTTACACCTAGGTAATGTTATTCCATATCAACATCCACATGTAGTATTCAGATAGGGATTTAATCCCTTGAAACTGCTCTCTCTATACTTTACCAAAAAACTGGGATATTTTTTTAATCTTTGACTCATCCTTAAGCCTATCCATAGACCCATCACTATATATATCCTTAATAGTATACCTTGTAGTATCACTAATTTTTTATAATCATTGTTTGAAAAGGGTAACTAAACCATTCAAATGATACAATTAATAATGACCAAATATTTTCATACATTGAAATCACATATTTTTAGATTAATAATGTATACATTAAATAACAAAATGAATGAGGACTATAATTTTTAGTAGCTGCGGAAACAATAAAAAAAATTCTTAATTCATGAATTATATTCAATATATTCCATAATAAACTTACCTTATGTACTCATACATAGAACATTTCTTCATAACCTTGGAATGAGAATCATAAAAAAGGGAGAGATGAGATTTTCCGTAAGGGTAAGAAAATGATATATATATATATATATAATTAACATAGGTTTATAAGAACAAAAGGATAACATTTTAAATCCATATCATGGATATCAAAGATTCTAATCCTGAGTTATGGAGTAATGGCTAGAAGTTCATAAGACATTAATCATAAAATTATAAATAAACATGTTCCATGGGATCCTAACATTGTTATAAGACATAGAATTATTACATACACATGTGTTTAGAAAACTACTTTCTTTATAACTAAGGGTCATTTTCAAAAGTTATAAGGGAACTATGTGGTACGATACACATCTAATGTGGGACATACCACAATCCATAGTGGCACCCCTTTAATCATTGTGGAATGGGTTCACTCCCAAAACCATTATAATAGTCATGGTTAACTCTCAATACCATCTTGGAGGACAAATCCCCTTACTGAATCATGTTCAATCCCCATACCAACCCAATATATTTGATGACGGATTTATATTTTCCCAATTCATAGGAGAAAGATATATGTTCCACCCATATTTTGTTATGATGTAACTACTGGTCAAGTTTATAATGTAACCATCATCCTCAGTTAAAATATGACCATGATCACATAATTAAAATCATATAGATGTTTGGTATAAGATCATAAAACATTATCATACTGTAATACATGAAATGAAAAGGGATTATAAAACAGTTCATCCTCTCATAACCTATGTGTAATTCCCCAACCCCAGTTACCCATAGTCAGTGCATTATTATATAACATTATCATGATCACAAGGGATCAAATCCCGAAAGACCGATCGGTTTAGTAGACTTCAAAGTACTAGATACAAACAGAAGTTTTATATTACATTATGAAATGAAAAAATTCAAAATTTTTTGTCTTTTTAACACATTCATCTCCCTTATACAATCCCTATAAGTCAGTCATAATATACTTCTTTCCATACTGGGAAAAATAATACATAGAAAAGGGGGAGCTTAGGTGCTTAGTAAGGATAACAATATAGAGGAAACTTTAATAAATAAGCATAAACATATAGGGAAATGTATAAGACTAAAACACAAGCCTTTTGAACATAAAATTCATCATAATATGTCAAAGATAAATCAAATAATACCATTTACTTATTCACATGGATATTCTACTGGTCAAATAATCAAATTTAATATCAATAGCCAATTTCATAATGATTGAATGCATAATGTCGGACATCATAACTACATAGTCATGGGATTGTGCTAATAATAAAAATAATATTTTTTCAAGTCCTTTTTCCAAGACATCAGATTGTCTCAAGAGACCTACCGATGCATCGAGGAACTATAGAGGGCTCCACCCATCACTTACTATGTCCCATGAATTCCCCATAGGAAAAGGATGAAGCATAAAATAAAAATTTGTATTAAAACTGGTATACAAAATGTTTATACATTAACCATAAACCATGAATGGTGTAAAAATAAAACATCCACAGTTAATAATATCAAAAAACCTTTAAAAGTATATGGAATATTTCATCCTAATAAATCAACTACAAACAAGTATAAAATTCATCAAATGATGTTGAAGTAGATGAAATATAAACTATTTGAAAGAAATATATCTTTATATTTTGAAATAGTTTAAAAGTCAGATAATTATAAAAAGAAAACTTTTATTTTGAAAATATTCTTATAATATAGTAAGGGAAGATTTAAAGGTGTTATAATGGCCGAAAATAGCTGCACCCATTGTATAAGTAAAATAACATTCTTACCTTAATTTATTGAAAAGATCATAAAGTACATAGTTTGGAAAATTATGGAAAGATTCCATTCAAAATATTTTATATAACGTCAAAAAGAGTATAAATTACTTTAACCCATATTCAAATAAATATTAAAAATGTTGTGAAATACATTTTTAAGAAACATAGATGTGGATTATAAAGAAGTCCCAGTAGATACTTACATATAAAAAACCATAGATAAGTAAAGGGACTGTAAAATTAACCCTTACCTTGTAATTTTCCTTAGTTGAGAGTACGTTAACATCCAATATAGTACTAAAATAATTATTATTAAATTATACAAGAACCAAATACATAAATATGATATCATATATGATCTTCTAATATTGCTTTGTTAATAATATTTCAGTAGTATCATTGTTTCGGGTGTTAACTGATTATTTTTACTTTATATGTTTTATTATGTAATTCCTATTTTTTATTGATAGTATGTATTTGATTCATATCCAAAATTATATGAAGTTCTTAAAAATTATTTTTAATCCAAAAATTAAAATTATTCTTGAATGGTTTCGATGGGGAAATGAATCTTATCATGTTCGAGGAGACGGTAATTCGTACGTACGCATGAGCCAGAATATCATTCTATTGATGGTAAAATAATATGTAATTAGATAGTATATTAAATAATTATAATAATTAAAATTTTATATTTATTATTTACATCAATTATACTCATTATTATACCCCTCCAAATAATGAAGTGTTTAATAACAAACTACACCTCGATGTTGAGATGGTAAACGGTACGTATGCATGCATGGTGACTTTTCATTCATAGGATGGATAGAATAATGAATATGGTTATAACATATTTATAATATCCTCAATGTATGTATAATGTACTGGAGGTATTATTTTGGTATGGAAACCAAAAATAAAGAGGAAGTGGCAGAATAAAAGAACTTTTAAATAGGTGATAAAATAATTATCTCTTCTTCGAGTGCTTCCTTTTGAATTGATAAAAATAAATCCATAGGATGGATTTCTAATCAAAGTAAAGAATATAAGTTTATGTGAGGGTATTTGGGAGGATATTTGATCTGGGGTTGGCCGAGCCAAATGGCTTTGGATATGCGATTTTGATAGAAGGGGAAGTACCCCATTATAAGAGAGGTGATGGTCACTTTAGGAAATGCTTGAAATTTTATTTTATTATAAAATAGTATTCCATTTATAATTACTAAAAAAGTATTTATTTCAATTATAAGGTAGTTATGGGTATAAATTATCTTAACAAATCAATTTAATACAAGTTTAGGTCACCATATTAACCATGTATTTTATATTTTACTCTTAGTTAAATTGTTTAGCTTTTACAACATCTTCTTGTATTTTTATATTACATGGTTAATAAACATACAATAAAATTACAAAAGAACCCAAAGTGGTTCATTAATTACATATCTATCATTATATAATTACTTTGGATGATCCAAATATTTTTAAGAATATTATATCATTTAATAATATAGATTAGTTTTTAAAAGTCATTTATGACAAATTTGACACTATTTAGTATTTGGACTTTGTGTTGGTCAATAAAACTTGATTACATCAAAAAAATACACGAAATAAGTGCTGAAATGTCATATTAACCATGAAAGTTAGTAGAATTTATCAGAAGTCTCAATTTATATTTATTGTCATATTTATAATATCAATTATTTTAATCTTTTACTAATAAGGTAATTATTTTATCATCATTGCGTCATAAATAAATTTATTTACATAACGTATAAAAGTTATAAATAAAATACCATTATCTAGGAAATATTTTTATATTTTTACTTAATATTTATAGTTGAATTTGTCTTATTCATAACCCTATATTAAAAATGGTTTAGTAAATAAACATTTAATTTAGCACTTTTAACTCTTATTTAAATAAAATAATAATAAATGTCATAATCTAGTCCAAGTGGACCAAAAGGATCATATTTTATTCATAAGGTTTATTTTGGTCGAAATACACTTATCCAATAGAATTAATACATGTGTTTGGATAATTATAATATCATTTTTTACATTTTATTGCCCAATTTACTTTTAACCGTGGTAAATAAAATTCAAAAGTTTCTATTCACCAAAAATTATTATCAACTTATTGAATGAAATT
The DNA here is from genome assembly GCA_963277665.1 of Viscum album. Lineage (NCBI taxonomy): Eukaryota > Viridiplantae > Streptophyta > Magnoliopsida > Santalales > Viscaceae > Viscum > Viscum album. The sequence continues at coordinate 2,144,510,163 of OY728156.1, forward strand.
TCACTTACTGATTTAAGCCTTGTCTCTCGGATTTTTGGAATTTAATTCATTGAATCGGTAAAATTACATTTTATGAAAATTTGCAAATGTGCCTCGAAGGTGGGTAAAAGGCGGTAAAAAGACTAATAAAATTTTATATATCTAATTTATTATAAAATGACTCAATTTAATTACACTGAATATATATAGGTATTATGTATCTATTTTTACCTAAATTAATTTTAAGAAATTAACTAATTATTTAAATAAAATGGTGGTTTTAAACAATAATGTTGTGTTTTTCACAATTCATCAAAAATTGAACGTTTTCAGAAAAATAAAAAAAATTCACCCTTAGATAATATTGATATTTCGAATCCAAAAATGATGTCCATTTTGATAAATAAAATTTATAAAATTTTAAAAATTGGGTATTTCTATTCATAATGGTTAGTTTAGTTGGTCGTGGTGTGTTATAACCTGAAGTTGCGAACAACACAAGCTATTGAATTTTTCAAAGAGAAGCATACCAAGGAATCTTGGGATGTTACATTCTTCCCACATTAAATTAATTTCATCGTCGATGTTTCTAGAATATTACAGCATAGAAATATTTGGGTGGTTCATGATCATAAGTTCCCTGGGTTCCCATGTTGCCTCTTTCATCTTATGGTTTCTCGATAGAACATTCACCAGACGAGTCGTCTGGTTTCTCAACTCTTGTTCTCTGGTATAAATAATCTTGATATGCTATTCACAATAAGATATATTGTTTTCCAGTTCAATTTCTTCACAGGTGAGTACATGCGTTGGGTAAGGCATGTCTTTTCTTAATAGTGATATGTGGAACACATCATGAACATTGGAGAGACTTGGAGGAATTACCAAATGATAAGATACAACTCCAATTCATTCTAGAATTTCAAAAGGTCTGATGTACCTGGGATATAATTTTTCCTTCTTACTGAATCGTATAACACCCTTCCATGGAGATACCTTAAAAAACCTGATCTCCTATGTGAAATTCCAAATCCTTCCTTCGGTTATCGTCATAACTATTTTTCGTACATGTAGATTCTTTGATGTGGCGTTAGATTACCTCCACATTTTCCATTGTTTCCTCCAAGAGTTCTGGGCCAACGAGTTTTCTCTCAGCAACATCATCCCAACAAGTTGGTGTGGGGCATATCTTTCCTTATAACTCTTTATATGGCACCATCTGAATATTTGAATGGAATATGCTGATATGGGAAAATTATACCTGAGGTAAATGTTGATCCCACATACATTGAAAGTCAAGTGAACTAGATCACAACATGTCTTCTTAGGCTTGAATAGTTCATTCGGATTTTCCATCAGTTTGAGGGTGGTAGGTAGTGCTCAGTCAATGTTCAGTATCTAAGGCCGTCTAAATACTTTTCAAAAATCTTAATGAAAAATTGGGATCATGATCAGAAAAAATCGATATGGGTACACCATGAAGTCTTAAAAAATCATTAATATATAGTCTTGATAAATGTTGATGTTATAAATTTTCTCTTATAACAAGAAAATGTGTTAACATGGTACGACAATCAACAATGACCCACATTTCATCATTCCTTATAGGAGCCTTTGGTACCCCCATAACAAAGTCCATCATAATATCATCCTATTTTCACTTAGGTATAGGAAGAGGGTGAATGAATCTTCTAGGATGTTGTCTTCTAGATTTCATTTGTTGACAAACCATACATCTTGACACATAATCAGCAATCCCTCTCTTCATGTTGTCCCACCAAAAATGATCCTTCAAATCTCTTTATGTCATATGGATACTATGGTGTATAATGAAACTGGTGTTATGGGAATCATCCAATAATTCACTTTTTAGATCATGTATTTCAGGAACACAAATTCTTTTCCCAAAATTCAAAATTCCATCTACACATATGATGTCAATAAATCTACCATCATTCACAACATTAATTTTCTTTTGAAACTCCTCATTATCAATCTGAGAGTTTTTATCCTTTCCAGTAAATATGGTTTGGAAATAATTTGAAAAGTATTGATGTTTCACCTTCCATGATTGTTCCCATTTCCGTATTTAATAGATCCATGAACATAGGATCCCTTTCAACTATCATCTTGTTCAAAACTCCAGAATCCTTTGGGATCAAAGCATCTTCCACCTTCTTTACCTTCCTTGGGCGGTAGTGTATAGTCAAATCATAATCCTTGAGTAGTTCGAACCATATCATTTTCCTCATGTTGAGTTCTTTTTGTGAGAAAATATACGTCAAACTATTGTGATTATTATATATCTCAAAATTTTCACCATATAGATAGTGTCTCTATATTTTCAAAGAAAATATTATAGCTGCTAACTCAAGATCATTAGTGATATAGTTTTGTTCCTGAATTTTTTGATGTCATGATGCATAGGCAATAACCCATTAATTCTGCATAAGAACACAAACATGTCCTTTCTTTGATGCATCACTGTAAATAAAAACCCATCATTCCCCAATGGTAGATTCACGATATGAGCATTGACTAATATTCTATTCAGTTCTTCAAAACATTATTCACACTCTTTTTTCTAAACAAATTTAACCCCTTTAAGTGTGATATTGGTTAATGGGTATTCCGATCGTTTAAAATTATGGACAAAACACCAATAATAACCTGCTAAACTAACAAAACTGTGTACCTAAGTTATACTCATCTTTTCTAGCCATTCTTATATTAATCTTGTCTTACAAAGACCAATAGAGTTTCCATCCTTAGAGACAATATGGCCAAGAAAAGAAATTTCCTAAATCCATAATTCACACTTGCTAAACTTCCCAAATAATTCATTTCTTCTGAGGGTTTTTAGAATAGTGCACAAGTGATTTTCATGATCTTCTTAGATTTTTTAGTATACCAAGATATCATCAATAAATACTACTACAAAGTCACCAAGATATTCCTTGAAAATTATATTCATTAGATCCATGAAAATAGAGGGTGCATTAGTCTGTCCAAAAGGCATTACTGAAAACTCGTAATTCCCATACCTAGTACAAAATGATATCTTCAGAATGTCTTCCTTCTGCTCACAAAACTGATGATATCCGGATCGAAGTTCAATCTTTGAAAAATATTGGGCTCTATGAAGTTGATAGAATAAATCATCAATGTGAGGTAGGGGATAGTTGTTCTTTATTGTTATATAATTGATCTCCCTGTAGTCATTGCACAACCTCATAGATCCATCTTTCATCTTAACAAAATGAATAGGGGATCCCCATGGAGACGCTCTAGGAAGAATAAATCCTTTATTATTCAATTCCTCTAGTTGATTATTTAGTTCCACCAATTCCAAAGTATCTATTCTATAAGGGGTATTCGATATGGGCCCTAAACCAAGAATTAAATCAATGGAGAACTCAATTTCGCATTCTATAGAATGTCCATGTAAATCCTATGGGAACACAACAACATATTCTTGAACAATAGGTACGTCCCATATTCAAACATTATTTTCCTCACCCATAGTTATTTCATTCTCTTCCTCCCTAATAAAATAATTTAGTAGAGCTATTGGTGGTTGATCAAGATAATAATCAGGTGGTTACATTTCTTCTCTAAAGATAAGGTACTCATTATCATCATCGAAAATTTTATCCTCCTTATTAAAATAAATTTTTTCATCAAGGTATAAAATCCAATCCCTATTAAAGATTATATCAAATTCAATCATGTGTATGGCAATGAAATCAGCATATAATGAACATTTACATTCTCTAATGGTAACTGACTCACAAAACATTATTGCAATGATACTTCCCTTAGAATTTTTGACTAACAACTCCCTTATTAAATCAAATTGGAAGTATCTCATTTTATTAGAAAGCTAGGAAGATATGAACCAATGAAATGATCTAGAATCAAATAAATAATTGCATAAACTTTAAGAAACCATTAAATTAACTTCCACCAGTTCATTCAGAACTTTAACCTCAGTAGTAGGGATCACATAAGCTTGGACTTTCTCAATTGTCCTTTTTTGCGGTAAGATTCCATTGCGCTCAAGACATTCATTTACATAATGCCCCATTCCTCTACAATTATAGCATTCAACGTTGATATTCCCTTTATTTCCCTTGTAATTATGAGCTTGGTGGAATTTTTCACTACACTTGTAACAGACTCCAATTACCTTCAGGCAAGTACCAGGAGTTTTCATCACACATTTACCACAGGATAAAAATTCAACATTTCTTTTCTTCCCCTTATTTCCATTTCTAGAGTGTTCAGAGGATCTCTTATTCTCTTTATTTGAATTAAAGTCATAAGACTTAGAGAATTCCTTTACTATCTTGATATCACATAAGACCATATATTTATACAATTAGATGGATTGTGAGACTAATTCTTAATGAAGAAATAGTTTTAAACCATAAAAGAATCGATCAATCTTACTCATTGGGTTATGTATATAATTTGTTGCATGTCTGGATAACCTTGTAAAGTTATACCCATACTTTGTGACATTCTCATCCTCCTTTTGCCTCAGACTCAAAAATTTCCTTTCCATATCCGCTCGATGGTCACAATGAAAGTATTTTTCTAAGAAAATCTCTTCAATCACCCTCTATACCATATTTGATACTTTTTCATAATCTTATATGTTTTGAATTAATGAACACCATTGATCTGCATCTCCCATGAGGTGATAAACTTCTATCACAACTTTTTACCTTTTACAACTCCCCAAAGCATGAAATATTTTATCTAGGGAACATATCCATTTCTCAGCTACAAATGGATCAGTAGTCCCATTTAATGTTTTTGGTAGTTTTTTCATGAAGCATTCAAACATTAATTCTCCGCGTTGTGGATTATGGTGCTCCATACAGGTAACATTATTATTCATAACCTGAATAAGTTGTCCCAGAATTGTGATAAGATGATCAACACTTGTTCCATCACCAGCTCCACTATAATTATCAGGAGTAGGATAGAAATCCCACCAAGATTGTGTCCATTGGTGTAGTTTCCATTCCTTCCACTAGGATCCATTTCTAAATAATGGAATCCTCTACATTAGTTTATGAATCACAATACTTAATTCCAAACTTGTAAAACACTTAACATAAATTGAAAAATTTATGAATATAATCCATAATCATAAAAAATTATTTCCTTGAGGAGGTATATACTCATAAATCCTTCAAAATTGTTTTGTAATGAAAATGTGAATTATCCTAAGTATATCCCCTAGGAGTGACATTACCAAGAGTGCAGAAAGGCCCATTTTCATGTACTTGGATACCTCTGGTCATGCCCTAAACTCATTATCAAAGTTTTCACTCCTAGGTCCATATGTGCCAGATCCGCCTTTACCTGCTTGTATATAGACAAGGATATATTTCCTGGAAAACTAATAAAATCGTTACATTTCTAAAATTCTAAGATGTTATTCTATACTAATCCTTAAAATCTCTCTTAGGATAATGTTATCTAATCATAGTTTTTCTAAATCTATTTTCTAAGGCATGTACTGAATTTCCTCTAATACCAACTGTAATGCCTTGACCCTAGTTACCCAGAGTCAGTGCATTATTACATAACATTGGCATGATCAAAAATTATAAAATCCTGAAAGAACAATCAGTTTAGTATCCTAAGAATTACTAGATACAAACATAAGATTTACATTACATTATGAAATGAAAAATAAAAACATTATATCTCCTTTTAGCACATTCATCTACCTTAGACTATCTATGTAGCTTAGTCATAATATACTTCTCCACATCTTGGAAAAAATAAAGCATAGAATGGGGTGAGATCAGGTGCTCAGTAAGGAAAACAATATAGTATAATCTTTCATAAATAACCGTAAACATTTAAGGCAATGTATATGACTAAACCACAAGACAATAAACATAAACATCAGCATAATATGACCAAGATAAATGAAATAATTCTATTTACTTATTCACATGGATATTCTACTAGTCGAATAGTCACATGTAATATCAATAGCCAATTCCATAATGATTAAATGGTTATTACCAGACATCAAAACCACATAGTGCAGGCCTCATTCCAAGACTAAAAATAATATATTTTCAAGGCCTTGTTCCAAGAAACTAGTTTGTATTATGAGTCCAACTAATGAATCAAGGATCTATAGTGGGCTCCAACCATCACATACTATGTCCCATGCATTTCCCATAAGAAAAGGTTTTGACCTTCCATAAACATTGGTTTTAAAACTAGCATACAAAATTTTAATACTTTAACCATAAACCATGAATGGAATAAAAATAACACATCCAAAGTCCAACATATCCCAGAACCTTCAATACAATATGGAATATTGTGTGAGAATAAATCAACTTACAACAAGTGTAAAATCCTTTAAATGATGTTTACATAGATGAAATCAAACCTGTTTGGGTGAAATATATCTTTCAATTTTGAAATCATTTAAAAGTCACGTATTATAAAAGAAAACATTTATTCTAAAAATAGTCTTATAAGTTAGAAAGGGAAGCATCAAAGGTCTTATAACGGTGGGAAATAGCTGCACCTTCTTTATAAGTTTAAAACCATTCTTACCTTAATTTGTCGAAAAGGTCATAAAGTACCTTTTTTGGAAAATGACGAAAGGATTCATTTCAAAAAATATAATATAATGTCAAAAAAGTGTATAAATGAAATTAATACATATTTTAAGAAATAGTAAAAACTTTTTGAAATAAATTTTTATGAAAGAAAAATGTTGATGATAAATAAGTACCAGTAGATACTTACTTATATACAACCATGAATAAGAAAAGTCATTGTAAAATTAAACCTTATCTTGAACATTTCCTTTATTGAGGGTAAGATAACCTCCTGAATAATAGTTAAATCATTGTTATTAAATTATACATGAACCACATACATAAATATTATATCATATATGATCTTCTAATGTTTCTTTGTTTATAATATTTCAGAAGTATTATTGTTTTGGGTGTTAACTGATTCATTTTACATTATATGTTTTTTTACGTATGTCATGTTTGTTATGGATATAATATATTTGATTCATATAATGAATGATATTATGTTATTTAAAAAAAAATTATTCATAAAATGAAAATTATTCTTGAATGGTTGCAAAGGGGATAAGAATATAATCGCGTTCATGGAGATGGTAATCTGTACGCACCCATGAGAGACAATATCATTCTATTGATCGTAAAATCATATATTATTGGATGGTAAATTAAATTTACAGAATCATTAACATGTTATGTTTATTATTTACATCAACCATACTCCTTATTATACCCACATAAATAATGAAATTTTGAATAAAAAACTACACCACAACGTGGATATGGTAAGCCATACGTATGCACGTATGGTGACTTTTCATTCATATGATGGATATAACGATGAATATTATTGTACCATATTTATAATTAAAAAAAATATGTATAAGGAACTGGAGTTATTATTTTGGTATGGAACCAACAAATAAATATTATGTGGAATAAGAAAAGAACTTTGAAAGAGGTGATGAAATTATTTCCTCTTCTTCAGGTGCTTCCTTTTGATTTGATCCAAAGGGATCCATAGGTTGGCTTTATGATCAAATTAATGCCTCTGTGATGAGTTTAGGGTAGTTAGGAGGATATTTGAGTAGGAGTTGGCCATGAAAAATGGATTTAGAGGTGTGATTTGGAGAGAAATGGATGTACCCATTTACCAGAGAGGTTAGTGTCAGTTTAAAAAAATCTTGATATATTATTTTATTATAAAATAATTTTCTGTTTATAATGGTTCCAAATAGATTTATTTTGAGGCTAAGTTTGGGATGGGTCTAAATCCTATCAAATCATATGTTTTAGACATTTTTAGGTCCCCATAATTACATTATCTTCTAGATTTAACACTTAGTTAAGTAATTTAACTTTTACAACGCCTTCTTGTAATTTTATATTAAATTGTTAATAAAACTACTATAAAATGAAAAGAGAACCCCAAGTGGTTCTTTAATGGCATATATATCATTATATAAGTCATTTTACAATACCATATATTTTAATAAATATTATATCATTTAATAATATTGTATTTGTTTTAAAAACTCATTTTTGTCAATTTTGACACTATTTAGTATTTGGTTTTTTTGTAAGTCAAAAAAACATCATTACTTCCAATAAAATACATTAAATAAATATATACATGTCATATTAACCTATAAAATTCTTCAATTCATCAGAAGCATCAATTTACATTTATTGTCTTATTAATAATATCAATTCTTTTAATCTTTCATTAATATAGTAATTACTGCATCACCATTGTGTCATAAAAAATTTAATCATTTAATGTTTAAATATTATATATAAAATACTATTATGTAGTTAATATTTCTATATATATATTTAATCTTTATAGTTTAATTTTTCTTATGTGTAAACTTATTTTAAAAATGGTTTAGTTAGTAAACATGGAATTTAACACTTTCAACTCTTCTTTAAATAAAATAATAATAAATGTCCAAATCTTTTCCAAGTGAACCAAAAAGATCATATAGTATTCCTCAGGTTGATTTTTGTTGAAATAAACAAATATAATAGAATTAGGACATGTGTTAGGGTAATTATAATATCATTTGTTACCTTTAATTACCCTATTTACTTTTAATAGTGGTAAATGAATGTCAAAAGTTACTATTCACAAAAAATTATATTTATCTTATTGAACCACATTTTACATACTGATATCAATCGTGTATCTCATATTTTTGAAATTAAATTCACATAAGTGGTAAAATTACATTTTATGTAAATTTTCAAATGTGCCTAGAAGGTGGGTAAAATACGGTAACAAGTCCAATAAAATTATATATATTTAATATTATTATAAAATAACTCCAAAGAATTATATTTAAAATATATAGTTATCATGTATCAGTTTTTACATAAAATAAATTTAAATAAAATATCTAATTATATAAATAGAATGTTAGTTTTCAAGAATAACTCAGTGTTATTCACTATTTATAAAAAATGAACGTTTTTAGAAAAATTCAAAAAATTCAACCTAAGCTAATTTTGATATTCCGAATCAAAAAATGAATTCCATTTTTATAAATAAAATTTATAAAATTTTAAAAAGTGGGTGTTACTATTCATAATGGCAGGTTTTGATGGTCGTGGTGTGTTAGAACTTGAAGTTGCATACAACACAAGATATTGTATTATTCAAAGAGTAGCTTACCGTGGAAGCTTGGTTTGTTTCCCTATAGAAAAGAGATAGTATACATAATCATTTTATCATGGTAAAACCCATTAAAAGAAGCGGGTTTCAAAAATTTTCTATAATGGTATAACTCGTGGAAGAAAAATAGTTTTTATAAAAAATTATTCATCATAAAAATTAAAAAACATTAGAAATAATATTGATGGTACCCTTGGTTTATATCCCTAGTTAATCATAATTTATATAAAAGGATGTCATCTTAGATGGGGAACAATTTTGAAAGATCAATTTTAATATTTATTAATGAAAATAACATTTCAATGAAATTTAGTTTTTAAAATCGAAACGATTTTCAAAATAATTTTATTTTATAAAAAAATTGAGAACATATAAAAATAGCTTCAAAAAATTATTTCAAACATTTTTTTGAGAAAAATATACCATCCTAATTGAGAATTTAATTTTCAAAATATAATACATTTGAAAACTCCATTTATTTGAAAATAAACTTGAAACATTATAAATTAAACCTCAAATAAAACAACGTTCATGATTACAAGAAGTTTCACTCATGTTATATAGGATAAATCATTGATTCATTTTAAATTTTTTGTAAATCCAAACAATAATTTTTTTTAAAAGAACATGATGATCCAATTTAAAATTTTTGGTAAAAATTAAAACATGGGTAAAAATGGTATGAACTAATAATATTAAATAATTGATGAAAAAATTGAAAACATTTTAAAAAAACATGTGTTTGGAAGAAAAATTTCTTTTCAACTGAAAATATTTTTTTTCTTAATTGTTTTTAACTCGTGAGTTCATAACTATATGAAAACAAAGGTAAGCTATATATTCTCATGACATAACTATCGGATCAGAAAACTCAAGAGCTTCTTGAGATATGGATCATAATATTTTACCGTCTAAAACATAATCACAGGCAATCCCGATAAATGATAAGAATTTATCATAACATTTTTACCACTTTGGTGTCATTTAAGTGTAAGCACAATGAAGGAATATCATAAAATGAAACATAAAATATCCCTAGGAAATTGTTTTTTTTTGATATTATCTGTTAAAGATTCTATAAATACACTTCATAAAATAATAGAGGTTTATATCATAACATATGTCTCAAAGAAATAAAATTGAGAAAAAAATATCTTAATAATTTAGAAACAATTGATTCGTAATCTCCATATAAGGGAGATCCAAAAATAAATATTTAATTATTAAATATTTTAATTATAATCATAATAAAATATAATCATGATATGAATATAGTCTAAATAAGTGAAATAAGAGGAGAATGTGGCTTGTGTCCCACAAAAAAATAGGAGTGAGAGAGAAATGCCACACAAATTTAGTTATATTTTGAATCATAAAAAAATGAATCATAACATATAATTAAAAATTTAAACATCCTGAATATAATGTGATTCATGAAATATCATGTCAAAGGGGAAATAAATACACCACACAAAAAATAAGTGTTGAACTTGAATATGTTTCCAATAAAGAAAAAATAAACTATAAATCCCTTACCTTAAGTCTTGAATTATTAATAAGTAAGTCTAACATCAAGTATAAAACATATATGTTTATTATAAATATATTACATAAAAATATTCAAATATATCATGTGAGACCCTAAAATGTTATTCTAGATTTGGAATAATAAAAGGATATACATATTTTTTTTAAAAAGTAACAGAAAAATATAGAGACATTTACATATTAGGATATTTTACGAACTAGGATTTAAAGGGAAAAAGAACATTCTTACATATAGTAAAACTTAAATAAATAAATGAGAAGGAATAGTTATTACTTATCTCACACGACTAATTTATTGAAGCTAAACTCCTTGAAACTTCTAAATAAACCTGAAAACATTTTATAAAAACATAGGGTGAGAAAAATATCATAGTGATGGGTTTTTAAAAATCCATAAAAAATTATTTTGGAAATAAATTTGGAAAATAATTCATATAATAATTTTGAAAATTTCCTTTGAAAATACTTATAATTTTCAAAACATAATTTTGAAAAAACTTTTTAAATATATAATAGTTTTTGAAAACAATTTTAGAAAACTATTGAAAAAATGATTTTGAAAATTCCTTCTGAAATTATTACGCCTTTGAAAATTAAATATTTTTTAAAATATTTTTTATTTTTAAAATTATATAAAGAATTTTAAAACACTTACTCTTTGAAAAACATTAGTAATACTCTTTTGTAAATAATAATGCTTTTAAAAATTAATTTAAATAATCTAGTGGTTTTTTAGAAAATCATAAGGTTGATTTTGAAAACAAAATAATGTGGCCACTTTAAAATTTAACAGTTGTCTATGCCTAACCCCGTTTAATATGAATGAGCTCACTCCCGCTTCCCTTCATTTTAATAAGGTCTAGGTGAATTTTTTTATAAAAACATTTGGGCTTTCCTTATATATGTACACATATTTTTACTATTTTTTTTTCTTATAAAAACAGAATCATGCATTAAATAGATATACAAACACACACATATATATGAATAAACAAAAATTAACTAGGAATATCACTTGAAAGATTTGGAACAAACAAAACTCGATTAATTTAGCCATTTCATGGACTGTTAATGATAATGAACTTCCATATATTTAATCTGTAATTCAACAACTCATGAAATAACTTTTATATAAAGTAATAAATTTTATTAGTTAAACTCATCCTCGAATTACTCATTTTCTTAATTCATAGTTTGTTGTCTTCACACATTAAATATTGTGGTAATTATATAAACCATTCAGATAACTTAATCAGAATTGTAAATTTATATTCACCTAAAATATAGGATAAATAATCATAAACATAAATAATTATATAATACACATAAATTTATAAAAATAACATTTTAGAAAAAAACACTTCATCTTTACACACACATATATATATACTCACAAATGTATCATAAGTATAATAACAATTATATTGAAAATTTAAAAGTGTTTTAGTGAAATCATTCATGATATATAACATCATAAAATAAACTATACATGCACAAATTAAATCCCCTTATATGATTACAAAAATTGAAATAATTTAAAAATTTAAAATGAGTAATCTTTTAATTTAAAAATAAATGTAATTACGTTTTGAGGAACATAAATTTGAATATATATATTTATTTATTTATTTATTTATATAAAAATTTATTTAGTTATAAAATTGAAATTATAAGTCAAATGATATTGAAAATTGATAAAATCACACACACACACATATATATATTTGTGTAATAAATACATAAATACAATAAAAACATAAAAATAATTAGATTATTTTGATGTAAATAATCATTGATTTTAAAAATTAATACTTATATATATATATATATGATAAAAATAAACTCAAAATTACATACATAAAAAAATATATGCAAATCATGCATAATCATTAAAAATTACTTACATATATATAAATCATTAATTGAAAATATGAACATAGTAATCACATATGTATAGAACATGGAATTTAAAATACATAAATAATTAGAAGACCATGAAGTAGAAATTATTGGTGTTTGAAAATAATAAAAATATATATATATTTAGAAATATAAAGACATGAAAATTAACAATAAACATTTAAATATAGAAAATAATTTATATAATTCTTCTTACATGTTCTATAAATCGATGTGAGGTTTTTGCCTCCATCGTATATTTCAAATGATGGAAAGAGAGGGAAAGTAAGCAGGTCTTGGCATAAATTATTCCAATGAGGGAGAGGGGTGGTATCCTTGGGGTTAAAGGTCATATGTTTATATATATATATATACTCCTAGAGGTTCATTTTAGGATGGTGGGAGAAGAGAAAAACAGATTAAAAATAGTGTGCACATAATACCATAATGAACATAAACCTTTTATTATTGGGTAAATTATAACCATGGCTAGCATGGCAAGTCAAGGTATGTTTTTTTTGAAATATAGATAAATTTATATATCAATTTTTAAGTAAACTATTTATATCTATTTTTAGGGAAAATGATTGAATGAGAATATGATCCATTGGGTATGTCTTTTGTGATCTATAATGACATTTGAGAAAAAAGATGGTGGAATTATCGACTACACTATAGCTTCTAGGGGAATTTGATGAATAATAGTGGAGATAAGATCATGGGAAGCGGAGAAGGGAGGCGTTGAAATTAGATGTTTTGGTGTCAGTTATCGGAGAGGTTGGTGGTCAGCCATGTGATACCATCTCTAACAATGGTCGGTTTGAGAGGGATTTCAATGGGACTCAATGATGAAGATGACCCCCTACCGAGATCCTTTTTTTATTTATTTCACCTTTAAAGGAATTAATATATATATATTTAAATCAATATGTATTAGTCAATTTATAATTAATTTTTAAATTAAGAAATTAAAATTTTAAAAAATTATATCCTTGAATAATTTTATCTATTTTTTATATAATCAAACATTATTATTTTTATTATTATTATTATATTTTTTTGAATTTACATTTAATTGTATTTATAAAATTCCAATTTGATTACTTTTTAAGATAATGAACTAAAAAATAATAATTTAATAATATTTTACAATAAGTGTTTTTATATTTATTATTATTCAAATAATAATATCAAATAAATATCAAAACTATTATAAATTATAATATTGAAAATGATTTGTAATTAAATATGAAAAAAAGTAATATTATATAAGTTTTAAAAAGGATTGTTCAAACACTTGAAAAGGTTTAAATATAAAAAAATCCTCAAAAATAATTATATATTAAAACATGTGCTTTCAAAAAAATATTAATTTATTAAAGAGTGTCATGATTTAGCTTGTATCAAGAATATAAATTAACTTAATATATAATACATAAATTAATATAATTTCATTAAATTATAAAAAATATATTTCTTTTAAATAATCGTAATATTATAAATTTCTACTAAATTTATCAAGAAAATCAAAAATGATTAACAAAATATGTCAAAGTTTATATTATTTTATACTTCAGTTTTTCTTAATTATTAAGAAATAAATTAATAAATATTTATTAAAAAGTAAAATTCATTTACTATTACATATCACACAATATATGATATCTTATGAGCTTTTGTTACACATGTAATAAATATTCCATGTTAAAGTCACGTTTGGGCTAATAATAACATTGTTTTTCATATATGTTTTCAATTTTTTTTACTTTATTATAACCTTGATAAAAATTTTATATTATCTCTACTTTTATTCCTGATTTAGATATAATTTATATTTATTATAAATTTATGTAGTGTTATCCATAAAATTTTGGGATAGAAAATGAAATTCATTATTCATGGAGACAGTTGGCAATATGTATGCCTAAAAAATATTTCTATTTCTTATTTGGATTTAATGAAGGAAAAGTAAATGATATATTATCACTATGGAATCATTATTATTTAATATATGTCATATATTTTTATTAAACCCATCATTAATACATTCCATCTAAAGCATTAATAAGTCACATTACTTTACGAGGCGGTAGTCCACCGCACACATGAACAACAATATCTTATACCCACAAAATTGAAATAATGAATGTATGTTTGGTAAAATCAATACATATTTATCATAATATCATAAATATAATATATAAATAATCAATACATTATTATTTACAACTGTAAGAGATTGTAACGGAAAAATGATTGACATCAGTTCTTGAGGAGGTTGTCCGCCGTACACACAAATGATGATTTCATAACCCATTTGATGGAATTATAGATGGTTTTAGGTCATGATCATTACAAAAAAAATCATAACTTATGTAATATAAATATTTTTTTATATAATCATGCTATAATAATAAATCAATTATATAAAGGAATAAATGATACAAAAATACTCATTGATGAACTTGTCCTCTTCTTTGGGTATCCTCTGTAGGTTTGCACTAAGAATATTACATCTATGGATTTAAATAAAAAATAAATCCTGTAGGATGAATATATATAATTTGGTTGGTTATTTGTGTGGGAATTTGATGAAACATAACGGTGTGATGGTGTGAAGAAGAGATGATATGGGGTGGCCATTAATAAGTGAGGTGAGTGAAAAATTGTAATTTTTTTAAAAGATTCAATCATAACAAAATTGTTATCATTAAAAATCTTCCAAAATGGGCCATTAATGATCCAATAAGATATGAGAACTAAATAATGATAGAAAATGGGGTTTTTATAACTGTTAATGTCATTTTTTTGCACTTATATTTTCAGTTTAATGATAAGGTATAACTATTTATAGCATAACTATGGAAATTAATTTTTAATGTATGTGCTATTAATTTTGGTAAAAAAGTAATTTTACCTTTTTTGAAATATTAAATTGTTATGATTAAAAATATTTGTCCTATTATCCCAAATTGAATAAACGGAGCGGATAATTTTAATTTAAAATTAGTCTCACATATGTGATCAGAAAGTAGGTTTAAAAAAATATTCAAATGATTCCAACATCATTTTATAATAAATAAATATGAAGTTGATTCTAATGACATAATTTGTATTAATGCATTCATAATAGAAAAAAATTACATTATAACAAATTTATATAATAATTTAACAATACAAATAAATTAAATTTAAATATATCTTCAATGTAAAATTTATTATTTTTCACTATTAGTTAAAAATGAATCCTTTTAGAAAAATCCAAAAAATTCACTGTAAAATAATATTGGTATTCTTATTTTATAAAATAATTTACATTTAATCGAATTAATTTTATAAATTAGGTAAAACATAATTTAAAACAATTGTTCCAAAGTTGACAGAATTTTCATTCAGAAAATTATAGTTTTTAAGGTAAAATTTGATTCATATTTTATCTATTGTCTAGAAAAA
Source organism: Viscum album (assembly GCA_963277665.1). NCBI lineage: Eukaryota > Viridiplantae > Streptophyta > Magnoliopsida > Santalales > Viscaceae > Viscum > Viscum album. Next base: position 2,144,526,303 of record OY728156.1, read on the forward strand.
ACATAAGAAGAATGATAGTTTTTTTTAAATATATAATAAAGAAATTTTATTAAAATAATTTACAAACATTTATTATTTACATTTATTAATAATAACCTGCTTGTGCCCTAATGAATAGTTTTTCATAAGAAGATTGCATTACTTTTCAAATGGTATTTCTGTTGGTTTATAATTAATTTGTCTTTAAAAAATTCACTATATATATAAATTCAAAAACCATATATTTTTATACTATAATAAATTATATTTACACCTTCCATTCCAATGTAAAGTTAATAATAATCATGTTAAATATTCATATTTTAATAACATGAAATGTTTCATTTAAACTCAGTGTTTTTTGTAATACAATATAATTTTAGTGTTGTGTCTAACAAAAACAAATCACAGTGTACTATGTAATAGAAAAAAGAAAAATGGACTTTTATGAAAAAAATAATAATTTCACAAGATGTCAGGGATTTAAAATTTTACTATGATTTGAGGAGATTATAATTTTTAATTACATATAATTTTTTTTGAAATAGAATGTATCATCAATGAAACACTATCCATGAAAATATTTCTACATTTATGCTAGTTTTCTCCATTGTACCAAAATCCTTGTTTCTTTGTTCACACAAGTACAATTTTAATCTTCAAGTTGACCAATTTTTGATTACCAAAAATGAAAAATAACCCAATTTTATATTATTATTTTATCATCCAATGGTTTTTAATCAATTTTATTTTGAAATTATCAGGTATATTTAGAAAATTAATTTCATGAAAATCAATATCATTTTCAATATTCATTTGAAATCCTATTAAAAAAAACTCTCTGTATTTTATCATAATGAAAATTTTAAACCATTTTAAAATATCCATATCAATGAGAATTGTTAGGTAAAAAAATTAAAATGACTATTATATATAACCCTAGTATGACCACATTAGTTTTATTTTGAAATATAGTTTTAATATAAATAAAATCCTACTAAAAATTATATCTTTATAACAAAAATATATCCCAATCAAAATCAATTAAATTGTCCCATTGAATCCACATTTATCTAACCATCCATTTAGATGTACTAGAAAAAAAATCAAATAAATTATATGTTTTTTCAATTAATAGTACATCATAATGGGGAAGTATGTCATTCAGCACCTCACATGGGCTTATGTAACATGCACTAAGCATGCCGTCATCTTCAATCATATAAAAGATCACTAGATACAAGATGATATCTTTAACTCATCACATGCCTTTTCGATCCCAAACTGGGATTTCTGATCCAACTCCTCCCTCATCCTAGAGTGACTAGTCCCAACACTATGCATCGTATAGATGTTTTCTTTTCAAACAAATAAATTCTCACCATATACGCCATGGGTATACCTTTCATGTCATTAAACGCCTTCCATACAGATAATTATAATAGTACCAACTACCTATGTGATCAGATACCATTTTTAATTTTCAAACCCAGTTCACGAAGACTATGATGGTGTGCTACATTACCTCAATCAAGTATCCCCATACACAAGAGACTAGATAATTAAAGAGAGGTTATAAAATAGTTGTGGGCAGACTATTCTCCCCATTAAAAATCCATAAGATCATTCCTAGTTCTACAAAAAAAATATTGTACCCATTGTATAATTTATATCCCAAAATGTTTTGTACATATTTAGGGGGTACGTTGTGGCTACTAGTTTATGATAGATAATAGTAAAATATTATGTATGATGCATCAAAAAAATAGAGCAGTTATGTAATGTACACATGTGTAAAAGGAATATTTTATTAAATATAAAAATGGAAACCATTCTAATACATGTATATAAAGATAAATAGATATTTATTATAATGGCTTAAATCCCAACTCACATAATCATTCATACCAAATACTTATCCTCTACAAATTATAAGACTCAATTTGCATGTCTAACTACATGTATTTCCAATTAATAGGAAGACAACATAAAGACCTACCAATATAAAAATAAACCCATGCTATGTAATTGGGTAGTGGAATATTGTAATGATCCAATAGGAATCCTCAACACCTCAATAAACTAAATAATTTTCTGATCAAATGGACGTCTATATAATAAATATAAGGGTTAAATTTGGTCCTAAACAACACAACCTAAAAGAAACACAACACAAATTAACATGCAAGCATATATGTCAGTCTTCATGTTCAAACCATGTGAAAAATAAATATACCCTGACCAACTCCAACACATATCTATAATATGTGTATTCTAGTCATTATGAGAGAAAACCCACCCTCAAAAAGTGTAGTATATCAAGTCCCATTCATATTAAAAAGTCATCCAGGGAAAGGTATAATGTATCCAACCCCAATAATATTAAATACTCATTACTAGTTATCAATATCAATAGGGTACAAAATCAAGCATAAATACAAATCCCATATCATGTGTAAAACCATCCCCTATTTCATAAGAGAGTTCATAGAGCATATTTTCAATTATACTTTTTTAAATAAGGTTGGTCGGATATCATGTCTTGAACCATCCACTCTCACTCAAGAGAGTTCATAAAACAAGTCCTAAACCATCCCATATCACCCAAGGGTGGTAAAAAATCAATACATGGACCATACCATATCACTCAAGGGAGGTCTCAAATCAAGAACCAAACTATCCCCTCTGAGTCTAGTTCAGTTTTATATCACATTCCATCACTTAAGACATTGTAAAAAATATTATTGTTAACTCATGAAATTGAAATAATCAAGAAGAAACAAATAATAATGGGAAATTAGCTAACACCAATATAGTAAAATATCATAAAAATATTTCTACCAAAATGATTACCCCTTGGGTTCTCTCTCAACTATCCCTTAGGGTTATTAACATTGACCATATTCACAGAACCAATACCTTCACAATTGAATTATTTACCACCCAAAACTAAATTCTATAACAATATGTTACCCAAGGATCAAACATTCATAGAGAACTCATTTTAGATCCAATATTCTTAAGATTAAATCCTTAATTGTTTTCATGGAACCTAGTGTTGTTACATCAAATCTATTCTATTTTACCCATTTTACCCTCCAAGGACTTGTTTGGGGGGTCAATTATGTCCTTAAGCACCCATCTAACCCATTTGATACAAACAATTATTCATTATTGGGATAACTCATGCACCCACATACATAACAGTCCATTAAACCTCATATAAATTCTATAACATCATATGGGTTCCGTAAAAACCATGAATAAAAATGAATCAAGTATAAAATTCTAAGAATATATAATCAATAGGAACCAAAAGTATAAAATATTAAGGAAAACGTGGAATTTCAAAAATAAATTCAACCCACAAAAAACAAATCTCCACCCAAGACCATCTAAATTTACCTTTAAGCCCATGATAGCACATCTTTTCAAAACATTTTTTAAAAATTAATCACATAAAATTCTTATACATGTTAGGTTTATAAAAAATCGTAAAAACACTCATAGACCACCCTTTTTCTGTTAAAATATTATTTAACCCCCATCATTTATAATCAACTCATTTACATTAAAATATACAATTGACCATTTCTAAAAGGGGTGTTTATTTTACACCAAAACCTATATTTAAATCCCATTTAATTAGAAAATATTATTTATGTATAATGTCTAAATCACATTACTAAACGATAATGAGGTTGAAAAACACATGTTTGATGAAGGGGACACAAATATACCATTTAGCAAGATATACCGTCCTTATGAACTTTTAATATAATATATCCCATTACATATTATAGGTAAAGATCAATTAAGGAATTTAACAAGGTGAAAATAACTATAATCAATAAAAAAACATTAAATCACCAAATGGAAAAAATAATTGTGAATTCCAAGTACACCTAACACCTTAATTGTTAAAATTATTCTACTTTTTGAGTAATTTTAACTATTCCATATCTAATAATATGATATTTGATAATATATAAAAATATATAATTTAGGGAACAACTAATAGAAAATATGGAAAAATGAGAGAAACTGTAAATAAGTTCCTATGTCCAATTAGTCATATACATTGCAACTCCCTACAATTGATACCACTAAAACGTCTAAGAATCAATGAAGATCTACATTTGGGATAAAAAGAATAAATAGGAGCTTTATTTTTTATAAGATACATTCTAGTCCAGAATAGCATAGATACCCATTTATCTTTCATGTAAATATAATCTTAATATTTTAAGTTTTTTTGGAAAAATTCATCGTGAACTATTATTTGGGAAGTTCTAGAACCCCTATAAATGACCATTGCATATGGGATGATCCTTAGGTATCACCCATGAGGACCCATAGGTATCACATTTTACTATAGGAATAACCATTATATATTTCCTATAGAGGACCCATTTCCATTGAATTTAACATCCCATTAATATGTAAAAGTAATCCCCTTTCCAATATTTCAAATAGTATATAACCGTTACATATAATAGTAAAAACTCTATTTATGATTATGTGTAACACCCCAGGTAAATAAAGAATATGACATTTCATATTTATCTATATTTGTGAATAAAATATTGAAATGACTTTAAAGGGGAAGCTATGCTCGATGGCGTACCCAACACGCAACAACGAGTTTCTTGGGAATCTTACGTTGCACTCTAATAATAAAATAATATTATTTTAAATGGTAGTTAATATGTAGCTGTTGTATTGGCGGGAATGGATATAAATAACTAAAATATGATTATATATGTTCTTAAATATTTTTACATTTATACAATAAAAGATAAAGGCTTAAATTACGGAATGAATTCAATTTTTGGCGTATATGCCCTAGTTTTCACTAAAGGTTCACTTATCACCTTTTGATGGAGAACCGTCATTAAATATAGTTTTGTTCACTCTTAAACATTATTTTGGACCAAATAAAACTCTTATTAAGAATCAGGACATCAAAATTTAATTTGTGTAAATTTTTGGTATCTTTCTGATAAAGTTCATTTTTTTAATGAATAGTGTGAAATGTTGTATTTTAATTCAAAACCACTTTTTAATCTAATTTATTTATATGATTAGATTATATTTTGAATTGGTTTTAAAGTGAAATTAGAAAATATTTTTACCATTAAATCCAATAGTGGTCGTTGGAATCAATTTCACTTTGAAATCAGACTTAAACTAGTGTCAATCTTTTGATACTTATTGTTTCATAAAACACGCTATTTGCCATGACAGCAGGAATTAATTATTAAATTAATTAATGTGACTTATATGTTTTGAATTTTTTAAAAAGGACTCCATTTTTGAATTCAGAATATCAAATATAGCTTAGGGTGAATTTTTGGTAATTTTCTGAAAAACTTCAATTTTTGATGAATAGTGAAACCACTAAGTGGTAATCAAGCAAACTGATTTTTCAGTTAAATGAAATTTTACCACTAATGTGTGTTGAATTTTGAAAATCCGACATACATGGTTGTCATTAAAATGTAAAATGTGGTTCAATGAGATTAAAATAATTTTTTGGTGAATAGTAACTTATTATGTTTTTAATCGCGATTAGTGGTAATTAGTGTAGTTTAAGGTATAAATAATGCTTTAATGATATGAAATGACCTAGACACATGTCCCAACCTTATTGGTTGTGTCATGGACGACCAAAACAAGCCATGGGTCAACTTTGGGACCCCATGGATCCACTTTGGTTGGGAAATGACATAAATAACATTTTATTTAATGTAAAAGTAAAATTGACACAAACATGATATGTTTTACTAAAACAATTTTTAAGTGGGGTTATACAAGTCATCTTTTTGATTATAAATATTCATTTAAAAGATAAAAATATTTCCTACATAATAGTATTTTTTTATAATTTTTAGACATTAAATAAATTAAATTATTTATGACATAATAATGATGCAGCGATGATATCATTATTTGACGATTTAAATAAAATGGAATGATAATGTAAAATCTATGAACTAAACATGTAAAAAACTTATTGGATGAGTGGATTTAGAAGCCTTATAACCTTATACACGAATTATATCAATGTGGGACCTTTTAAAACCGAAACACATTTTCAAATAAAGTAATATTTCTTTACTTTCCAAAAGTACCCCTCCTCTCCTCTTATAAAAGGCCCCCACCTCTACCTCATTTAACACACTCCTAAAGCCTTTGGCTCGGCCAACCCCTGCCCATTTACTCTCTCAACATCCCTCTCCTCATCCTAGAGGACTCCCTTTGGGCAGAATCCTTTCAAAGGAAGCCTTTAGGCTTAAATCAAAAGGAGTTACACTTTTAAAGGTAATTCATTCTCTCATGTTCATTTGTTTTATTTTGCTTCTCCACCCCCATAAACTCTTTTTATTTACTTCTTTTGTAGCAACACCAGTATATTCAATATACTAGGATTTTGTTATAAGATTTATTCGAGCTACACTCTCACACAACTACATCAAATGGTTAAAGAACATACGGTTTCCGTGGATGGTGAAATTCTGCCTCCCGAAACGATGATTGTTCAATACTCATTTAACACCTTCAAAGGTGGCCATTATGATGTCACTATTTTTATATATGATATATAATATGTTTATGTTTTATTTATGCTTTTTTATTTTTCATTTTTGTCTTACCTTTATGGCTTCCATTATGGGTATACGCGATATCTTCATTTAAGGAAGTGCGGACTACCGCCCCCTCAAAGTGATTTGATTCGTTAAATACCATATGTGGGATGTATAAAGGATAGAAATATGATATTATATATGATATTATACTGGAATTATAATATACCTTTATATAATTATTATTCCATTCTATAAAATACGAAATAGAAATGAAAGTAGCATTCATGTGTACGTACGGCTTACCGTCTCCATGAATGGTGCATTTCATTTCTTACCTCTAAATGATTATGTAATGTTATAAATGAATTCATGTACTGGATATATATGACATATATGATATCTACATAATGAATACAATTCTGGATATAATAAACATTTGGCCACACGAACAACATGTAATTGTAAGAAGACCACTTTCGACTTAAGAACCAAATATCGGAAAAAAAATATTATTAACTTAAATGATTACATAATGTTTGTGACATGGTAATAAGTGTTATAAAAGTAATAATGAACTTGAAAAATTGTTCTTAAGGAATTAGAAATTAATTCAAGTTTATTATTCAGGAGATTAAAGAACGATCGAGTCAAGTCGGACCCGAGGTAAGGGATCCTACTCCTCTCTTTCTTTTTAAGTACACACTTTTATGTCATTCCTTTTAAAGCTCATCTTTCTTGTTATTGGGATGATCTTATATATTACACTTACTGTAATTTTTATGTTCATGTGATGAGAGACCCTATTCTCTCTCATCAATCCATTTTGGAAGTTTTTAGTGGCGTCGTGGGGCTGCCGAACTTTCGTAAGAGATCTAACCTCTCTCTTTCTTTTTTAAGTACTCTCCTTTATGTCACTTCTTTTAAGCTCCTCTTTGTAATGTTGGGGGATATTCTTTTATATTCGTCTTTCTGTAAATTTTATTATAATGTTATGAGATACCCTATTTGATCTCATCAATCCATATTCGGAAGTTTTATGTGGCGCCGTTAGGCTGCCGAGTTTTCGTAAGGGATTTTTCATCTCACTTTTATTCCCGTGAGATTTATGCTACATTTGCCACAAATTCCATTGAGTTGTGTATGTACTGTCCATTATTATACTCTTTGTGTAATATACTTTCGTTTATGAGTATTTACATCAATGATCTATTGTCCTTCTTTCATGGGGTGTATGTTTTGAAAGATACCCAAGTCTTTAAGGGAACCTTTCACCCTCCTCTTTTTTAAGAGACTTCTTTTGTTGGGTCTTTTAATTTACATATTGTTATGTTGGGATATGTTCTCATATATCCTTATTGATTTAAATTTGATGTCCAAGTGATGAGATACACTTTTTATCTCTCATAAACTCATTTTGATGTGATGTCGTTAGGCTGTCAAGGGAACTTCTTAACCCAATTACCATTCTTTGGGTTAATCTCCTACTTTCAAATTATGTCATGATATTATTATGTCCTATTTTGTATTTTTACTTTATTTATGTGTACCTATATTGAATACACATAATAGATCTATTTTATTTTAAAAATGATCTTTTTAAGGACTTCGTCTCAATCTCCTTTCTTTGAGGCATATTTTATTTTATACACAACTTTCTTTTATACGGTGTATAAACCCCTTTGACTTTTACGTTTATTCAAAAGGAATCTTTTTTATACGAAGCGTTTACTAAATGACAAAAGGGAATGTTTTTGTCATACGTATGCGGCGACAACGACTTCTCTGCCGTCGTAACCGTTATTTGAGTTTCGGCTTCCTCTACAAGCCACACCTTCTTTTTTTAAAAGAAAAATAAATACCATGTTTTACTTTGGTATTGAAAATGGTTTTCATAATGTTTTTATTATATCAATGTGTTGTATTGATATCTCGTGATTGAAATGTGGAAATGTTATGTTTCCTTTATGCATGTATTATGTGATATGATTTTGTTATGGTTCTTGGGAATTGTTATGAAGAACGGTTGGTTCCGTGATAAAATAAGGGCGAGTGAGCCCGATATAGCTCTTCAATGCATTGGGTAACGCGAAGGAGTGAAACGTTAAGGTTTCTCCGAAGAGATTTAGGGAATATACTGTGATGGGTATTCCAAACGTAACCAAGAGGGTTACTCCCTACGTAAGAATGTTATGAATGCCTCAAGTTACCTTTATGTATTATGATTTCTATGATTTATTCATGGTTTAATGAGGTATGTTAAAGTGCCTTTGTTTTATGGGTAAAGTATTATTTCATTCTTATGTATATATGAAATCATGTTTCCTTTCCATATTTTTATAACACTTACTGAGCTTTTTATGCTCATCCCATGTTTTTGAAATGTTTTTCACAGGTCAAGGGAATGGTACATGATGTGATGATAGTGTCAAGGATGTGTCAAGAAAGAATCCGTGTTATATTTTAAATATGTTCCCGTTGATGGGAAGAATGAATACTGTCTTTTATGTAACCACTTTGTTTAAATGTGGAATGTAATGAAAGTTTCATGATCTAATTCTCTAAAACTCTAAACCTGAAAAGATCCTCAATGTGTAATCTTGTAATAACTCATGATTAAGTAAGGTTTAAGGATGGGGCCTTATAGTTTGTATCAGAGGTCGGTTTAGATAACTTTAGAGGGTAGGGTATTCTTTAAGCATAATTGACAATTACCATAATGGTTAGGATTTCAGAAAGAGTCTTAGTTTTAGATAACGCGAATGAGTAAGTATATCTTATTGTCTATCTAACTCATTAGTACATGATGGTTTTGTTGATATACTCACACTGACATTTCTATTTTTAGTGAATGGATGGATCTAGCAGGCACCAAAGAGACAACAGGTTTGAAGGAAACTGTGGTGGTTCTCTGATTAAGATACTAGATAAAATGAAGGATTCAATGAGGAAACTCGTGGTTGTTCTAAACCAAATATCAAGGAGTCATGATCAACCACTTCAACCTTGGTGAGTTCTCTAATGCATCAGGTACGAGATGGCCAATTCGATGTGAAAATTCAGGTAATAATTATTAAGGTAACCATTAGGGTTTATATGCTACTTAATTTTTAGGTAATTATGGGTTACTCTATGATATGATGGAAAATGAAAGGATTGAGATAAACTTGAGGTTAAAATATGTTATGATTATTCTTGAAGATTTTATCTCATTTTGGGGAATGTTTTAAGAATTATATAGTTTTGGAAAAAGGACAACACGCAGACCGTGTGACATCCCGTCGCGTCGGACAAAGCTGCGGGAATCGAACCCACAACCAATGTGCGACTGGTATTTATCGCCTACCACTGGACTACGTGAAGTCCCTGGTTAGTTTGACTGATTCATTCTAGTTATATTATTTTATGAATTAAGAGTAAGTTGATTTTGGGTTATTTTTGAAAATGATTAACCTATCATAGAGGATATGTGATTAGGTTAATTACTTTTCAAAACGAGACTTTAAGAGCAACTGATATTGTTTGGAGATAAATGTTACGATTTATCATGGAAGACTATGCGACTAAATCCTTCAAATATTTGGGTTTCAATATTATATTGGTTTACTTTGAAGAATTTTATGGACAAATTGATTATAGAATGGTCCTCGTTGAACTTTGGGTTTTGTTGGACAAATTTTGGAGATTAAGAATAGATTTTATTTTTATAAAGGGTTATCCTTTTCTGGATTATCTGATCAAGTACTAGCCTTTTTGGTTTTGGATTTGGTTAAAGTCTAAAGACATGGGAAGTATATAGTTCTATTTTTTGGATTAGGTGATTCTCTAGAAGTTGATTATAGTACTCTTAATGTGAACAAGTCTTCCTAAATACTCGTCTTTTGGAGAAAATATGAGTTTGTGTAAGGAATCTAATAAAGGTTGAAAGTCAATATGATAAGTGATTATGTTTCCTTATGAATAAATTCCTCAATAAAAAGTAACTTAAAGCAAAAATGTTGTCTATTAACTTTTCCTACTGGGGAATCGAAGACCGTTTAACCCATCACAAGTTTGTGATTTTCTCGTGGTTAACTTTCTCCTAAACTTGTTTTATATCACTCTCCATCAGAACATGACCCTTTGTTTTTTCCTCCATGTCCATATTTTCATACTTGGAATCCTAGTATGGGTTAACTCGGGTGACCTTTGTACTTATCATTCTTTATTTTAAAGTGTTTGTTTTACCGACTTTTGTTCCGATGTGGGACTTTCAAGGATGTTTCCAAGCGCAATTTTAAAATTGCGAGGACACAATTCCCAAAAGGGGGGAAGGATGTAACACCCCAGGTAAATAAAGAATATGACATTTCATATTTATCTATATTTTTGAATAAAATATTGAAATGACTTTAAAGGGGAAGCTATGCTCGATGGCGTACCCAACACGCAACAACGAGTTTCTTGGGAATCTTACGTTGCACTCTAATAATAAAATAATATTATTTTAAATGGTAGTTAATATGTAGCTGTTGTATTGCCGGGAATGGATATAAATAACTAAAATATTATTATATATGTTGTAACACCCCAAGCTTCCTCGGTATGTTTCCTTTCGAATAATGCAATGACCTGCATTGTACGCAACTTCGAGATTTTAACACACCACAACCAATCAAACTAGCCGTTATGAATAGTAATACCTACTTTTTGAAATTATATATATTTTATATTTCAAAATGGACTTCATTTTTGGATTCGGAATATCGAATTTAGCCTAAGGTGAAATTTTGGTACTTTTCGGATAACTTTCATATTTTGATGAATAGTGAAAATTACTAAATTTTAATTAAAAACAACTTTTTTAATCAAAATAATTAATAGTGATAAATTGTGAAATTGAGTGATTTTAAAGTATATTTAGAATATATTTTTACCATTTAATATAATGTTGGTCATTGGACATAATTTTACAATTATACCGAACATAAACAAGTGTCAATCTTTTGATAGTTATTATCTCTTAAAAACACGCTTTTTGTTTTGACAGCGGGAATTAATTTTAAATTAATTTCTGCCACTTCTGTGTTTTGAATTTAGAAAAATGGATTCCATATTTGGAATCAGGATGTCCAAATTGTGTAAATAGGTAACTTTTATTTTTAGACATTTTGAATAATTACTGCGGTAAATATTTTATTTACCATGGTGAAGGGTAAATCCGGTAAATAAGGGTTAAACAAAATAATATTATAATAATACTAAATTACCCTAAAATGTGTTTTAACCCTATTGGTTGATACATGGTCGACCATGGGCATCTTTGGGTAAATTTTGGGACCCCATGGATCCACTTGTAAGTGATAATGACACTTTATATTAATTATGTCACGACCCGTCCTCGGGGCCCGTGCCGTGACTACCCCAAGCCCGCCTTCCATAGGCCAGGGGCTGGCGACTAGCACCAAAGGCGTAAATCCCGATAACAGGGAAGGCATTGCCTTTATAAGTAACAACTACCACAGAGTCAGCAAGCAGAAAGTAACTACAAGTGCAGAAAAGTAAAGGGGGCCGGAAATACAAGCCCAACTGTAAAGTACAACTCGAAAGGGGAAAACAGCAGCTGGAAGAACGAAGCGGCTCCTGGGTCGTCCGCCTCGATTCCTACCTGAAGGGTAGGTACAGATGGCTCAGCTCCTGGATCGTCCACCACGGATCCTACCTGAAGGGTAGGTACAGATAGCTCCTCTACTCCACAGGTCCTGTCGTCTACTCCGGGTACGTCCGCCCAGTGGTCCACCTCCGGGTACCGACCTGCTCCGCAAGTCTCAACTGCGATCTGCGCTGTCCGTCGTCTGCAACCAACACAACGAGGTGCGGGCATAGCCCGTGCAGGGGTGAGTATAAGCTACTCAGTAGGGACCCCGAGACCCTTAAGGTCTCACCAAATCCAACATGGATATCCACAAAGTAAAGGCAGCAATCACGAAGTAACATCAGACTCTACTTAGGTATACGCCCATACATATACCTAAGTCATCAAGTAACCCATCCAATCTCAAGGATACACAAAAATCATGAAATCAACGGATAACCATCACCCAGGTATATGCCCATACATGTACCTAAGTTATCAAGCGACCCATCTCAATCATGAGGAAACACAAAGGTCAAAGGTCTCAGCTCAAACCAGGATTTTCATTATCGAAACCGTAACTGCTGAAGAGCTCCGTCTCTAGAGTGTACAGTGGTCCTGTCACGACTCTGAGGCTGCCGCTCACTAACCTAGGACTGCTGAGGTACTCCTCCTGTCGAGTACTGCGGGTTTGCGGCCAACTACCGGGCGCTCCGTCCGCTGAGGGTCTGTCGCCAAATACCGGGCGCTACCCAGATAGCCTGCTGAGGTACTCCTCCTGTCGAGTACCGCGGGTCTGCTGCCAACTACCAGGCGCTCCGTCCGCCGTGGGTCTGCCGCCAAATACCGGGCGCTCCGTCCACTGGGCTAGTCGACTCACTCCAAGTCGAGTCGGTCAAGCAGTCGTCAGGTCTCAGCCGGATACACGGTCTCCGTACTCTGCACGCTCGTCTCCACCGTCGCGGGTCTGTCGCTACAACCAAGCGCACACACTCCGTAGAGTATCGCGGGTCCGCCGCTACAACCAAGCTCTCCACCGCCAAGGGTCTGCTGCTGCATCCAAGCGCACCACCACTGTCAAGTACCACGGGTCCGCTCCACGAGCTACTGGTCGATACTCCAAGTATCACAAGGTCCCGCGAAGAAGTGTCTCAAAGGTCCGTCTCGGCACAGGGGTCTCAACGCAACAGACGGCGCGTCGATCGGACGCCCGGTCTGTGAGTTATTAGCCTTTTCGTCCCAGGGGCCCGGTTGGTTTCGTGAGCGAAACCAATCCCGGCCGTATCTCAACTGCACCCCGAACTCCCATAGGGTATACTCAAAGGGACCGTTACTCAACGTAACCACCAACGCCGCTGACGGCTCGTCAAGCGGACGTCCTGTCTGAAAGATATCAGCTTTTCCGTTCCAGGGGCCCGGTTGGATTTCGGGAACAATCCAACCCGGCCATACTCCGACTGCATCCAAAACTCGGGCGGAGTATGTCAAAAGTTCCGTCTCACTAAGAGGAACACTACGCGACTGACAGCACGTCAATCGGACGTCCGTAGCTCAAGATATGAGCGTTTCCGCTCCGAAGGTCCGGTTGGTTTCGTGAACGAACCAACCCGTCCGAACTCAAAGTAACCCGAAACCTTGAGTGCGATATATCGAAACGACCGTCTCGATCCAAGGATCGCGTTTCCGCAGACGGTTCGTCATTCGGAGGTCCGAGGCTCAAGTTATGAGCCAAAAACCAAATCTGGTTCGAAAACGGGGGGTCCGGGTCCGGGCCGACCCGGCCCGACCCCCCCCCCCCCCCCCCCCCCCCGGGTGGCGCGGTGGCCGGCGGCGGCGGCCGGCGGCGGCGGACGGCGGCGGCACGGTGGCCGGCGGCGGCGCGCGGCGGCGGCGGCGGGCCGCGCTGGCGGCGGCGGCGGGCCGCGCTGGCGGCGGCGGCGGGCCGCGCTGGCGGCGGCGGGCGCCGCACGGGGTGGTCACGCGGGGGGCTTGATTGCCCCCGCGGATTGAACAGGGCGGCACGGCTTTGAGCCGTGCCTTTGCCAAAAAAACGGCCCCCCCCCCCCACAAATGGGGGCCGGCTGGAACGAACCGGGGGGGCTTTGCCCCCCCTCCTTTAATTGAACCGCCCCCCTCATTAAGAGGGGGGTTTGAAGATCCGGCCGGGGGTTTAATCCCCCGGTTTTATGACATCCGGCCGGCCCGCTGGCCGGCCGGTTTTTACCAACGGGACCGGAATTTCCGGTCCCGCCCTCGACTTCCGACGCCGGCGGCCCGGCCGCCGGTCTTTCCTTCCGCCGCGGCCCGGAACCGGCCGCGGTCTCCTCGTCCCGCCGCGGCCCGGAACCGGCCGCGGTCTTCGTCGTCCGGCGCGGTGCGACGGCACCGCGCCCCTTTCGCCGTGCCATGAATCCTTCCAACGCGGCGCGACGGCGTCGCGTTCTTGAAGACTCTCCTCGGCGAAGCGCGACGGTGTTGCGCAAAATAAATGAACGTTCATCCGCGTGGTGCGACGGCACCACGCTACTTGTTTCCACCAGCATAAACAAACATGAACGATGGAGGGGGGATTCGGCCGTGTTCGTGCGGTCCGCCCCCCCCCCCCCCCCCCTCACGTTAAAGAAATAATAACGAGACTTAAATAAATAAGCCACACGTTAGACTTGCTAGATCCACGTTCAAGGAAAAGAATAAAGAAATAAAGAACCAACAACCCCTACCTTGGGTACAAGATCGAGGATTCGACTATGTCCGCGGAAGACGGCGTCGCGGAAGTCGGGCGTCGCGGTCGTCGTTCGTCAAATCCGTTGACGAAGAGGCGCGTCCGAAGAAGCACGTCGTTGGCGAATCCTTGTACGCCGACGAAGGAGGTTCGGGGAGGAAGGAAAGGTCCGAAGATACCGGGTTGCCGAGTCGATGATCCTTGACGAAGTGTTGTCGTTCTTCCTTGAGGATGAAGACGTTCTTCGTTCTTCGTCAGAGCTTGGAGATGAAGGGAAAGCTCTCCAAAGACAAACAAAGAACTCCAAATAAAATAAGACTACCTCTTATTTTATTAACACAACACAAAAGAATTTCAAAGATTCGTTTCTCACCTTAGCTGCCGAACGAGGATCGGCTGCGGAAGAAGAGGCGTCGCCGAAGAACGTCGCGGGTAAAGCTCGTCGACGTCGCAGATCTCGGTGTGCGTCGTCGAATTTCGGTCGCCGGCGTTCTTCGCGTTCTTCGCGTTCTTCGCGGGGGGATGAAGAAACAAGATCCTCTCAAATCCTTTCAAAGGATTTTTAGGTTGGTCTTATTTTATAAACATGCCAACACACGAAACCGGTTAAGAAACGATCCATCAAATTCACGAAAGAAACAGTCCATTTAATTCACGAAATAAACCGCCCAATTAAATGGTCTGTTAAGAATTAAAGAAAACGCGTCGGTTGACTTTTCAGTTACTTTGACGGGTTTTCGCGGGTGCGTTACTTAGCGAAAGAAACGGCGGGGCTCGTGCGGGTCCCACCGCACAAATATCCTACCAAGGGGTAGGATATTTCTGGATAGCATCCTATCCAGTTCAACTCAGTTCAAGCCGTCTTTAAGTGGCTTCAAGTGGCTTCCAAGTGGCTTAAGCGAAATAAAATAAAGTTGTCGCAAAATTATTTTATTTCTTAACTTTAAGCCCGAAAATTAAAAACCACACCCGAGCAAACGCAACTCCGGAAGAGGCGTTTCTAAGCGAATACCGGCGCTGCGATTTCATCGGTGCCCTCAGAATTCGATTCCGGGCACCGGTTCAAAAGTTAGAAAAACCCGTTCGTCTGTTCACTGAACGTACCCGAGCCAAAACTTCGGAAAATGATTCCGGGCACACCGGGCCTCGGAATCAGGTGCCGTCAGAAACTGCGTTCTTGTAAAATTCCAAAGAAAATTAAGAAAAAAATTTCCTTGAAATTTACGGGTCTTTACATTACTCCCACCACAGGGCTTTACGTCCCCGTAAAGCTTCACCACAAACTTAGGGAAACAAAGCGGTACTGAGCACGCATCTGAGCCTTCCGCTCCCATGTGCTCACCTGGAGGTTCCCGCGCTGCCAAAGAAAGTGCACAAGAGGAATCGACCATCCTCCTAGGATCCGCTCCTGTCGATCCTCGATCCCCACAGGAACCTCCGTATAAGACACTCATCGCCACCGTCAAGCTCCTCATGGTCGATGATATGCGAAGGGGGTCGAGCACGTATCTCCTCAGCTGGGATACGTGGAGGACGTCGTGCACCCGGTGCAACTGAGGTGGCAGAGCCAGGCGATAAGCCACCTCGCCAACCCTGCTGAGGACCTGGAAAGGCCCGATGAAGCGGGGAGACAACTTGCCGCCTCGGCCAAATCTCCGCAAACCACGTCGAGGTGAGACACGCAAGAAGACGTGGTCGCCATCCTCGAACTCTAGTGGCCTCCGCCTCCTGTCAGCATATGACTTCTGCCGGCTCTGTGTTTTCCTCATCCGCTCCTGGATGACATGGACCTCTTCTGACGTGGCCCGGACCATCTCTGGTCCCACAAGATCTGCGAGATTTCATCCTTACCGATAAGAGAAACCTGGTCTCATCCCCTGGATGAACCACATTCTTTGCCTAAAACAGTCAATCCTAACATGGATGATACTAATCCATACCAAGGATGACGTCGTAAGGCCTCGACGCTACTACTAAGAGATCCAACCGTTACTCTCGCCTCCAAGGGTTGAATCACACTGTCGGCATCAGTGTGTGGTAACTGGTCTCCTCCAGTAGATGTCTCACAAGTGAGGGTCAAGTCAACAGTCAACTGGAACCTCTTAGTAACATCACAAAAGAGGACAGGAATGAAAACATCACAAAGGATGCGTCTTTTATTATTGCAGCTCATAATACAAGACGCTACACAAAAGCAACATCAACAAGGAACTAGAAGTACAAGAGACGTATCCACTAGTTCTGCTCCTGTCCACCTGCTCCAAGAGTTCTACTGTTGCTCAAGCATTTGTCGTTGCCTCTTTCTCGGTGGCTCCCTCAAAGCCTGCGGATCGGGAGTCGGACAGTCACGTGCCAGATGACCCTTTCCGCGACATGAGTAACACAACCTGCTCCTTGCACGGCTAGCTCCGTTCCCACTCCGGGTGCCCTGCACCACCGGTCGTAAAACCCGAGACCGTCTAACTGCTGGTCTGGTCTTTCTGGGCCTCAGCATCATCTGTCTACTGCCCACAGATGACTCGGCTTCTGATCGAGAAACACGTGGCAAAGGCAGCAGCTCCTGATCACGCTCAGGGTGTAGAGCTACTGGCACAAACTCCACCCTGAAGAAGGTCTCAAAGTCTTCCCATGCGAAGTCCATCTCATCGCAAAACTGAAACAAGTGGCTCCACCACCTACCTGCTGCTGCCTGAAGGAGGCTGGTAGCAAAGATCACCATGAAGTCTGCCGGCGTCCCCACTAGCCTGAAGACTCCCACCACGGCCTCCAGCCAATCCTCAGCCGCCTGCGGGTCCATCTCTCCCCCGAACCTGGGTGGCCTCTGGCGCTGGAACTCATGCAGTGCGCGCAAGTAGCGGGCATCGCCTACTGCTGGGGCTGGTGGCATCGGTGGCCCAACGTATGGTAGTACCGCTGGTGCCTCCGCTGGTGCCTCAACTGCAAGAGGGCCCTGTACCGAAGCCTCGTCGCTCGACAGACTGTCAGCACGCTCATCCCTCCGGGCTCTAGCTGGTCGTCCGAGAAAAGACATCCTGAAAGAAACAACGTAACACGATCAAACGATTATACCTGGTGAGCTGACCTGGTTTGAGCTGTTTTAAGGGGGGAAACCTTTGAAAACACACACGCAATCAGTGTTTTCGCGCACAAAGTCGGAAATCAGTTGTCAGGGTCCTGGTGTATGGATACGTCGGCCGCCCGCACCAACATTGGACTCCCTGAACTGAAATCCACACTCGGTACCCTTAACACTATTGCTTCACATAGAAAGAAAAGACGATCAGAGTCTGCGGTAGAACCGACCGCCTCTGATACCAATTTGTCACGACCCGTCCTCGGGGCCCGTGCCGTGACTACCCCAAGCCCGCCTTCCATAGGCCAGGGGCTGGCGACTAGCACCAAAGGCGTAAATCCCGATAACAGGGAAGGCATTGCCTTTATAAGTAACAACTACCACAGAGTCAGCAAGCAGAAAGTAACTACAAGTGCAGAAAAGTAAAGGGGGCCGGAAATACAAGCCCAACTGTAAAGTACAACTCGAAAGGGGAAAACAGCAGCTGGAAGAACGAAGCGGCTCCTGGGTCGTCCGCCTCGATTCCTACCTGAAGGGTAGGTACAGATGGCTCAGCTCCTGGATCGTCCACCACGGATCCTACCTGAAGGGTAGGTACAGATAGCTCCTCTACTCCACAGGTCCTGTCGTCTACTCCGGGTACGTCCGCCCAGTGGTCCACCTCCGGGTACCGACCTGCTCCGCAAGTCTCAACTGCGATCTGCGCTGTCCGTCGTCTGCAACCAACACAACGAGGTGCGGGCATAGCCCGTGCAGGGGTGAGTATAAGCTACTCAGTAGGGACCCCGAGACCCTTAAGGTCTCACCAAATCCAACATGGATATCCACAAAGTAAAGGCAGCAATCACGAAGTAACATCAGACTCTACTTAGGTATACGCCCATACATATACCTAAGTCATCAAGTAACCCATCCAATCTCAAGGATACACAAAAATCATGAAATCAACGGATAACCATCACCCAGGTATATGCCCATACATGTACCTAAGTTATCAAGCGACCCATCTCAATCATGAGGAAACACAAAGGTCAAAGGTCTCAGCTCAAACCAGGATTTTCATTATCGAAACCGTAACTGCTGAAGAGCTCCGTCTCTAGAGTGTACAGTGGTCCTGTCACGACTCTGAGGCTGCCGCTCACTAACCTAGGACTGCTGAGGTACTCCTCCTGTCGAGTACTGCGGGTTTGCGGCCAACTACCGGGCGCTCCGTCCGCTGAGGGTCTGTCGCCAAATACCGGGCGCTACCCAGATAGCCTGCTGAGGTACTCCTCCTGTCGAGTACCGCGGGTCTGCTGCCAACTACCAGGCGCTCCGTCCGCCGTGGGTCTGCCGCCAAATACCGGGCGCTCCGTCCACTGGGCTAGTCGACTCACTCCAAGTCGAGTCGGTCAAGCAGTCGTCAGGTCTCAGCCGGATACACGGTCTCCGTACTCTGCACGCTCGTCTCCACCGTCGCGGGTCTGTCGCTACAACCAAGCGCACACACTCCGTAGAGTATCGCGGGTCCGCCGCTACAACCAAGCTCTCCACCGCCAAGGGTCTGCTGCTGCATCCAAGCGCACCACCACTGTCAAGTACCACGGGTCCGCTCCACGAGCTACTGGTCGATACTCCAAGTATCACAAGGTCCCGCGAAGAAGTGTCTCAAAGGTCCGTCTCGGCACAGGGGTCTCAACGCAACAGACGGCGCGTCGATCGGACGCCCGGTCTGTGAGTTATTAGCCTTTTCGTCCCAGGGGCCCGGTTGGTTTCGTGAGCGAAACCAATCCCGGCCGTATCTCAACTGCACCCCGAACTCCCATAGGGTATACTCAAAGGGACCGTTACTCAACGTAACCACCAACGCCGCTGACGGCTCGTCAAGCGGACGTCCTGTCTGAAAGATATCAGCTTTTCCGTTCCAGGGGCCCGGTTGGATTTCGGGAACAATCCAACCCGGCCATACTCCGACTGCATCCAAAACTCGGGCGGAGTATGTCAAAAGTTCCGTCTCACTAAGAGGAACACTACGCGACTGACAGCACGTCAATCGGACGTCCGTAGCTCAAGATATGAGCGTTTCCGCTCCGAAGGTCCGGTTGGTTTCGTGAACGAACCAACCCGTCCGAACTCAAAGTAACCCGAAACCTTGAGTGCGATATATCGAAACGACCGTCTCGATCCAAGGATCGCGTTTCCGCAGACGGTTCGTCATTCGGAGGTCCGAGGCTCAAGTTATGAGCCAAAAACCAAATCTGGTTCGAAAACGGGGGGTCCGGGTCCGGGCCGACCCGGCCCGACCCCCCCCCCCCCCCCCCCCCCCCGGGTGGCGCGGTGGCCGGCGGCGGCGGCCGGCGGCGGCGGACGGCGGCGGCACGGTGGCCGGCGGCGGCGCGCGGCGGCGGCGGCGGGCCGCGCTGGCGGCGGCGGCGGGCCGCGCTGGCGGCGGCGGCGGGCCGCGCTGGCGGCGGCGGGCGCCGCACGGGGTGGTCACGCGGGGGGCTTGATTGCCCCCGCGGATTGAACAGGGCGGCACGGCTTTGAGCCGTGCCTTTGCCAAAAAAAACGGCCCCCCCCCCACAAATGGGGGCCGGCTGGAACGAACCGGGGGGGCTTTGCCCCCCCTCCTTTAATTGAACCGCCCCCCTCATTAAGAGGGGGGTTTGAAGATCCGGCCGGGGGTTTAATCCCCCGGTTTTATGACATCCGGCCGGCCCGCTGGCCGGCCGGTTTTTACCAACGGGACCGGAATTTCCGGTCCCGCCCTCGACTTCCGACGCCGGCGGCCCGGCCGCCGGTCTTTCCTTCCGCCGCGGCCCGGAACCGGCCGCGGTCTCCTCGTCCCGCCGCGGCCCGGAACCGGCCGCGGTCTTCGTCGTCCGGCGCGGTGCGACGGCACCGCGCCCCTTTCGCCGTGCCATGAATCCTTCCAACGCGGCGCGACGGCGTCGCGTTCTTGAAGACTCTCCTCGGCGAAGCGCGACGGTGTTGCGCAAAATAAATGAACGTTCATCCGCGTGGTGCGACGGCACCACGCTACTTGTTTCCACCAGCATAAACAAACATGAACGATGGAGGGGGGATTCGGCCGTGTTCGTGCGGTCCGCCCCCCCCCCCCCCCCTCACGTTAAAGAAATAATAACGAGACTTAAATAAATAAGCCACACGTTAGACTTGCTAGATCCACGTTCAAGGAAAAGAATAAAGAAATAAAGAACCAACAACCCCTACCTTGGGTACAAGATCGAGGATTCGACTATGTCCGCGGAAGACGGCGTCGCGGAAGTCGGGCGTCGCGGTCGTCGTTCGTCAAATCCGTTGACGAAGAGGCGCGTCCGAAGAAGCACGTCGTTGGCGAATCCTTGTACGCCGACGAAGGAGGTTCGGGGAGGAAGGAAAGGTCCGAAGATACCGGGTTGCCGAGTCGATGATCCTTGACGAAGTGTTGTCGTTCTTCCTTGAGGATGAAGACGTTCTTCGTTCTTCGTCAGAGCTTGGAGATGAAGGGAAAGCTCTCCAAAGACAAACAAAGAACTCCAAATAAAATAAGACTACCTCTTATTTTATTAACACAACACAAAAGAATTTCAAAGATTCGTTTCTCACCTTAGCTGCCGAACGAGGATCGGCTGCGGAAGAAGAGGCGTCGCCGAAGAACGTCGCGGGTAAAGCTCGTCGACGTCGCAGATCTCGGTGTGCGTCGTCGAATTTCGGTCGCCGGCGTTCTTCGCGTTCTTCGCGTTCTTCGCGGGGGGATGAAGAAACAAGATCCTCTCAAATCCTTTCAAAGGATTTTTAGGTTGGTCTTATTTTATAAACATGCCAACACACGAAACCGGTTAAGAAACGATCCATCAAATTCACGAAAGAAACAGTCCATTTAATTCACGAAATAAACCGCCCAATTAAATGGTCTGTTAAGAATTAAAGAAAACGCGTCGGTTGACTTTTCAGTTACTTTGACGGGTTTTCGCGGGTGCGTTACTTAGCGAAAGAAACGGCGGGGCTCGTGCGGGTCCCACCGCACAAATATCCTACCAAGGGGTAGGATATTTCTGGATAGCATCCTATCCAGTTCAACTCAGTTCAAGCCGTCTTTAAGTGGCTTCAAGTGGCTTCCAAGTGGCTTAAGCGAAATAAAATAAAGTTGTCGCAAAATTATTTTATTTCTTAACTTTAAGCCCGAAAATTAAAAACCACACCCGAGCAAACGCAACTCCGGAAGAGGCGTTTCTAAGCGAATACCGGCGCTGCGATTTCATCGGTGCCCTCAGAATTCGATTCCGGGCACCGGTTCAAAAGTTAGAAAAACCCGTTCGTCTGTTCACTGAACGTACCCGAGCCAAAACTTCGGAAAATGATTCCGGGCACACCGGGCCTCGGAATCAGGTGCCGTCAGAAACTGCGTTCTTGTAAAATTCCAAAGAAAATTAAGAAAAAAATTTCCTTGAAATTTACGGGTCTTTACAAATTAAGTTAAAATGAATACAAAAATGACACAAGCATATATCTTTTAGCAAAACAATTGTTACATAGGGTTATATATGCTGTATTTTAGATTATAAATATTCATTAGAAATCTAAAAAGATTTCCTACATAATTATATTTTATTTATAATTTTTTGACATTAAATAATTTATTTTATTTATGACACAATGATGACGCAGTAATTACTAAAATAGTAAAAAATTAACATAATTGATATTATAAATACCCAAATAATTATAATATTAAACTTTTAATGAATTAAACAAATTTTCTAGGATAATATGATATATTAGGATTGATTTATTTGAATTTGTTCGAAGTAATCAATCTGTTATGAGTTTCACAAAAATCAACTAGTGAATAGTGTCAAAATTGACATAAAAGAGTTCTTAAAACAAATATTATATTATTAATTGATATTAAATTCCTAAAAATCTAAGGTTCGGCCAAGAGACTTATATTATGATAGGTTAATCATTAATGGACCACTTGGGGGTCTTTTGGATGTATATAGTAAGTTTATTAACCATATTATATAAAAATACAAAGAGACATTGTAAAAGTGAAACTAATTAACTTAGAGTTAATACTTAAAGATAAGGTTAATATAAGTACCCAAACCTGTCTAAATTCTATTGGATGAGTTGTTTTCGACCTATCCCCACCTCAACCTTTGAATAGTCAACTTTGGAGCCATTGGAAACCGAATATGAATTTATTATAAATTAATATTTCTAACTTTTCCAAAGGTGCCCCTCACCCCTCTTATAAAAGGGCACTCCTCCTTCTCATTTCCTCACACCTCTCAAGCCACTTGGCTCGTCCAAACTCTGCCCAACTAAGCTCCCCAAATCCCTCTCCTCCCCCTTGAAGCTTCCCCTTAGGCAGAAAGCATTTCAACAAGTCCTTTGGTTCCAACCAAAGTGAGTTACCTAAATTAAAGGTAACGATTTCTCTTAAATTATTTTCATTTATTTTGCTTCTTCAACCCCCAAACTCTTTTTATTTCCCTTATTTTGTAACAACACCAGTATCCTCAATATACTAGGATGTTGTTATAAGAAGTATTCAAACTACACATACACACAACTCCATCTAATGGATGATGAACATAATGTTTCTGTGGATGGCAAACTAACGCCTCACGAAACGATGATTGTTCAAAAACATCTTACCGCCTCTCATGGTGGCCATTATGATGGCACTGTAATTAAATATGATATTAATGATATATATTTTATATATAAGCTTCTGTAATTCCATTTTATTTCATACCATTATTCGTTTCATGTCGTATATACATACGATAATTTCATTTGAGGAAGTGCGGACTACCGCCCCCTTAAAATGATATGACTCGTTCATACCACACATGGAACGTATAAAGGATGGTGTTAATGAACTTAAGTAACATATATAAAATATTATATTATACTGGAATAGTAATATACCTATGTATCATTTGGATTCGATTCTTTTAAAACAAAAAATTAAATGGAAGTAGCGTTCGTGCGTACGTACGGACTACCGTCTCCACGAACGCGATGAGATTCATTATCCATCGTATCCATTCAAGTATAATTATCATTTAATGATTTAAAAATGATGTTTAAGGACTTTATATCATTCTGGATATGAATAAGATACAACAAACATGACTTATGTAACAAAACATATAAAAGAAAATGAGTAAGTTAACACCCGAAACGGCGTTAATACTAAGATATTATTAACAAATCAATGTTAAAAGATCATATATGATATCATATTAAAGTAAATGATTCTTTTATTATTCAATAACAATTATTTCACCATTATACAGGAGGTAAACCTACCATCGACCAAGGAAAAAGTACAAAGTAAGGGATTCTCTTATCTCACTTTCAATTCCGTGAGATTTCCATTGTTCGCCACTAAATTATTGAAAGTGGTGTATTGTGTACTGCCATTTGATATATATTCATGATTATATTTATATTAATTTTATTCTGTAAATCATTTGGTGGTTATTAACTTTTGGCCATACGACTCAGTTGATTAACGTGGTAAGGGTTTTCTTATCTCACTTTTAATTCCGTGAGAATTCCATTGATCACCACTTAATTATTGCATGTGGTGTATGTGTACTGCCCATGATCGTATTCATTGTGTAATATACTTTAATTTATGGGTATTTACATCATCATGGTATGATACTTCTTTCATGGGTGCATGTTTCGTAAGTTACCTAATCGATAAGGGAATTTGAGATTTCAATTTCCACTCATTTGGCTTTACACATATTTCATTGATTATATTACCCCAAGATTATGTGTGGAATCACTATTCATTTGATTATGTCATAATTTCCACTCCCCTTCCTGTGGATAGAAGTTTTATACACATAATCACTCCATTGGTAATTCTCAAGTCATTGATATGAATTTGATAAGAGTAATTTTAACTCATTTTCCATTTGTTGAGTTAAACATCCAATTCGTTGGTATTGTTTTTTTACAAGAATATGTGTGAATGTCCTTTGATTGTTTTACACTGAATATCCAATCATATTTAGTGTATTTATATCTGTCACACATAATTATGTCATTGATTTATCCTTAACCTAAGGATACAACCTTTTTGAGAAATTTCATCTCAATTTACATTCCATTGAGACTTCTTTGATGATATACACCAAATCACTTCTATGTGGTGTATATAATGTACTTTGACATAGTATATCATGAATTCCTTTATTCTCATGATATTACAATGTTTTGATTACCTCAATTATTTGTATTCAAGTGTCTCTCTTTTGGTTAGAAACTCTAACCAAAATACCATTTTAAAATGTTTTAAAGAATTATTCTTCTAAATCATGCTCATTAATGTCCATATTTTAAAAATGGTTTTAAGGATTTATTTATATGGACATTAAAGTTTTAAAATTAAAACTCCTTTTAAAAGTTTCAAAGTGGTATGGGACACTTTGATTCAAAAATATACTTTTAAATGGCTTCTTGACAAATAGTGTGACTTTTAAATGTTTTCAAGAAAAGGGGGATATTTCTCTCAAATAGTTTTGATGATTATTTTCATCTATGTCAACATCCTTCATTATTATTGATTGAGGTTAATGTGATACAATACAATCTTCCATATTGTATCGAATGAATTATGTTTGACTGTGGATGTGCTATTTTTATACCATTCATGGTTTGTGGTGAAAGTATTGACATTTCGTATGCTAGTTTAATACGAATGTTTACGTTATGTTTAAACCTTTTCATATGAGAATGCATTGGACTTAATAAGTGACGGGTGGAGCCCGCTATAGCTCCTCGATGCATCGGTAGGTCTCATGAGACAAACTAGTGTCTTGGCACAAGGCCTTGGCAAAATCTTATTTGTAGTCTTGGCACGAGGCCTTGGCTATGTGGTTATGATAGTCTGGCATTATGCATTCCATCATTATGAAAGTGGTTATTGATATTGCATGTGATCATTCGACTAGTAGAATATCCATGTGAGTAAGTAAATGGAATTATTTCATTTTACTTTTGCCATACTATGTTGAAGTTCAATTTTAAAAGGCTTTTGTTTTAGTTATAAATTGCCTTAAGTGTTTATGCTTATTTATGAAAGCTTCTGCTATAATGTTATCCTTACTGAGCATCCGAGCTCACCCCTTTCAATGTTTTATTTTTCCCAGGATTATGAAGAAGTAATTTATGAATGACCTGCAGGGATAGTATGAGGGGATATGAAGACAATATGTTTTTTTTATGATGTAATGTAAAAATTTATGGATGTATCTAGTTATTCCAAGGCTACTAAACTAATCGGTCTTTCGAGACTTGATCTTTCTCATGATCATGCCAATGTTATGTAATAATGCACCGACTCTAGATAATTAGGGTCGGGGCGTTACAGTTGGTATCAGAGGAAGTTTAGTACAAACCTTGGTAGCTAGATTTAGATAAACTCTGATTAGAGCACGTAGACCTAAGATGAACTTTGAGGATTAGTATAAAAGAACTTCCTAGAATTTTGGTATTGTAGAGATTTTGTGAGTTTTCCGAGCAATACATCCCTGTCTGGATACGAGCAGGTAGAGGCGGCTCTGGCACAGATGTACCTAGGGGTAAAACCCGAAAACACCGCTTTGAGCTAGACTCGAACGGGAACTGGTGCACGACAACGGGCCTTGCTGCACTCTTGGTTACGACACTCCCGGGGGATATGCTTAGGATAATTTACATTTTCTTTACAAACCAATTTAAGTAATATATATATAAGATGAGAGTAAATGACCTTGGTTAATCCTAATATGTTTCAAATTGAGAATATGGTGACATTTTAATCTCTAAATGATTTTACGACTACTATTACTCACACAATGCTTTATGGTTTTAGTCAATGGCTGGATTCCAAGGAAGTCATAGTGACTTTGAGAATGATGTACAAGATGGGAACGATGGTGGCAATGAGCAACAAAATGGAATGTTGATAGGCGTAAAAGATATCGTCTTTATGCCAAATCAGTTTTCCAAAAATATGATCAACAACATATATATTAACCAACTCCCAGACTCAACAAGGAAGAGAAAGGTGATAAATGATAAGAGCTCCAGCAATGGAGACCATGGAGAAAAGAACCCTCAATTTTCATCATGCAGGAAATGTGGAAAGAGACACCCAGGAAAGTGTCTCAATGGGACAACGAAATGTTTTACGTGCGGGAAGGAAGGACATAAAGTAAAGAATTGCCGAAGAAAAATGAAGAGTACTATGGAAGAAGATAAAAATGGTCCCAAGAGTCCATTTACAGTCATTTGCCGTAAATGTAGGGGACCTGGCCATTACCCGAGTGAATGTCCTATTCTATAGGATATTTTCTTGGTCAAAGAAGAAGCTATGTGGGAATAAATGGTTGGAGAAATGTTTAAAAAGTATTAGCACTCCTTGTTGATGGGTTTACTATGGAATAATTTTCTCTTGTATTTGTAACCCCGCAGTTTGCCATGTGAGAATGATATTTGAGGAAGAATTGTCTCTTCTCTTGTGGATTTGGGTATAAATAACCATTTGGATTTATATGATCATTGGGGTTTGAGAGAATTATAAGTTATTCTAATTTGGGATGAAGATTCAAGGTATGATATAACATTTGTGGTTAAATTTATGATAAAGTATTTTGAGGAATTTATCTCATTTTGGCAATATTATAAAATATGGTTTTTGAAAAAGGACAACACGTAGACCGTGTGACAACCCGTCGCGTCGGACAAAGCTATGGGAATCGAACCCACAACCAAAGTGCGATTGGGATTTATCGCCTACCACTGGACTACGTGAAGTCCCTGGTTAGTGTGACTATTTTTTTAGTTAAATGATTTTATTGATCAATAATAAGTTGATTTGGGTTCTTATTTCATATCAAAAGAATACCCTTGGTATAGGAAAATGATTTGGTGATTAAGTGATAAATGTTATTTTGGAAGATGTTCGCTTTGTTGGAAACACTATATGTCCAAGGAAAATAGAATACTATGGGGTTTCATTTGTGGAGTAATGATAGATTTTTATCTACGTTTTTATTGTGAATTTATAGTGATTTGGGTTATTTATGGAAATGATTAACCTATAATAGAGAATATGTTATTAGGTTAATTACTTTTGAGTATGTGACTTTAAGAGTATCTGATGTCATTTGGAGATACAATTTAACATGGGAGACTACATAATAAAATTCTTCTATGTTTTGGGTTTCAATATTAGTTTGGATTATATTAAAGGATTTTAAGGACAATTGGTTATTGAATGGTATCTATTTAACTTTGGGGTATTGTTGGTTTAATTTTAGAAATTAAGATTAGTGCATATTTATCTCAATGAATATCCTTTTGGGGGATCATTAGATCATTCACTGACCATTTTGGTTTTGATTAATCTTCAAAGACAATGTAAATATATGGTTTATCCTTCATGGATCATGTGATTCTATAGAAGTTTATTCTATCTCTTCCAGTGTGACCAAGTCTTCTTGAATACTCATCGTTTAAAAAAAATGAGTTAGTGGTGGAAATTTATTAAAGAATGAAAATCTACTTAAAATGTAAGTATATCTCATAATGTTCTTAGTCAATATCATAAATGAATTCATCTTCCTTATGTAATGTAACTTAAAAAAAAATATGTTGTCCGTTTACTTTCCTACTAGGAGACTAATGGTCGTTTGTCCCAACACAAGTTTGTGGTTTTCTCATTGTTAACTTTCTCCTGATCATGATTTCTATCCCTCTCCATCAGAACTTGACACTTAGTTTATCATCCATATCCATGTTTTCTTACATGGAATCCTAGTATGGGTTATCTTGGATGACCCTTATACCTCTCTTTCTTTCTTTTAAAGTGACAGTTTTATTGACTCTTTTTCCGATGTGGGACTTTCCATTATATTCCCAAGAAAAATTTTAAAAATTGCGAGGACGCAATTTATTGAAGGAGGGGAGAATGTAACACCCCAAGCTTCCTCGGTATGTTTCCTTTCGAATAATGCAATGACGTGCATTGTACGCAACTTCGAGATTTTAACACACCACAACCAATCAAACTAGCCGTTATGAATAGTAATACCTACTTTTTGAAATTATATATATTTTATATTTCAAAATGGACTTCATTTTTGGATTCGGAATATCGAATTTAGCCTAAGGTGAAATTTTGGTACTTTTCGGATAACTTTCATATTTTGATGAATAGTGAAAATTACTAAATTTTAATTAAAAACAACTTTTTTAATCAAAATAATTAATAGTGATAAATTGTGAAATTGAGTGGTTTTAAAGTATATTTAGAATATATTTTTACCATTTAATATAATGTTGGTCATTGGACATAATTTTACAATTATACCGAACATAAACAAGTGTCAATCTTTTGATAGTTATTATCTCTTAAAAACACGCTTTTTGTTTTGACAGCGGGAATTAATTTTAAATTAATTTCTTCCACTTCTGTGTTTTGAATTTAGAAAAATGGATTCCATATTTGGAATCAGGATGTCCAAATTGTGTAAATAGGTAACTTTTATTTTTAGACATTTTGAATAATTACTGCGGTAAATATTTTATTTACCATGGTTAAGGGTAAATCCGGTAAATAAGGGTTAAACAAAATAATATTATAATAATACTAAATTACCCTAAAATGTGTCTTAACCCTATTGGTTGATACATGGTCGACCATGGGCATCTTTGGGTCAATTTTGGGACCCCATGGATCCACTTGTAAGTGATAATGACACTTTATATTAATTAAGTTAAAATGAATACAAAAATGACACAAGCATATATCTTTTAGAAAAACAATTGTTACATAGGGTTATATATGCTGTATTTTAGATTATAAATATTCATTAGAAAGCTAAAAAGATTTCCTACATAATTATATTTTATTTATAATTTTTTGACATTAAATAATTTATTTTATTTATGACACAATGATGACGCAGTAATTACTAAAATCGTAAAAAATTAACATAATTGATATTATAAATACCCAAATAATTATAATATTAAACTTTTAATGAATTAAACAAATTTTCTAGGATAATATGATATATTAGGATTGATTTATTTGAATTTGTTCGAAGTAATCAATCTGTTATGAGTTTCACAAAAATCAACTAGTGAATAGTGTCAAAATTGACATAAAAGAGTTCTTAAAACAAATATTATATTATTAATTGATATTAAATTCCTAAAAATCTAAGGTTCGGCCAAGAGACTTATATTATGATAGGTTAATCATTAATGGACCACTTGGGGGTCTTTTGGATGTATATAGTAAGTTTATTAACCATATTATATAAAAATACAAAGAGACATTGTAAAAGTGAAACTAATTAACTTAGAGTTAATACTTAAAGATAAGGTTAATATAAGTACCCAAACCTGTCTAAATTATATTGGATGAGTTGTTTTCGACCTATCCCCACCTCAACCTTTGAATAGTCAACTTTGGAGCCATTGGAAACCGAATATGAATTTATTATAAATTAATATTTCTAACTTTTCCAAAGGTGCCCCTCACCCCTCTTATAAAAGGGCACTCCTCCTTCTCATTTCCTCACACCTCTCAAGCCACTTGGCTCGTCCAAACTCTGCCCAACTAAGCTCCCCACATCCCTCTCCTCCCCCTTGAAGCTTCCCCTTAGGCAGAAAGCATTTCAACAAGTCCTTTGGTTCCAACCAAAGTGAGTTACCTAAATTAAAGGTAACGATTTCTCTTAAATTATTTTCATTTATTTTGCTTCTTCAACCCCCAAACTCTTTTTATTTCCCTTCTTTTGTAACAACACCAGTATCCTCAATATACTAGGATGTTGTTATAAGAAGTATTCAAACTACACATACACACAACTCCATCTAATGGATGATGAACATAATGTTTCTGTGGATGGCAAACTAACGCCTCACGAAACGATGATTGTTCAAAAACATCTTACCGCCTCTCATGGTGGCCATTATGATGGCACTGTAATTAAATATGATATTAATGATATATATTTTATATATAAGCTTCTGTAATTCCATTTTATTTCATACCATTATTCGTTTCATGTCGTATATACATACGATAATTTCATTTGAGGAAGTGCGGACTACCGCCCCCTTAAAATGATATGACTCGTTCATACCACACATGGAACGTATAAAGGATGGTGTTAATGAACTTAAGTAACATATATAAAATATTATATTATACTGGAATAGTAATATACCTATGTATCATTTGGATTCGATTCTTTTAAAACAAAAAATTAAATGGAAGTAGCGTTCGTGCGTACGTACGGACTACCGTCTCCACGAACGCGATGAGATTCATTATCCATCGTATCCATTCAAGTATAATTATCATTTAATGATTTAAAAATGATGTTTAAGGACTTTATATCATTCTGGATATGAATAAGATACAACAAACATGACTTATGTAACAAAACATATAAAAGAAAATGAGTAAGTTAACACCCGAAACGGCGTTAATACTAAGATATTATTAACAAATCAATGTTAAAAGATCATATATGATATCATATTAAAGTAAATGATTCTTGTATTATTCAATAACAATTATTTCACCATTATACAGGAGGTAAACCTACCATCGACCAAGGAAAAAGTACAAAGTAAGGGATTCTCTTATCTCACTTTCAATTCCGTGAGATTTCCATTGTTCGCCACTAATTTATTGAAAGTGGTGTATTGTGTACTGCCATTTGATATATATTCATTATTATATTTATATTAATTTTATTCTGTAAATCATTTGGTGGTTATTAACTTTTGGCCATACGACTCAGTTGATTAACGTGGTAAGGGTTTTCTTATCTCACTTTTAATTCCGTGAGAATTCCATTGATCACCACTTAATTATTGCATGTGGTGTATGTGTACTGCCCATGATCGTATTCATTGTGTAATATACTTTAATTTATGGGTATTTACATCATCATGGTACGATACTTCTTTCATGGGTGCATGTTTCGTAAGTTACCTAATCGATAAGGGAATTTGAGATTTCAATTTCCACTCATTTGGCTTTACACATATTTCATTGATTATATTACCCCAAGATTATGTGTGGAATCACTATTCATTTGATTATGTCATAATTTCCACTCCCCTTCCTGTGGATAGAAGTTTTATACACATAATCACTCCATTGGTAATTCTCAAGTCATTGATATGAATTTGATAAGAGTAATTTTAACTCATTTTCCATTTGTTGAGTTAAACATCCAATTCGTTGGTATTGTTTTTTTACAAGAATATGTGTGAATGTCCTTTGATTGTTTTACACTGAATATCCAATAATATTTAGTGTATTTATATTTGTCACACATAATTATGTCATTGATTTATCCTTAACCTAAGGATACAACCTTTTTGAGAAATTTCATCTCAATTTACATTCCATTGAGACTTCTTTGATGATATACACCAAATCACTTCTATGTGGTGTATATAATGTACTTTGACATAGTATATCATGAATTCCTTTATTCTCATGATATTACAATGTTTTGATTACCTCAATTATTTGTATTCAAGTGTCTCTCTTTTGGTTAGAAACTCTAACCAAAATACCATTTTAAAATGTTTTAAAGAATTATTCTTCTAAATCATGCTCATTAATGTCCATATTTTAAAAATGGTTTTAAGGATTTATTTATATGGACATTAAAGTTTTAAAATTAAAACTCCTTTTAAAAGTTTCAAAGTGGTATGGGACACTTTGATTCAAAAATATACTTTTAAATGGCTTCTTGACAAATAGTGTGACTTTTAAATGTTTTCAAGAAAAGGGGGATATTTCTCTCAAATAGTTTTGATGATTATTTTCATCTATGTCAACATCCTTCATTATTATTGATTGAGGTTAATGTGATACAATACAATCTTCCATATTGTATCGAATGAATTATGTTTGACTGTGGATGTGCTATTTTTATACCATTCATGGTTTGTGGTGAAAGTATTGACATTTCGTATGCTAGTTTAATACGAATGTTTACGTTATGTTTAAACCTTTTCATATGAGAATGCATTGGACTTAATAAGTGACGGGTGGAGCCCGCTATAGCTCCTCGATGCATCGGTAGGTCTCATGAGACAAACTAGTGTCTTGGCACAAGGCCTTGGCAAAATCTTATTTGTAGTCTTGGCACGAGGCCTTGGCTATGTGGTTATGATAGTCTGGCATTATGCATTCCATCATTATGAAAGTGGTTATTGATATTGCATGTGATCATTCGACTAGTAGAATATCCATGTGAGTAAGTAAATGGAATTATTTCATTTTACTTTTGCCATACTATGTTGAAGTTCAATTTTAAAAGGCTTTTGTTTTAGTTATAAATTGCCTTAAGTGTTTATGCTTATTTATGAAAGCTTCTGCTATAATGTTATCCTTACTGAGCATCCGAGCTCACCCCTTTCAATGTTTTATTTTTCCCAGGATTATGAAGAAGTAATTTATGAATGACCTGCAGGGATAGTATGAGGGGATATGAAGACAATATGTTTTTTTTATGATGTAATGTAAAAATTTATGGATGTATCTAGTTATTCCAAGGCTACTAAACTAATCGGTCTTTCGAGACTTGATCTTTCTCATGATCATGCCAATGTTATGTAATAATGCACCGACTCTAGATAATTAGGGTCGGGGCGTTACATATGTTCTTAAATATTTTTACATTTATACAATAAAAGATAAAGGCTTAAATTACGGAAAGAATTCAATTTTTGGCGTATATGCCCTAGTTTTCACTAAAGGTTCACTTATCACCTTTTGATGGAGAACCGTCATTAAATATAGTTTTGTTCACTCTTAAACATTCTTTTGGAACAAATAAAACTCTTATTAAGAATCAATACATCAAAATTTTATTTTTGTAAATTTTTGGTATCTTTCTGATAAAGTTCATTTTTTAATGAATAGTGTAAAATGTTGTATTTTAATTCAAAACCACTTTTTAATCTAATTTATTTATATGATTAGATTATATTTTGAATTGGTTTTAAAGTGAAATTAGAAAGTATTTTTACCATTAAATCCAATATTGGTCGTTGGAATCAATTTCACTTTTAAATCAGACTTAAACTACTATCAATCTTTTGATACTTATTGTTTCATAAAACACGCTATTTGTCATGACAGCGGGAATTAATTATTAAATTAATTAATGTGACTTATATGTTTTGAATTTTGTAAAAAGGACTCCATTTTTGAATTCAGAATATCAAATATAGCTTAGGGTGAATTTTAGGTAATTTTCTGAAAAACTTCAATTTTTGATGAATAGTTAAACCACTAAGTGGTAATCAAGCAAACTGATTTTTCAGTTAAATGAAAGTTTACCACTAATGTCTGCTGAATTTTGAAAATCCGACATACATGGTTGTCATTAAGAAGTAAAATGTGGTTCAATGAGATTAAAATAATTTTTTGGTGAATAGTAACTTATTATGTTTTTAATCGCGATTAGTGGTAATTAGTGTACTTTAAGGTATAAATAATGCTTTAATGATATGAAATGACCTAGACACATGTCCCAACATTATTGGTTGTGTCATGGCCGACCAAAACAAGCAATGGGTCAACTTGGGGACCCCATGGATCCACTTTGGTTGGGAAATGACATAAATAACATTTTATTTAATGTAAAAGTAAAATTGACACAAACATGATATGTTTTACTAAAACAATTTTTAAGTGGGGTTATATAAGTCATATTTTTTATTATAAATATTCATTGGAAAGATAAAACGATTTCCTACATAATAGTATTTTTTTATAATTTTTAGACATTAAATAAATTAAATTATTTATGACATAATAATGATGCAGCGATGATATCATTATTTGACGATTTAAATAAAATGGAAAGATAATGTAAAATCTATGAACTACACATGTAAAAAACTTATTGGATGAGTGGATTTAGAAGCATTATCACCTTATACACGAATTATATCAATGTGGGACCTTTTAAAACCGAAACACTTTTTCAAATAAAGTAATATTTCTTTACTTTCCAAAAGTACCCCTCCTCTCCTCTTATAAAAGGCCCCCACCTCTACCTCATTTAACACACTCATCAAGCCATTGGCTCGTCCAACCCCTGCCCATTTACTCTCTCCACATCCCTCTCCTAATCTTTGAGGACTACCTTTGGGCAGAATCCTTTCAAAGGAAGCATTTAGGCTTAAATCAAAAGGAGTTACACTTTTAAAGGTAATTCATTCTCTCATGTTCATTTGTTTTATTTTGCTTCTCCAACCCCCTAAACTCTTTTTATTTACTTCTTTTGTAGAAACACCAGTATCTTCCATATACTATGATGTTGTTATAAGATTTATTCGAGCTACACTCTCACACAACTACA
Organism: Viscum album; assembly: GCA_963277665.1. Taxonomy (NCBI): domain Eukaryota; kingdom Viridiplantae; phylum Streptophyta; class Magnoliopsida; order Santalales; family Viscaceae; genus Viscum; species Viscum album. The sequence goes on from OY728156.1 coordinate 2,144,561,689, forward strand.
TCAAATGGTTAAAGAACATACGGTTTCCGTGGATGGTGAAATTCTGCCTCCCGAAACGATGATTGTTCAATACTCATTTAACACCATCAAAGGTGGCCATTATGATGTCACTATTTTTATATATGATATATAATATGTTTATGTTTTATTTATGCTTCTGTATTTTTCATTTTTGTCTTACCTTTATGGCTTCCATTATGGGTATACGCGATATCTTCATTTAAGGAAGTGCAGACTACCGCCCCCTCAAAGTGATTTGATTCGTTAAATACCATATGTGGGATGTATAAAGGATGGAAATATGATATTATATATGATATTATACTGGAATTATAATATACCTTTATATCATTATTATTCCATTCTATAAAATACGAAATAGAAATGAAAGTAGCGTTCATGCGTACGTACGGCTTACCGTCTCCATGAACGGTGCATTTCATTTCTTATCTCTAAATGATTATGTAATGTTATAAATGAATGAATGTACTGGATATATATGACATATATGATATCTACATAATGAATACAATTCTGGATATAATAAACATTTGGCCACACGAACAACATGTAATTGTAAGAAGACCACTTTCGACTTAAGAACCAAATATCGGCAAAACAAATATTATTAACTTAAATGATTACATAATGTTTGTGACATGGTAATAAGTGGTATAAAAGTAATAATGAACTTGAAAAAGGGTTCTTAAGGAATTAGAAATTAACTCAAGTTTATTATTCAGGATATTAAAGAACGATTGAGTCAAGTCGGACCCGAGGTAAGGGATCCTACTCCTCTCTTTCTTTTAAGTACACACTTTTATGTCATTCCTTTTAAAGCTCATCTTTCTTGTTATTGGGATGATCTTATATATTACACTTACTGTAATTTTTATGTTCATGTGATGAGAGACCCTATTCTCTCTCATCAATCAATTTTGGATGTTTTGAGTGGCGCCGTGGGGCTGCCGAACTTTCGTAAGAGATCTAACCTCTCTCTTTCTTTTTTAAGTACTCTCTTTTATGTCACTTCTTTTAAGCTCCTCTTTGTAATGTTGGGGGATATTCTTTTATATTAATCCTGCTGTAAATTTTATTATAATGTGATGAGATACCCTATTTGATCTCATCAATCCATATTCGGAAGTTTTATGTGGCACCGTTAGGCTGCCGAGTTTTCGTAAGGGATTTTTCATCTCACTTTTATTCCCGTGAGATTTATGCTAAATTTGCCACAAATTCCATTGAGTTGTGTATGTACTGTCCATTATTCTAATCTTTGTGTAATATACTTTCTTTTATTAGTATTTACATCAATGATCTATTGTCCTTCTTTCATGGGGTGTATGTTTTGAAGGATACCCAAGTCGGTAAGGGAACCTTTCACCCTCCTCTTTTTTAAGCGACTTCTTTTGTTGGGTCTTTTAATTTACATATTGTTATGTTGGGATATGTTCTCATATATCCTTATTGATTTAAATTTGATTTCCAAGTGATGAGATACACTTTTTATCTCTCATCAACTCATTTTGATGTGATGCCGTTAGGCTGTCAAGGGAACTTCTTAACCCAATTACCATTCTTTGAGTTAATCTCCTACTTTCAAATTATGTCATGATATTATTATGTCCTATTTTGTATTTTTACTTTATTTATGTGTACCTATATTGAATACACATAATAGATCTATTTTATTTTAAAAATGATCTTTTTAAGGACTTCGTCTCAATCTCCTTTCTTTGAGGCATATTTTATTTTATACACAACTTTCTTTTATACGGTGTATAAACCCCTTTGACTTTTACGTTTATTCAAAAGGAATATTTTTTATACGAAGCATTTACTAAACTACAAAAGGGAATGTTTTTGTCGTACGTATGCGGCGACAACGACTTCTCTGCCATCGTAACCGTTATTTGAGTTTCGGCTTCCTCTACAAGCCATACCTTCTTTTTTTAAAAGAAAAATAAATACCATGTTTTACTTTGGTATTGAAAATGGTTTTCATCATGTTTTTATTATATCAATGTGTTGTATTGATATCCCGTGATTGAAATGTAGAAATGTTATGTTTCCTTTATGCATGTTTTATGTGATATGATTATGTTATGGTTCTTGGGCATTGTTATGAAGAACGGGTGGTTCCGTGATAAACTAAGGGCGGGTGAGCCCGATATAGCTCTCCAATGCATTGGGTAACGCGAATGAGTGAAACGTTAAGGTTTCTCCGAAGAGATTTAGGGAATATACTGTGATGGGTATTCCAAACGTAACCAAGAGGGTTACTCCCTACGTAAGAATGTTATGAATGCCTCAAGTTACCTTTATGTCTTATGATTTCTATGATTTATTCATGGTTTGATGAGGTATGTTAAAGTGCCTTTGTTTTATGGGTAAAGTATGATTTCATTCTTATGTATATATGAACTCATGTTTCCTTTCCATATTTTTATAACTCTTACTGAGCTTTTTATGCTCATCCCAAGTTTTTGAAATGTTTTTCACAGGTCAAGGGAATGGTACATGATGTGATGATAGTGTCAAGGATGTGTCAAGAAAGAATCTGTGTTATATTTTAAATATGTTCCCGTTGATGGGAAGAATGAATACTGTCTTTTATGTAACCACTTTGTTTAAATGTGGAATGTAATGCAAGTTTCATGATCTAATTCTCTAAAACTCTAAACCTGAAAAGATCCTCAATGTGTAATCTTGTAATAACTCAAGATTAAGTAAGGTTTACGGCTGGGGCCTTATATTATGTTACAAATATTCCATCCAAAAACCATGCCTCTGAAACTCCTCTTTAATATCCCCTCCTCAAAATCATCATCATGGGTAACTCCACTTTCTACATGAATAAGTAATATATAATCGCAAGAAAATGTCATTTTTCCTTTACGTACTAGATGAGTATTCCATAAATATTATAGGTTTAATAACCTAATTATTCAAATTTACAAAATTTATGACTTGTATTAAATACTTTAACACCAATATAATCCATGCATATCATATGAAATATAAGGACCAAGCCTTACAAATTACATAATCATGAGTTTTTAGTCAAAAATTAAATTTCATTCATTACAAGGATCATTGTAGTTTAGATATTGAGGATTAGGCAATCACTTTTAAAAATAAATACCACATATTAAAATTTGGAACTTATATTTAGTATCCAAATTTCTTATAGTATAAAACATTAAATAAGAAACACATATTCTTTTCATGATAAATCGTCATGACTTTCACCATGAATTCTTCTTCATTTTCTTCCATTTTAAAACCCTTAGGAAACACATTTTAAAATGTGGATTGAGAAAAAATTTAGAAAAGGAAATAAATGAATAGATATACTTATTATTCATCTAATAATCATAAAAACAATCCTTTTAAAAAAATTAGCTAAAAAACATTTTCTTTTCCAATGAATTATATTTCCCTCCCAAAATCAATTCATCAAACATTTCATAAGAAATATTTATTAATAAAATTAAACTGAAATATTTTTAATTTAAGTCTATAAAACACATGAAATATTTTTCATAATGGTTATGAATTTAAATATAATACATTTTAATATAATTTCATTTAAAATTATTATTTTTTCTTAACCTTTTTCAAATCATAATATTCCTATAAAACCACATAGAAAGAACAAATAAATCATTGGGGAAAATTTAGCCACTATTGTCAAATCATTCGTGAAACAACTTTTATAAATGGAATACACTACATGGTTAAAAATGTAATAACCCTAAAAATTACAAATTGAATAAAATTTGTGATAAATTTAAATAATCACTTAGGAGATACCTAAACAGTTAACTCTATCAGTTTACCAAATGCGTAAGAGAGCTATAATGCACTCAACCATCATTATTTTAAAATAGAACTACGCATATTTTGTTTAAAAAACCCATAATCCCATGGTTTATAAAAAATACATCCATCATCATATTCAATTCCTGATATCCATAAAACAATCATAGTGTATGAAATATTTCATCAAAAATACAATTATAGAACCTACAAGAATTTTTTTCTAATATTTAAGTATCCCTTTCCCTTAAAACAAAATTTTCAAAAATAAAATTCCCAAAACAATGAAAGGAGTTTTTATCATTAAATAAAAACCCGGGGGGTTTTAATGGATCTAAAAATATAATAATGGTTAAAGCATATGTAAAATTCATTATCTTCATATACGTTAAAATAGAGGATTCCTTATAACATTTGTCATAACATTACATATAAAATATGTAAAAAGATTCATTTTTAATTTCATTTAAATAATGTGGATGAAATATCCTTTATTATTAATTTATTTAAATTTAAATAAATACATAAAATTATATAATAAATGCAGACTGGGCTGAAAAGGATTCAAAAAATAAATCTTATATACATTCAAAATGAGGTTTTGAATATAAATTATCCCCTAACTCAAGACTGACCTGTCATGTACATTTATTATCAATCTGGTTAATAAATGTATTTTACTTATTTAAACTATTAATGTAACACCCTAATATTTCATGGTACGTTATTTCTTCACAGTAATTCAATAACTTTCACTACACGCAACACAGAGTTCATACGCACCATGACTTACCAAACTAGTCGTTCAAAAGTGGTTATGAATAGTATTAACTCAATATTGAAATTTATATAATCATTATAATTTTATAATCCATATTATGAGTTTTCTTATACATAATATAGGAACAAATTAATTTTTCAAATAAAATAAATATTTTTCAAAAAAATAACTTTTAACGCCTTTTAATGGTGAACCCTTTTTAAATCCAATATCTTAATATTTTATATATTCAATTTTACCAAATAAAAATCTTCTTTATAATCAAGACATAATAATTTAGTTTTAATAATTTTTTTTTTCTGATAACTTTCATATTTTGGTAAATAGTGAAAATTCGATATTTTAACTGAAAACAACTTTTTAATAAAAATAATTTATAGTGTTAAATTATACATTTTAAGGGTTTTGAAGTATAAATAGATTATATTTTTACCATTTAATTCTATTCTTGTCATTGTATGTAATTTTAGTTTGAAATTGGATATAAACTAGTGTCAATCTTTTGATAGTTATTATTTCTAAAAAATATGCCTTTTGGTTTTGACAACAGAAATTAATATTAAATTAATAAATGAAAATTAAATGGTTTTAATTTGGTAAAATAGAAATCATTTTTGGATTCAGAATATCGAAATTATCCTAGGGTTATTTTTTGATATTTTTCTGAAAACGTTCAATTTTTGATGAATAGTGGAAAAAACAGTGTTATAGTTTAAAACTGAATTTTTATTTAAATTATTATTTATTTTACTTAAATTTATTTTAGGTAAAAATAGATACCTAATACCCAAATAAGTTAAATGTAATTCATTGGAGTCAGGTTATAATAATTTTAGAAATATAATTATTTTATTGATTCACTGTCTTTTACCCATCTCATAGAAAAATTTCCAAATTCACATAAAACATAATTTTACCACTTCTGTGAGTAGAATTTCAAAAATCTGAGAGACACGTATAATATAAATGAGTAAAATGTGGTCCAATAATATAAAAATAGTTTTTGGTGAATAATACCTTTTTTACTTTTATTTACTACGGTTAAAAGTAAATAGGGTAATTAAGGGTAAACATGTTATTATTATTACCCAAACACATGTCCTAATTCTATTTTCTATGTAAAATTAGACCCAAAAAATTAGTAATAAAATATGAACCTTTTTGGTCCACTTTGATTAGATTAGGATATTTATTATTATTTAATTCAAAGAAAAGTTAAAAGAGTTAAAATCAAAGTTTAATAACTAAAACATATTTAATATAGGGTTATACATAAGATAAATTCGATTATAAATTTTCCATATAAAGTTAAAAATATTTCCTACATAACGATATTTTATTTATAAATTTTAGACATTAAATAATTTAATTTATTTACGACACAATGGTGATGCAGTAATTACCTAATTTTTGAAATATTAAAATAATTGATATTATAAATATCCAAATAAATGTAATTTGAGTATTTTTATGAATTAAACTAATTTTATAGGTTAATATGACATATTTGGGATGGTTATATGAATTTTTTTGTGTAATAATTTTGTTAATAATTTAGCAAAAACAAAATATGAAATAGTGTCAAAATTGACATAAAAGACTTTTTAAAAACAATATTATATTATTAATTGATATTCTACTCTAAAAAAATCTATGTTTGGGAAAAAGGAATTATATAATGATATGTGTATCATTAATGAACCACTTGGGGTTCTCTTGGAAGTATATAGTAAGTTTATTAAATATATAATATGAAAATACAAAGAGATATGGTAAATGTCAAACAATTTATCTAATTGTTACATCTAAAAGATAAAGGTAATATAGTGACCCAAACCAGTCTAAAACCTATTGTTTGAGTGGTTTTTTACCCATACCCACCTTATCCTTTAATTAATCTATTTTTGAGACACTAAAACCCGTAAATGATTTTATTATAAGATAATATTTCTAGCTTTTCCTAAGGTACCCCTCACCCCTCTTATAGAAGGGCACTCCACCTTATCTCTAATTGACACCTTCAAAGAATTTTGGATCATCTAACCCCTGCCCCAATATCCTCTAAACTTCCATAACGTCATCCTTGAGGCCTCAATTTAGTCAAAAAACCATCTTATGGAGCCCTTTTGATCAAATCAGAAGGAAGAACCTGAAGAAGAGGCAATAATTTCACCACCCTCTTTCATGTTCTTTTCTTCTTCCACATCTTCTTTCTTTGTTATTTCCATTCAATAATAATTAATCTAGTATCTTCTATATACTTTGATGTTATTATACATATGGTATATCCATATTCATTATTCTATCCATCCTTTGAATGACATGTCACCATTCATGCGTACGTAAGGATTATCATCTCCACATCATGGTGTAATTGTTATTCAATACATTATTACTTTTATGGGTATAATAATGATGTGTAATTAATGTAAATAATAAATATAACATTATAATTATTCTTTATATATGATATAACATCCAATTATATTTTATTTTAGTATCAAAATAATGATATTTTCACTCGTGCAGACGTACAGATTACCATCTCCACGAATGCGATGAGATTCATTTCCCATCATATCCATTCAAAACTAATTTTAATATGATGATTTAAAATAATGTTTAATGACTTGATATAATTCTGGATATTAATAAGATACATCCCATCCATAACAAATATTTCTCACATAACAAAGAATATAAAGGAAAACTAATCCATTAACACCCAAAACGACGATAATACTAAGATATTATTAACAAAACAATTTTAAAAGATCATATAAGATATCATGTTAATGTATATGATTATTGTATAATTTAATAACAATTATTTCTCCATTATAAAGGAGGTTAACCTACCCTTGACCAAGGAAAAGTACAAGGTAAGGGTTAATTTCACAATCTCTTTATTATCTGAGGTTGTTTTTATGTATGTATCTACTGAGACCTTTTTATCATCCACATCCATGTTTCTTAAAAATGTATTTCAAAACATTATTACTATTTTATAGAATATGGGTTAAATTAGTTTATAACTTTGTTTGAATTTTTATAATATGTTTATAAAGTAATCGTTACGTCGTTTTCCAAACAAGTTCCCTTTTAACATTTTCTACAGAATTAAGGTAAGAATGTCTTTTTTAACTTATGCGAAGGGTGCAGCTATTTTCTTCCATTATAACATCATCGAAGCTTCTTTTACAATCTTATAAGAATGTATTCATGGTAAATGTTTTCTTTTATAATTATGTAAATTTTAAATGATTTAAAAAAAATATTTCACTCAAATAGTTTTGATTTCATATATATCAACATCCTTTGATGGATTTTAAGATTATTTGATGTTGATTTATTATGGTACAATACTTCCATATTTTATTGATCGTTTTGTGATACGTTTGACTGTGGATGTTTTATTTTTATACCATTCATGGTTTATGGAAAAAGTATTTAAATTTTGTATGCTAGTTCTAATACAAATGTTTATGTTATGTTTAAACATGTTCATTTGAGGAAAGCATTAGACTTAGTAAGTGACGGGTGGAGACCACTATGGATCCTCAATGCATCGGTAGGTCCCATGAGATAAACTAGTTTCTTGTCATAAGGCCTTGAAAAAATCTTAATTTTAGTCTTGGCACAAGGCCTTGACTATGTGGTTATGATAGTCTGGCATCATGCATTCCATCATTATGAAAGTGGTTATTGATATTTCATGTGATTATTAGACTACTATAATATCTATGTGAATAATTAAATGGAATTATTTCATTTTATTTTTTCCATATTATGCTAATGTTCATGTTTAAAAGGATTTTGTTTTAGTTATACATCGCCATAAATGTTTATGCTTATTTAAGAAAGTTTTCGCTACATTGTAATCCTTACTGAGCATCTGAGCTCACCCCTTTCTATGTTTTATTTTTCCAAGGTTTTGAAGAAGTAATTTATGACTAACCTATATAGATAGTCTGAGGGGATATGATTGTGGACTATAGAGACTATGTTGTTGTATTTTTTCACATTATGATGTAATGTAAGACTTATGAATGTAACTATTGTTTCTTGGGATGATAAACTAATCGGTCTTTCGAGATTTGATCTTTTGTGATCATGGAAATGTTATATAATAATGCACCAACTCTGGGTAACTAGGGTCGGGGAGTTACAGTTGGTATCAAAGGAAGTATAGTACAAAACTTGGAAACTAGACATAGATAAACTCTGATTAGAGCACATATCCCTAAGATAGACATTGAGGATTAGTATAGAATAACTTCCTAAAATTTTGGTATTCTAGAGATTTTTTGAGTTTTCTAAGAAATATATCCCTGTCTGGATACGAGCAGGTAGAGGTGGATCTGGCATAGATGTACCTAGGGGTAAAACCCAAAAACACCGCTTTGAGCTAGACTCAAATAGGAAATGGTGCACAACAACGGGCCTTGTTTCACTCTTGGTTAGGACACTTCTGAGGGACATGCTTAGGAAAATTATCATTTTATTTACAAACCATTATGAAGGGTTTATGAGTATATAATTCCTTAAATAAAACATTTTTATGATTATTTATTATATCCATAAACTGTTCAATTTATGTTAACTATTTTACAAGTTTTTTTTATGTATTGTGATTCATAAACTAATATAGTGTATGCCATTGTATAGAAATGGAACCCAGTAGAAGGAATGTAAACTCCAGAAATATGTATGATCCAAAGAGTAAGAAGGATCAAATCTTTCATGGTATTAAGCCAACATTTGGAATGGAAATAGTATCCCATGTATTCACAACATATGAAGAAATAGTATCATGTGTTAATAAGATAAGTAAATAATTCTCTGAGTCCTATGGCTTTGAATGGAAGCAAGAGAAGAAAAGGATGGAAGAGAGAAAAATGGATAAAGGGAAGAAGGAAAAGAAGAATTTTCCCATATGTGATAACTGTAGGAAGAAACACCATGGAACTTGCCTGAAGGGAATGGGATTTTGTTATATGTGTGGAGAAAAGGACACAAAGAATGTGACTACAAGGGTAAGAAAAATGTTTCAAATGTACAATGATTCATCTGTAAGGAGTTGGGACACTACACGATCCAATGTCCAAATAATCAGAGTATGCACCAAATGATGCTACTGGATAATAATAAAGTTATGATACTACCATATACGAGGAGGAATGATTAGAGTTCCAATGTTGTTATTAAATAATTATTTCATTTGAGTGTTATATAAACGATGTACTGGTTATAATATTTATGAAGTATATAAGGATTCTACTGCAGTACTAGTTAATTAAGGACTTGAGATTGTGTGGAAACAAGAAAAGAGACTCAATAGTAGGTTAAATTTTTGGAAAATATATGGTTGAGAGAAGGATAAAATATAATATGGTTCTGATACTGAGGTAGTGATTTTGGAATAATACATGTTTGATTTGGATAAATTATATTGGATATTATTAACTACCTTGAAACTGATTAATGATTTCTATATTCCATAATTGTTTCAGTTTACAACATTTTTGGATGGAAGAAGTATATCCAGTATTCTATAAGGAATAATGGACCATGAATGTAATCAATATGGTTTTATGGTAATTCAAGGTGTTTCCATGTTTTAAAACAATACATGATGAAGGTGTTCAAATGTTATTATGTGGAAAAAAGGATCTTCATTGTGTTTAACATCCTTATAAATATTGGACTGTGAGTTTGGATAGAAGTATTTTGGATAAGTCTAAAGGTTGGAATGGATTAAGTTTGAAAGGTTATTTTTTGGATTTTTATAAAAGGACAACACACAGACCGTGTGGCAACTCGTCGCGTTGGACAAAGCTGTAGAAATTAAACCCACAACCATAGTGTTATTGAGATTTATGGCATACCACTGGACTACGTGAAGTCCCTAGATTGTACAATGTAGATTATTTTTTTAAAGGGTCTTGTAGGTGAATTACAAATTCATTATTTTTGGAACCCTATACGATTATGATAAATAGATTTTTTTTGAAATCATTTGGTGTGAATGATGAGTTTGTGGTAGGAATTAGTTGAAGGATGAAACTCTACTTTTCAAGTATATATATATATATAATTTTTCTTACCACTTATTGTATGGGTAAATTAATTCTTAAACATTAGGGGAGGGATCGTAAAACAAAATGTGTTTTATCCTTAAACCTTATGTTTTGTTGTACCGATAGTATTTCAAATCATCATTGATTGATTGATTTGAGACCCTCAATTTTACACTTGTTTGTGATTGATGACGTCAATCACACCCTATAAATATTTATGTTTTCCCTCCAATTATGTGTCTCTAATTTCCACCAATGTTCTTCTAATCGAGATCATAATTTGGTGGTGACCTTTTCATTCCCCTTTTTCTCTTATTAAGACTAAATTTTATTAAACCAATTTCTGATATGGGTTTTCCCACAATGGTATTTTATATTTTTAACCTTTTATTTTAGAAGAAAAATTTCATATTGCGAGGAAAAAATTTATTGAAGGAGGGAAGAATGTAACACCCCAATATTTCAGAGTACATTATTTCATCAAATTAATTCTATAACTTGCACTACACACAACACCAAGTTCAAGAGCACCACGACATACCAAACTAGCCGTTCAAAAGCAGTTATGAATAGTATTAACTGAATATTGAACTTTATATAATCATTTTAATTTTAGAATCCATATTATTAGTTTTTTTATACATAATGTAAGAACAAATTAATTATTTAGAAAAAAATAACTATTTTTCAAAAAAAATAAACTCACTACAAGAAAACTGCCATGTAGCAGCGGTTTTTTTTTTGTGTTTAGCAGTGGTTTAAACCGCTACAACATGTTTTGGTGGTGGTATACCAAAATTGATGCTAAATTTGGCATGGGAAAACTATTCAAGGCGGTTTTTCCCATTTAGCGGTGATTTTAAAAAAGTGTCGTAGCTGCCGCATTTCGCGGCAGTTCTCCCCTCTTTAGTGTCAGTTTTTACGAAACTAGTATTTTATTTTATTAGCGGTGTTTATCACCGCCCTGGTATTTAGGCGGGGGATGCGGTTCTGTAGTGGTGGTTAAAACCGCCGCTACAGTTTTACTTGTAGACTATTCGCAGTGGTTAAAACCGCCGCTAAAAGATGACCAGAAAAAAAATTGTTGCTTCCACTGCACCATTGCCCTATAAAACAAATCAAGGTGGTGCCCAAATGTCATGGAGAACAATTAATTTTTTTATCATATGGTAATGTCAAAATGGTCACAAAGAACATTTTAAATTAATTTATTAAACCAATTTTAACATCTCCAAAAGAGGTCTGTGACATAACAATGACAAGTTATTTAAATTGGGATGAAACAAATGTTCATGCCCTAAAACACCTACCTCGATGTTTTATCTCTCCATTCATCCATTATCGAGGATTTGTTGGAACTAGAATGAATGAAAATTGAATTATTTACCAAAATAATCAAAAATAATTTGAATTTATTCTCACCTAAATTTCACAGCATTTGATGTAGGAACCATAAAATTTATTATAGTGGAAGGAAGTGATTACTAAGGGGTTTTCATTGTTTCTGATGATGAAGGATGCTGACCCTAGTGGAGAAATATTTCTCAAAACCTATGGATAAGAGAGGATAATTTCCATGCATGAAGTGGAGAGGATAAAACTATTTTATAAATATGTAGGAAGAAAAATTTCTTAAAATCATTTAAGATGGGTTGATTAGAAATTTCGTCCTCGAACACAACTACGCACAGTTTGGTTGCATGGTTGTCAAAATTAGACAATAACAGTGCAATAGTAACTTCTATAAGGGGTGAACCCTCCCAATTAGGTGAATTTTTTATCTAACCATGTGTATAACATTCTAAATTCCACATTTTAAGACCTATAGTTGGTTACATGGGTGATCTCCTGGGGGCGCACGTTTTCAGACTTACCATGTGGCAACCTCTAGTCCACTACCTACAGCCTCACAGTTCAGGGAAATTATGTAGGATGGGAATCATGGTTTCCTTAGTTAGTGTGGCCCAGTATTTCCTTCCCATTTTATGTATATAGGATATAATCTACTCATGTATGCACTCGAGACCTCCTTGAACAATTTAGGAATCACATATGAGTCATTTTTATGGAATCAGAACCTATAATTAAATATGTGTAACTTTGGAAAAAAATCTAGGATGTTACAACCTCCCCTCCTTATGAAAATTACTCTACTAGTTTCCCTTCATATTTTAGTAGAAGATCATCAGAAAAGTGTCTTGGCCCCAATTCATTCGCATATACTTCCCACTCCGATATATTGTCTTGTATGAATCTATGCATCCAAATCACTGAATCCAAAGGAACTGACATGCCTTGGAGAGCCTTCATGATTGTGAAATCCAAGACCCAAGTTCCAATTACTGGGTACCCCGATCTTGGTGGTCCATGAGGCGGAAATCCCAATTCTCTAAACTATAGAAGCATACAATTAGAAACAAGGGACTATGGTGTGTTCTTGGAAAGATTATTCCTTCATTACTAAAGTGTAGCATAGTGTATAAAAGTAAACATAGGTAAATAGTGGAATAAATATATGTAAATATAAGGTACTGTATAAAAATAGATACAATAGTACCAATAACTAAAATAACTTTAATAAAATTCAAAAATTTATGATAATTTGTAATGTCACTTGAAAATTAAAAAACATGGATACAATACAGTAGGACTAACATGTTCCATTAAATTATAAATAAAATCAAAAGACTATCCCATGCGTACTAAGGTCCAACTTAGTCTTCTTCTCTCAAGCTCCCTATTAAATAGAAAGCAATCATGTTTTTGAAGTTGTATGTTTTCTGTTGCCAACACCTTCAACCATTTAATATAGTCTTTATACCAAACGACACCTAGATAGGGTGTGAGATAAATCTCAGTGGGCCACAACCAACAGTGTCTATAACATCTGGCCAATGTAATGGAAATGTAATAGTATTGTGTCATGCATATATTAATTAAAGAAGAACAATGTACCATATTACCTCAGTACCAATTTCAAACCAGAGATATTGTATGAACATGTAATAAATTCATTATTTTATTTTTCCCAGTTTATAACATACCACATTTTATGAATAGTGAAGTATTAAAGTTATAACAATGAAACCTAAAATGATGTTTAATAGTGAAGTCCCAAGGTAATAACCAAGGCGATGTTGACCTCAAGTGTCACCAAATTAGTAATAACTGTTGAATGGAATGGGGATCCAAGTATAATAGTCCAATTAATTCCACAATGAGTCACCTACTGAGTCCAAGGAGTTCATCTAAGGTAAAACTAGGATAAGCAGTGAATGGGCCTTTTGGGATTTAACCATATAACCTACTTATAAATTCTAGATCCAAGGAGTGTATCCAAGGAATCCTACAATGCTATTGAAGATGACCAGAAAAAAAATAATTTTGATAGATGGTTGGTTTGGGATATGGTATGGAGCATGTATGAGGGAACTGGATGGACATCGAGACCCATTTTAGGATTTTTATGGGGTTTTTTATTATGTTTTTTCCTTAACACATGACACTTTTATGAACTGACATGTTTACTATATTGGTTCCTGGGATATACCCAATTTTTGGAATTGAATACATCATGCATGATTATTCTTATAACATACTTGGTTACCATTTAAATTGATTTATACTATTGTTTTACACTGGTAAAGATGGTATATTATCCCCACATACCTCAATTGACCCTCAATACTAGTAGGAAGCCTCTTGTATATGAGGATGCATTCCTATGGGCATGTGTCACATTGGTTTGGGGAACTAGATTAGTAGAACCTTGGTAATGTTTTTTTTGTGGGATTATCTAACCAATATATGGGGGAAAACCCAGGTTCTCGGTGTGGGATTGTTGTTCATGTTGTTTGATGTTATAGTTGGATGTTATTTCACCTTGGGTGATACGCTAGCTATTAGATATCATTGTTTTCTAAGGTTTTATTCATGGAATGACATGTAATTTTTTATATATTCATGAATAATTTTAGGAAATCAGGATTTATATAACATTAATCATATTAGGCTCAAATAGAAAACAAGGTTATGTTTGTGTTATGGAAAATGAAAATCATTTTATATTGGTTTCGTAAAAAATATTTCCTAATAAAGACTTATCAATCCACGTGTTTTTTTGATTCACGGTGTCATAGGATACCAACGCCAGAAGGGTTTACCTTATTGGATGATGATATTGAATAATTACATATTATAATATTAACCATCAAGAATTTATTCAACACATCAAAAATGGGTTTAACTCCAAGTCATCCAAAATCTCGACTACCAATTCAAACACATGCCTTACTGGAATGATGAATACCAAACTCGAGAACTCAATACATAAAATGAAACATCAAAAATCAATAAAATGAAAAATAAACATGAGAAATCAAGAAAATGTTAGGGCATGAAAATGTGTGGTGGAAACTATGTGGCACACATGGTACATATAAAAACAAATTGTTCCAATATTTGTTCAACACATCAACAATACAACTCTTCTCACGGTCCAATGATTCATCGTCACCCTCTCCACCTCCATTTCCACTTTCTGTTGTCACCTGTAAGAACATTATATTGATAATTAAATACTATTGTATACTTATATTAAAAATTAAAACCAATGAAAGTTTTTAAAATAAAATATTTTGATTTTTTGTGACTTACCTACTGACCACCAGTCAATGCACTACCACCGGTGGCATATCCTCTCATCTGTTTATGTATAGCAGTCATCGCTTGCTACAAAGCGGATATCCGGGCCCCTTGATCTTGAACTGTGGTTCGTAGAGAAGCAATATCCATTTGAGAATCTTCGGGTATGGACTGACTATAACCAAGAGTAGATGCAGATGGAATCCCTGTTGTCATGCCAAAGACCTCAGATGGTACGGGTCTGAAACCCATCCCGTGCACTCTACCCGGATGCTCCTTCCCAAGGACTTTAGCAACTAGGTCATCCAGGGAGACTGAGTTGGACTGCCTAGGATTGGCATCCCGTAGTTCGTTAATTTTTACCTATAAATCAAATATAAATATATATTAACATAGTACAAACTGATAATAAGTTATTATAATAAAAAATTGACTTCATACCCCAACTTCTTTGGCAGGCTCATTAACAAAACTTCCATATGTTTTTTTGTGAACATCCAACCACAGTTCAGTCCGAGATTCTTTGTGCCCTAAACACTGTGACTGTATTAAGAAAATATAAATCAACAATTCAATATATTAAATAGAAAATATTGTCTTATAAATATTTAAAATAATTAAAAGATTACCAATTTTGTTCGGCTTCTAGAAAGGCTTTTTGAGCTCGCAGTGTGAGGGATGACTTGCTTAGCCCGGTTTGATGCATTCTTTCTTGAGAGATCCTGAAATAAATAAAATGTAATTTAACAATAATGTATTCAATGTCATCTCCTCTTCATATACATTTATAAATCAAAAATGGGGATAATATAATAATATATATTTCAATACCATCTACTTCCCATCACGATGTATGTCAAAAAAAACTTTCCACTGTTCTTTCGGTACCCCAATGGGTAGCTTCTCATAAATTGGTTGTAAGGTCAACGTAGTATCATTGACATCACACCATAATATCCATTTGAAATCTTTCCATTTCTTACCAATATTTTTCAACGTCCACTTCCGTGCTATCACATCAGGAACTATAAAGTGAAAGAACATCTATATACAGAAATTCATTTTGATCATATTAGTAAAATAAAATTCAATTAAACCACAATGTAATAAAATTACCTTTATTTGGGAATCAAAAACTTCATTTTTCCAGCTTGGAGTCATATGTCTCCAATCATCATAAGAAATAGGAAGGGAAATGGGCTCTGCTACCAGCTGGCTTAGAATCTGGCCAAGTAACCCCACAGCGTCATCTGTAGGGACCCCATAAGAATAAAATGGAATGACTATCTTCTCTCCATTCATATTCCAATAATATTAAATTTTTATGTTTTTATTCAAGACTGCATTTTTGTCATATTCAATGAGCAAACAATTAGTATAATCAAAATTCAATAAATTTATTTAATTAAAATTTGTACCTATGTTAGTGACACTCCAGTATGTCAGTAATGAACTGGAAGGGGTGTGTCGCCACCCCACTGATGAGGCCCATGAAGGGGGAGTTGAAGACTCAGCCTTAAATAGGACACCCATGGATGGTGTGGGAGATGGTGAAGGGGGAGATGGTGTAGGTGTGTAGGTAGTTGGTTCCTCAGAGGTCGTGGGGAGGGACCTAGATGGATCGCCATCTGTCGCAGAACTAGATGAAATAGTGTACCGCTTTTTCCTTAGCATTCCTGTCATTCAATCAAATAAAATTGAGTTCAGAATATATATTTCAAAAAAATTATGCAGAAAAGAAAATTAAAAATGGTAATAGATGCCCAGTAATAAGAGACAAAATATATATAACAATGATAATGAATTACTGCAGAAATGAAACAAGTGGTTTCTGAATAAATAAATAATTGTACATACCATCATTTTCCCCTTCATTCATGTCGGTTTCCTACAAAATTGCTTCATACACTTCATTCATCCTTGATAGACTAATATTTTCAATATCATGATGGACAAATAATTCTGCTTCCTATTGTTGATGAAATTCAATTTCAGAGGTCAAATCTTCTACTTCATCACCCATATCATACAAATCATTTTGTATTACATGAAAAACTATACTCCACCCTTCATCCAAAACATCTTTTACATAATATACCATTTTTTCTTGCGATGCTAAGATATATGGATCATGAAGTTCACGATCACCAACATCCATCAACTGAGAGAAGTTCACATAAGTAAATTCCAAGGAATCTCTTTAAACATCTCTGATAATATCGACCCATTTTCATTAGAATAATACAAAAGAAAAATGTCTGTGGTTGTTTAATTCAATAATATCATGCATCTTTCCATAGTATCCCACTTCAGCAAATTTAAATATACAACTATTCCTTGTTTTCAAACCCACTTCTCGATCGAATGTACGAAATCTAAATCCATTAACATTATAAGCGTCAAACTTTCTAACTTGTTTTATAGGACCTCTACCAAGAAACTTCAAATCTTTTAAAAAGTCTACTCGAGTATCATTATTCATGATCTGAAAAATGAAATAAATTTTAATAGATTTACAAAATGTATGTTTCAAACTCATATTCGTATTTATTGCAATATTTATGAACTTACACATCGTGAAAACCATTCTACAATATCTTTATTCACATATTTCGTTATATCTTTCTCATTTCATGTTCCACCTCTCATTCATCTCATGGATTGTATCCTCAACTCTTCAGTAAATGGATCTTCAATTTCACTATTCAGCATCACATATCTATGTGCCTATAATAATTCCATTTCTATCAGTATCATATTTGAGGTCCTCCCAACTGATCGGCCAATAGCAAGAAATATTTTTGATTTCTGATGAATTTGAGATAGAGTTGATGTGTCGTCAACACGTCCAACTTGATTAAATTTTTCCTCAATATCATCCAAATATCCGGAACAAAAGGTAAGACACTCCTCAGCCAAATAGCCTTCAGCAATAGAGCCTTCTGGTTGAGCTTTATTTATCATGTATGCATTCAAATTCCCGAGATATCTGTGAAATAAAATAATAATATTATGCATTTATTTAAATGAATTTTTTTACTTAAATAAAAAACTTATCAATAAAATACCTCTCAATTGGATACATCCATCGATAATGAACATGACCTCCTAATTTAGCTTCTTCAACCAAATTCACAGTTAAATTCATCATGGAAGTAAAAACGATGGAGGAAATATTATCTCCATTGCACAAAGGGTAAAAAAAACCTATTGTGGAGGTTGTCAAGCTGAAATGGATGTAGAGCTTTCTCACATAATTTCCAGAAAAATGTGCAGAATTAGAGTAAAACAGCAGTAAAATTTTCAGTTAATAATGTATGCAATGTCAATGGTAGTTATTGTTGTTACAAAATATGTGAATCGTGACTTTTCAATCCATGTAACTTACTATTATTCAAGTCAACACACCTCGAGATGTTACTCAAATACCCATCAAATACCATAACATTCGTTAAAATTCAAAAGAATGTATCTTTATCCCTATTTTTCATTGCCAAAATGGACAGAGAATACTTTTTATTATCATCTGGCCGAAGATAACATTTTATGTTCATTACTTGCAAGTCTTGCGAGCATTGAGATGATCCTTCAAATTTCCATGCTCATTATGTAATGTGAAAATAAAATTATCACGGACATTCTTCTCAATATGCATGGCAGTAAGATTTTTCCACAAAAAATTAAATTCCCAATGCAGAAGTTTTAAGAATATACTTTTTTTCTTCCATTGTTGCGTTCTGATTTCACTTGATGATGCACTTCAGACTCATTTTCCGCTATCATTCAAATGATGAACCTTCCCAAATTCTGTTTCAAAAATTTCAAGTTGTGTCAATATTTCAGAACTAGTTAACAACTTTAGAGATGGTCTACGATCAATGGAACCATGAAATTTTGATCTGTTCAGCCGAAATCTATGAGATGCATCGAGAAATCATCGATGGTACAAGAAGCACAATTTTCTACTATGAGGTATCCATTTGGCCTCAAAATCAATGTTACAAACAGGACAAGCCAAATCCGTGTAAGTCTTCCAACCAGATAAATTCCTAATCCCAGGGAAGTCACTAATGGTCCACATTATAGCATCACACATTTTTAACACTGTTTTAGAAGAAGCATCTAATGCCTCCACACTGGTTCCCCATAACTCCAGTAATTCGTCAATCAAAGGCTGCAAGTATATATCAATATTATTTCTGGGAATTTTTTTCCAAGAATAATCATCGAAATGATAAAAGATTTTTGTTGCATACACATCCATAGAGGCATATTATAAGGGATCAAAACAACTGGCCAAATGCTATAACTGGTAATCAAAGTCCCAAATGGGTTGAATCCATCGACAACCAATCCCAATAGAACTTTCCTAGGATCAGGTGAGAAATCTAGATGTAATGAATCAAATGTCTTCCAAGATTTGGAATCTCATGGATGTCTCATTAACCCATCATTTTTTTATCTATAGAATGCCACTTCATGTGTTCGTCTGTTTTCGATGAAATGAATAATCTTTGCAATTGAGTCTTCAAGGGAAAGCAACGTAAAACCTTCGCAGGTGTGTTCTTTTTCTTATTCTCCATGAAATTATGTTCATTCAGACTTCCAACATCACCCTTTGACTGCCATCTAGAAGAAGAAAATTTCTTGCAATTCTGTCTACTTGAATCCTCTCCCCAATAAAGCATACAATCATTGGGACACGCATGTATTTTTTGTATAATTCAGACCAAGCTTGTTAACAACATTTTTAATATCATAAAAAGATTCTGGGATTTTTTATTCAGGAAATGCATCACGAATCAATTCCAGTATCGTGGACATTTCCTTATTTGTAATTCCACATAGAAATTTGATATGGTACAACTTTAGTAGAAATGAAATCTTTGAATATTTACAACACCCACTATACAACTCTTGATTTCCATTGTCAACTAAATCATGAAACACATTTTTCTTAGTGAGGTTTTATCTTACATTTGGATCCACAGAATCAAGAGGAGGATCCAATGATATGTTACAATATTTGATCAACTTGTGATATAGTCTAAAAAACATCACTTTTCACATTCCAATTTGAAGCACCTTGTTCTGGTTGTTCTGATATGTTTTGATGCTGATAATGGTGTCTTGTAGTGCCGACTGAAACATTTATGGGGTTTTGCATTTCATTTTCCATTGTCGACAAACTTGGGACCTCATTCTGTGGATTAACATCAGTACTCAATCATTCTGTAATTTTCAATTCTCTATTCCAAACCCAACACAAATATTTACTAGGGAATTGCTTCAGTATTAAATGTTCATAAAATTCATCTCTCTTCAACCATGTTCTAAATTTACATTTAAGACATTTACATCTTATCCTCCCTTCAACGGATCTATTAGAAATTGAAAAATCTAAAAACTCATTCAAACCCTTTACATACTGAGGTGTGTTCCTCAGTAATGTGATCTAGCTTTTATCCATGTATATCACAATGTCTGTACAAAATAATTTAAAAAAAATTAAAACACATAGTTACTACTAAATAGAGAAAGAGATTCCTATATATGATATTGTAAGATTACAGAAACATAATATAATATAGATGTGACCCTGAGTTAGATATGATCCCTCTAGTGTTTGGGATAAAGGGATGTTTTTTTGGTAAATAGAAACAATGTGCTAACAGTACCATATTACTCAATTACCACATGGTCAATACTAAAAGTTATGATAAATAGTATTCCTATCATGTTTCTCCCAAATCTCCAAATTTTCAACCCTTGACTTTTGAAATCCTTTTTAGCATAAAAATATAATATTAGATAACAAAAAGTAACATAAGCATAACTTGGTTGGAATCATAGTTCTTGTGGAAAAAAATAATGTTTCCAATCTTGAGGAAGAAGAATAGAAATAGCAGGTTGTAACCCATAATTGGTCATGATTGTGTGACTCTAAATCACAAAGAAAATGTTATGGGCTTCATGACCATAAAATAAATGACCCATGTTCCAAGACCGTATCTAAACCTTCATTTTTTTGGAATTATTGCGGAATTTGAACTGTTTTCTTTTTTTTATAAAAATTCATTAATGTTTATCATGGAACTATTAAATTAAAATGAGAATACTAATATTATTTTACAGAGACATATTCTAGAACACCATGGTGAGATCCTACTTATTCTACTATCTAACACCATATTCCTCTCTTATGTGGTCATTATGGTTAGTTTTATTTTGTTATAATTAATTATGATATCATCCATATTCATGATACCATATTTTACTAATTCATATCAGGTTAACTTGAAACATCTCTTCATGTAGGCTACCCCATCTTATGGTCCACACATCATAAACTTAAACAATGTGCACCAATTGTAAAGAGATACATTAAAAATCATATAATCAGTACAACTTTCATGAACTAAAACAATATAAGTAAATAGACACACAACTCATCATGGTGAAAAATTGTGCCCAATCCATAAAAGAGTTGGAGAAGAATATCCACTTTATCAATATTCTCCTCTATCCCCATGATGATAGAAAAAAATTGGCACCAAACACATTTTATCACAGCTTAGTTTTTTACAGTGATGATGGGATCCAAATGCTATTTACTTGATTCTGTAAGTAGGAAGCTAAAAATATTGTAGAAGCCTCCTTGTTTTACCCCCCATGAATCCACTATAACCAAAAGATAGAGAAACTAAGAATGTAGATGATCTAGGACAACAAGTAAACAAGGTTATTGTTTAGAGTGTAGAACATGATTTTGTGGAAGTTGTTAAGGGACCTGTAAATGTGGAACTTCATTTAGGTAAATCATTTAATAGAACTTCTAAAATATAATCCACTGAAATTTTAAGGGGATTTTAGACCTAATAATGAATATGTGTTTTCATATAGAAGGTCCAGTTTTTTAAACATTGATGGTAAACTAGATGAGATAAACGTCAAAGTTAGAATGAATATTCTTGAGTACCCGATGCTAGAATGATTAGACATAGTTGTTTTGGATATGTTGTTTCAATACCTCACTTGGAAAGGATTTGTATAATTATAATGTAAAATAATTATTCTTCAAAACAATTGGGGTAATAAATATAGAATAATTTGTTAAATTTGAACATGTATGTGTATAAGAGATTAAATATACTTCAAAATTCACTCACTTTTTCACTGTTCATGAGAGGAAACACCTAGAAAAGGACTGAATGAATAGATCATTATTTAAGGTATCCAAACTAAGGATCTATAAATATTTTTAATTTTTCAATATTACATGCCACCTAGAAATTGATAATAAAAAGTTGGTTGGAGGAAGATACTTTGGATGGAATATTAGTGTAGGAGACACCATTGTTCATCTATGTGAAACTAGGAGCACCAACATCGGATTTAAACACAATATGCAGAGTCAGTCTTATGATAGTAATGTAAGAGGAAATCAATCAATGGGATAAGTTTCTTACAATCCATATCACATCAATTGACCTAGTTTTTTACAGTACATCTTGAATTTACACATGAATATTTAATTCTTATCACCACTATAGAATTTACAACATTTTTTCCATGAATGGGAATCTTAAAAAATATTTTCATAAAATTCTATGACTAGTTGGTGAAACAAGATCAACTCTAACTATGGTTTTGTATTCTCAGATGGAATAGTCATATTATACTAGTTCTTAACAAAATACTTAGGAAAAATAAGAGGCATCTAGGAATAATTAATTTTATTAGAATGGGCCACATTAGAGAAGAAATAACTATCTTATGACATTTGAGAATTAGTTTTATACATAAGTGAAGGATATCATGAACAAGAAACATAATTCTTATATGGTTTGGGGTACCATTTGTCTAAATATGGAAATTATGGATATCATATATGATATTTTTGTATTAGATACATCCATTATTCTTCTATTCTCAATCAACATGTGAAAACTATTCCTCATACCATCAGTGTCAATAGACCTCATAGATAGTGGTAGTGAGGAGAATTGAAATGTATATAATTATAAATGACTATTATTACTATATAATTCATCTAGTTTATTCGAATCATATACATTTATTTCATTTATTTAATCTTTTTTATGAACTACAAGGTATGATTTAAAGCTGGTATAGTCCACCAAGAATATTAGTATGACAACCCTGCTTTTATTACAAACTTAAACATGATTTATTACATAAAATTTGCACCTGATAAAACATGGAAGATCGATAGTTATAGTGTCTTTCAGGATTAGGATCATTACATAACAACTTAAAACATGAAATACAACATCTTTATTGAAAACTTCCTTTACATGACCATTACATTCCCTCATACATAGCATTGCATGGGATAACCTGAGGACAAGCATAAGAAAAGGGGTGTGCTATAAAGCCCTGTAATGGAATAAACAAGGAATACATGAGGAGTACAATACATGTTATAAAATAAGTATATCAATAGATAACAAGAGAAACATGAGCATAATGGCATGATAAAGCATGATAATCATAACATGGAATTGTGGCAACAACACTTAACATGGAATTAGCATCATCCAAGGCTCATTACACATGGATCATGAATAAATCCTCATTGCACATGAAGCACGAGTAGACCCTCGTTTCACTTGAATTAGCATGAGTAAACACTCATTGCACATGACGTATCATGATACTATACTTTACCCAATGCATTGGAGCGCTGTAAGGGCACACCCTTCTTAAACATTTCATTTCATTCATAAGTGTGTCACATGGATTCATTTAACATAATCATTTATTCAATGATAAAGGAATGTGGAATTCATACATGAAACATTATAATTAATAAGTAAATGTGCATAAAGGTGAATACCCTTGATGGATAAATGGGCATGGTATTAACTACTCAAAGGCATTGGCTTAGAAAATTGGTTCAATTTCGGCAACGTAACGGTGTGACATAAGAATTCATAAAAATGATGTATGAGAGAGAAAGGGGTGTCTAATAATATTTTTATGAAATTTACAGTAAGGGGGTCATATAGATACATGTCCAAACAATTTAAATGGAATTTATATTCATGATACAAAAGTATTTCTTGAATGTAAATGAAGAGAGAGAAGGTCCTTTCAGAATTTTGACAAAGTAACGGGTGTACATGGGAGGAATTTAATGAGAGTGAAAGGGGTCTCCCATCATTAAAAAAATATGAGAGAAGTATGGGGGAGGTTAGAAACCATATCCCGAAATTTATAATTGCAATTAAAAGGGCATAACAATATTAAGAAAATTGGACAAAAAAGTGAAAGGAAGAAAAACCCTTACATGGAAGTGTGCTTCCAAGGCTTGAGAGAGGCTTAAGAGAGGATTTTTGGGATCTTATGGCACCTTGGGAGGATTATAGAGAGAGTAGGGAAGAGGTAGGATGAACTCCAAAGGATTTGAGGTAGGAGGAAGTGGGAGCTTGGGTGGGTTTATATAGGAAACGTGAGTGAATTCTTTATTATTTAGGATTGGGACCCCTTACATTAAACTAATCCAAACCACAAACCATCTCATGGTTTTTGCCCATGGTTTTTAGAAAAGGGAAGAGGAAAACAATATTTTATAAGGCCAAAGTCATAACTTCTTAAAATAATGGGGTTGCTCATGTGGAGGTGAGTCACACTCCCATGGAAAATAATTTTAAAAGACATGATGTTTAATAAGTCTTGATGGGTCCATTAATGTTTTGTAATATAAGTCAAACAAACCCAAAATCACATTATTTTAATGGTAAAATATATATTTTCCGAACATAAAGCTTATAGTATTTTATTACATCCCTATTGGGTTATTATGATGTCATAAAACACGTAATATATTTAAACGGTATTTAATTTTTACCCAAAACATTGAATGTCTCAGAAAATTATGAAAAATTCACCATTGGACAATTTTTAAATCTTGATTCTAGAAATAACATTTATTTTATCTAAATAATTTTCTAAATATGTTAATTTTTACTTTTAAAATAAAAACCGACATTTATCGAAAAGTCACGGGTTCTGACAGAAATGGCTTTCAAACCTTAATAAAAATTACAATTGCATTCCTACAATTATAAGATCATTTATATTTAATAAAAAATTAATTTTATAATAATAATAATATTTTATTAAAATATTATTTAATTAAAAAATCCCTTAATTTAATAAAATAGAATTATTAATTAAATAATAACAAATAACACTATTTGTACTTTAAAATCTTTTTACAATGTATCAATAATGACAAAAAAGTATTTTCATTATTATATACAAAAATAATGTACATGAACATTGTATTATCGATTTTTTACATAACCCCTTAAAATAGCCGCATAAGATCTAAGGGTATGGTGTGCAATGGTGACAAACTCTTGGGGTGGCTCAAATAACATTGCTCAAGTGGTAATCGCTATCAACTTCCACTTTTCCCATAGACGGTCCCATTTGAGCTTGACATGATAAAGCTCATCTTGGGATTGGTCATGAGCAAAGCCCAAAGATGCCACCTCTTTTATGAGCTCTGACAAATGGGCTTCGTATGGGGAAATTCTACTGGATGAGGCCATCGCTTCGATTGTCTGAGTAAATTAGGTCTGTTAAAGCCCTATATTTATACTAATAATGTGATCACAGTTCAATGGCTATAAAAGCAAGTGTCACAATTCTTAACATAAAACCAAAGAATTTGACAATTAATATAAACATTTTACAAAAAGATAAATTTAATTAGATCAATTGGGATTTCCATTAATGAAACTTTGGGTCATTACAATATTCCCCCGTTATAAAATTTCTCCCTGGAAATTTCTTTTTCCCACACTAAAACAGATTTGGGTAACTCAGCTTCATCATTTCCTCTGATTCCAAAGTTGCTTTTTCAAACTTTTGGTTTCACCACAACACCTTGACGAGGGGAATTGACTTATTTCGTAGAACTTTTTCTCTATGATCTAAGGTCATCACTAGTTTCTCCTCATAAGAAACAATATCCTCCAATTGTACCACCTTAGAAGGGAGTACATGTCAAGGGTCTGGTATGTACTTCCTTTAGAGAGATACATGAAAGACCTTATGTACTTTTTCCATGGTAGGTGGAAGTGATAGTCGATAGGCCACAGCCCCGACATGATCAAGAATCTCGAAGGGGCCGATGTACCTTGGAATTAACTTACATTTCTTTCCAAACCTCATGACCTTCTTCCATGGAGATATGCGTAGAAAAACCATGTCTCTAACTTTAAACTCAAGGTCTCATCGAAGATTATTTTCATAACTCTTTTGTCAACTCTGGGCTACCTTGATATGATGCTGAATGGTTTTCACCTTCTCCACCATTTCCTCGACCATTTCCGGTCCAAGCATCTTACGCTCACTGGCCTCATTCAAAAACGCTGGTGTTCTGAACCTTTTCCCATAAAGGGCTTCATATGTAGACATTTGGATGCTCGAGTGGAAACTATTATTATAAGAGAACTCAACCAGTAGAAGATGTTGATCCCATCCTCCTTTAAATTCCATTTAGAACGCTCTCAACATGTCCTCAAGGGTTTGGATAGTCCGCTCAGATTGGCCATCAGTTTGAGGATTATAGGCCGTGCTGAAGTTTAGTTCTGTATCCAGAGCATGTTGAAGACTCTTCCAAAACATAGAGGTGAATCTTGGATCTCGGTCAGACATAATAGATAGTGGTACTCCATGAAGCCTTACCACTTCCCTAATATATATATGTTCTAGTTGATCCAATAAGAAATCTTCTCAAATAGAAATGAATTATGCAGTCTTTGTAAGACGATCCACCACAACCCAGATTGAATTGTTGCCTTTGGATGTCCTTGGAAGTCCAGTGACAAAGTCCATGGTGATTTTCTCCCATTTCCATTCTAGTATGGTCAATGTTTGCATCATCCCCTTATACTTATGCCTCTCTGCCTTCACTTTCTATCAAACTAGGCACTTTAATGTATATACAACTATCTCCTTATTCCTATTATCCCACAAAAAATTATCTCAGAAATCTCGATACATCTTTGTGCTCCCTGGGTGAATAGAGAAATTTTAACTATATACATCATCCAATAGTTCCTTCTTCAGCTCTAGACTTGATGGGACACATAGTCTTTTCCCAAATTTCACAATTCCTTCTTCATTAAAATTAAACTCAAAGGATTTCCCTTTTTCGATAGCTTCCAATTTTTTCATGAATTCCCACATCATCCTTTGAGCATCCTTTAACCTTTCCAAAAGAGACAGTTGAGCAATCATTTGTGAAAGGATTGATGATGTTCCCTTCTTTATGATTTCCATTTCCATCTTTATCAAGTCTATGAATATTGGATCCTTCTAAATTCTCATCATTGATAGAATCGCTGGGTCCTTTCTACTTAGGGAATCTACCACCTTGTTCGCTTTCCTAGGGTGGTAATGTATTGAACAGTCATAATCCTTGATGTGCTCTATCCATATTCTCTGGGGAATATTAAGCTCTTTCTGTGTAAATATATATCTAAGACTCTTGTGGTTAGTATATATCTCACATTTCTCCCCATATAGATAATGCCGCCAGATTTTCAAGGAAAAGATCACCGTCCCCAAATCCAGATCATGCATTCGATAGTTTCGCTCATGGATTTTCAACTGCCTTGAGGCATAAGATATCACGTTATCATTCTGCATTAGCACGCAGCCTAACACCTTCTTCGAAGAATCCCTGAATATCACAAAAGGTTCCCCACTTGTGGGTAAAGTGAGCATAGGCGCGGTGATAAGCCTCCTTTTCAACTCCTTAAAGCTTTATTCGCATTCATCATTCAAAGAAAACTTTACTCCCTTTCAAGTTATCTTGGTAAGAGGGTTGGACAATTTTGAGAAATTTCTCACAAATCGTCGATAATATCCAGCTAACCATAAGAAGCTACAGATAACTGTTACCGATGATGGCCTCGTACATCCATAAATTGCATCTATTTTGGAAGGATCCACAGATATCCCATTACTTGTGATGATATGGCCCAAGAATGAGACCTACTTCAACCAGAACTCACATTTGAAGTACTTTTCATAGAGCATCTCCTTGTGCAAAGTCACTAGTATAGTTCTTAAATGATCCTCACGATCCTCCATGATTTTGGAGTATATTAGAATATCATCTATAAAGACTACCAAAAATTTTTCAAGGTAATCTCTAAATATTATATTCATCAAGTCCATGAATATTTCTGGAGCCTTAGTGAGTCTGAAAGGAATTACTATGAATTCATAGAGCCCGTTTCTTGTACGAAAAGCTTTTTTGGGGACATCTTCCTTCTTCACCCTTACTTGATAATATCCTGACCAAAAATCTACCTTGGAGAAGTATTGTGCTCCACGCAGCTAATAGAACAAGTGATCTATCTGTGGTAGAGGATACTTGTTCTTTGTCGTGATTTTGTTAAGTTCATGATAATTGATGCAAAGCCACATTGACCAATCCTTCTTCTTGACGAAGAGGACTGGTGCACCCCATGGTGAAGCACTTGGGCATATAAACCCTTTATCCAGATTCTCATGTAGTTGTTTCTTCAGCACTTCAAGCTCCATGACAACCATTCTATATGGAGTCTTGGATATTGGTAGCGCCCCTGGTATAATTTCAATTGATAATTCAACATATCTTTTAGGAGGACGACCAGGAAGTTCATCAGGAAACCCTTCAGCAAATTCCCTCACAATATGCATCTCTTCAAAGATGGTTTCTTCCTTGGATACAATCATCTGAGCCAGATATGCATGCTCATAGGGCAGTAATATCCATGCTTGAGATGATGGAGCTAAAAGAGATTCATCTTCCTCCTTACATTTGTAAAGAATTGGGGTTTATTCTCTATATGGAGTGTGATTTCCCTCTCCCGACAATTTATGTTGCCTCTATATAAGGAAATCCAATCCATGCCAATAATTGCATCAAATTACACTAGAGGGATTATGACGAGATTTGTTGGGAAATTTAATCCATAGATTATGATAGGGGAGGAGTTTTATTCATGGGATGCAATGATTTCCCCATTTTCTGTACTCACCGACACCTTCACTTCCATGATTTGTGGTGGTGATGGGATTGTTCTACTAAACTTTAGAGATACAAAAGAATGCATGGAACCTGAATCAAAAAGTACATTCTCTATTCATGAATGAATAACTAGTGAAACTATCACCACTTCATTGTCGGGGATCAATTCGGAAGAAGTGATGGCAAAAGCTCTTCCTTGCTACCTTGGTGGTTGTTGGTTGCCTTAAAAAACCCTTGGATTAGGGAACTGATTAGAAAAATGACATGGTTCTTTGTAGTTTTAGCAATGGACAATGCATTGAGGTTCGAACGAAGTGTTCCTCTCCTATATCGCAGTCGCGGGTCTTTCTTGCCGATAGTTAACAGCTAGGTGCCCTTCTATTTCACACCTAAAGCATTTCCTCATCCCCTTGAGGCAATTTCCCAGGTGCTTCTTTCCACACTTTTGGAAAGTGGGGTCTGAGATCTTCTTAGCACTGATGGATTTATCCATCGAACCGCCAACATTGAAGTACACCTTACGCTTCTTGTCTCCATGATACCCATACGATTCCCCGATCTTCCTTTCGACCTTGAGGATAAATCAGACAATTTCCTCATATTTGTCGAAGTCACGGATCACTAATTCTTTCTATAGGCTAAGATTCAACTCACCAAAGAAGCGGTCAACCTTGCATTCAGAGCTAACGAAAAAGATGGAAGCGTATCGTGCAAGCCTTGTAAAATTTTCTGCATATGCTCCAACAGATTCTTCTTCTTTTTTCTTGAGGGAAAGGAAGTCCCTTTCCATCTTAAGCTGGAGGGTGCGCGGAAAATATTTATCTAAAAACATCTTCCGAAAATCCTTCCATTCGAACGCCTTGATCTCCTCCTCAGGCTTCGTATTTTTGATCAATGCCCACCATTGATCAGCTTCACCCTCCATAAGATAAGCTGCCACAAGAACCTTCTCTTGTTCAGAACATTGAAAGATGGAGAATATCTTTTCCATGGAGTTGATCCATTATTCAGCGATCGTGGGATCAGAAGATCCACTAAAAGAATGAGGCCTTTGTCTCATGAAGCTCTTGATAGCGACTTGTTCCTTCTTAGGGGGGTTTGGACGTTCCCCTTGACATTTGTTTCTATTCAAAGCTTGATTTTGCTCAGAGATAAGCGTGAAAAAGTTCGTGATTCCCGCTCCCATTGGATTGGGAATCTCATTAGTACAGTCATCACACTGATCTTCACATCGGGTATTAGCCCGAGTCCTCCTATTACCGGCCATTGGCTAGAATAAAAGGAATGTTAGGGGGTAACACATAAAGGGTAATCCAAAGACAAAAGTTGATGACTTATAAAAAAACTTTTATTTCCATAACTTATGAGTCTATAGGCTTCAATATAGGATTATCATGATCTACTTTCTAACATATATTCTTAAGGGAATTTTTTTAATTCCCTTAAGAGGGGTTCATAATAAGCAAGTGATTTTTTCAAAACATATCTCCCAAGAGTGTCGTAACCAAGAGTTCAACAAGGCCCATTTTCGTGGACCAGTTCCTATTAGAGTCTAGATCAAAGCAGTGTTTTCGGGTTTTACCCCTGGGATACATTTATGCCAGAGCCGCCTCTACCTACTCGTATCCAGACAAGGATGTATTTTCTTGATAAACCACTCACTCAGTACTTACCAAAACATAAGGATGTTTTTATTATACTTAATCTTGTCTCTAAGGCTTTACTGGGGTTTTCTAATCCTAATCCCAAAAATAACTATACCCATCCTCTGATACCAACTATGACAAACCTTCTTTTATTACAAACAAAAACATGATTTATTATATAAACTATTCACTTGATACAACAAGGATGATCAAGAGGTCTAGTGTGTTTGGGGATTAGTATCATTACATAAAAACTTAAAATATGAAATACAATATCTTTATTGAAAACTTTCTTTACATGACCACTACATTCCCTCGTACATAGCATTACAGGGGATAACTCGAGGACATGCATAAGAAAAGGGGTGAGCTGTAAAGCAAAGTAAGGGAATAAACATGGAATACATGAGGAGTAAAATTCATGTTAGACAATAGGTATATCAATAGAGCACAAGATAAATATGAACATAAAGGCATGATAAAGCATGATAATCATAACATGGAAATGTGGCAACAACACTTAACATGGAATTAGCATGAGCCAAGGCTCATTGCACATGGAGCATGAGTAAATCCTCATTGTATTTGAAGCACGTGTAAACCCTCATTGCACTTGAATTATAATGAGTCAACACTCATTGCACATGACATATCATGATACTATACTTATCCCAATGCATTGGAGCACTATAAGGGCGCACCCTTCTTAAACATTTCATTTCATGCCTAAGTGTGGCACATGGATCATAAAACATGGATTCATTAAACATAATCATTCATACCATGATAAAGGAATGTGGAATTCATAAATGAAACTTTATAATAAATATTTAAATGTTCATAAATGTGAATACCCTTGATGGAGAAATGGGTATGGTATTCACTACACAAAGGCACTGGCTTATAAAATCGGTGCAATTTCGGCAACGTAACAGTGTGACATAAGAATTCATAAAAATGGTTTATGAGAGAGAAAGATGTGTCTCATAATATTTACATGAAATGGACAGTAAGGGGGTCATATAGATACATGTCCAAATAATTGTAATGGAATTTAGATTCATTATACAAAAGTATTTCTTGAATATAAATGAAGAGAGAGAAGTTCCTTTTAGAATTTCGGCATAGTAACAGGTGTACATGGGATGCATTTAATGAGAGAGAAAGGGGTCTAACATCATTCAAACAATAAGAGGGCAGTATGGGGGAGGTGTGAAACCATACCCCAGAATTTATAATTTAAATTAAAAGGGCATAACAATATTAATAAAATTGGACAAAAAAAGTGAAAGGAAGAAAAACCCTTATTTGGAAGTGTGCTTCCAAGGCTTGAGAGAGGCTTTGTGGAAGCTTGGGGCACCTTGGGAGGATTATAGAGAGAGTAGGGTAGAGGTTGAATGAACATAAAAGGCTTTGAGTGAGGAGAAAGTGGGAGCTTGGGTGGGATTATATATGAAAGAGAGTGAATTCTTTATTATTTAGGTTTGGGCGCCCTTACATTAAAATAATCCAAACCCCAAATCAGATCATAGTTTTTTCCAATGGTTATTGGAAAAGGGAATAAGAGAACAATATTTTATAAGGGAAAAGTCAAAACTTCTTAAAATAATGGGGTTACTTATGTGGAGGTCAGTCACACTCCCATGGAAAATAATTTAAAAAGACAAGATGTTTAATAAGTCTTGAGGGGTCCATTAATGTTTTTTAAAATAAGTCAAACTAACCCAAAATCACATTATTTTATTGGTAAAACATATATTGGCCGAAAATAAAGCTTATAGTTTTTTATCACATCACTATTGGGACATTATGATGTCATAAAACAAATTATATATTTAAACGGTATTTAATTTTTACCCAAAAATTTGACTGTCTCAGAAAAGTATGAAAAATTCACCGTTGGATAATTTCGACATCCTAATTCTTGAAATAACATTTATTTTATCTAAATAATTTTCTAAATATGTAAATTTTTACTTTTAAAATAAAAACCGACATTTATCGAAAAGTCACTGGTTTTGAAAAAAACAGCTTTCAAACCTTAATAAAAATTACAATTGCATTCATAAAATTATAAGATAATTGATATTTAATATAAAATTAATTTAATAATAATAATAATATTTTATTAATATATTATTTAATTCAAAAATTCCTTAATTTAATAAAATATATTTCTTAATTAAATAATAACTAAAAACATTATTTCTACATTAAAACTATTTAAAATGTCCCAATAATGACAAGAAATTATATTCATTATTATATAAAAAAATAATATACATGAACATAGTACTAGCGATTTGTTACATAACCCCTTAAAACAGCCGCATAAGACCTAAGGGTAAGGTGTGTGATGGTGACAGACTCTTGGGGTGGCTAAGATAACATTGATCGAGTGGTAATATCTATAAACTTCCACTTTTCCCATAGACGGTCCCATTCAAGCTTGAAATGATGAAGCTCAGCTTGGGCTTGGTTAAGAGTGAAGCCCAAAGATGCCACCTCTTTTCCGAGCTCCGACAAATGGCCTTCGTATAGAGAAATTCTATTGGATGAGGCCATCACTTCCTTTGTCTGAGTAAATTGGGTTTGTTAAAGCCCTATATTTATACTAATCATGTCATCACTATTCAACTGCTATAAAAGAAACGGTCACAATTCTTAATATAAAACCAAGAAAGTTGACATTTTATATAAACATTTTACATAGACATTTAATTAGATCAAGTGGGATTTCCATAAATGAAACTTTGGGTCATTACAATTAGGTAGTTTTCAGATCTTTGTGGAGATATCTTCATGAATTCACTTGGGATTTAGTTCAAAATACAGTTAGAATTAAAGATATACTAATTGTGGTTGGAAAAATCAACGACTAGTTGGTGTTAAAAAATTTGATTGCTACTAATGAAACATGAAATGTAACTCTTATTATCATAGTGGATTGACACACTAATATCTTTCCAAATAATATCTCTAGGTTACCATCCAAGAATGAAATAATATATTATATCAATCTACATCAACGATCGTTCCCATAACTGACTATTTATACCCCATTTATAATGAATAACCCATTAACATATATTCCATTTACAATCACAACTCATTTATCACAAATATCAATTCCATAACTTAACCCATTTAACATAATCACATTATATCAACTGACCCCTTGTGTTATGTCATCAACAAAACACATTTATCACTTATTACATTTAATAAAACAAGTTAACATGCCAACCAAATTGTCAGGGGTTCTATCTCACTAACCCATATATAATTTAAATGACTATGTTCTCAACATATCTTAAAAATAAAATCATGGAATAAAACAGAATTCAAGATACTCAATTGAAATAATCTTGAATCAACCCTTCAGAAAATGATTCCTCCTCTTTTAAAAACTCAACAAGTCCCAAGAATTTCATTTCTATTTACAACCATAAAAGGGTATTTTAAATCATTTTCAAAAAGGGGGAAAGACACCCTCATTTCTAATCACCATTTGAAATATATTAAGATAACACCTTTTTTCTATTATGTTGAGGTCAACAAATCCTTTTCAAAACAATACCAACTTTCAAAACATTTTTGTCCTTCATGGAAAACCATAACCAAATCAAAGTGAAAAATGCTTATTTTAATCCATTTCAGAATCCAATTAGCCATTTCAAAAAAAATGCCAATTCTATATTTCAAATATCTTATTAACCTTGACTACATACCATCTGACAATTCTCTACCCATTCACTTTCATAATTATATTATTTCAATATTTTAAAAAATACTTCACAAATATTAAGGGGTTTTCATAACCCAAGGGTAGAACTAGGTACGATCTCAAACATCAATGGACCCATCAAATTCCTTAGAGGGTTTCATACATCAGTCTAATCCCTAATCTCACTTTTATTACTCAAAAAAAAAACATATTAAGGAATTAAATTGGAACAACCACAAACGCCTATAATACATAAATTTTAGGAGAAAATTCCTCAATACCACCTTAGGTCTTGGGGTCGCTGGGATCGTAGGGGCTGGGGTGGCGGGATCGCCGGAATCGTGGGGTCTCCGGGGTTGCCAGGGTCCGGGTCGCTGGGGTCGTGGTGGGCCGAGGTTGCGGGGTTGCCGACGTCATGGGGTGGCGTGGGCAACAGGGTTCCGGGGTCACGGGGGAAGCGGGGACAGTAGGGTCGGGGTGGGGGGGGAGGGTCGGCTGTGTTATAAAAAATATTTCATGGAAGTTTATAATAAAACACTGAGAAACCATTCTAAAAAGAACGTTTAGCGGCGGTTACCAGAACCGCTGCTAATAAACCCTCGTTAAATTTTTTTTGTTGTAGTAACTTTTACCACCTTTTAATGGTGAACCCTTTTTAAATAAAATATTTGAATCTTTTATTTATTCAATTTGACCAAATAAACATCTTATTTAGACATAGGACATAAGAATTTAGTTTCAATTAATTTTTGGAATTTTTATGATAGCTTTCATATTTGTGTAAATAGTGAAAATTCTATATTTTAACAGAAAATAACTTTTTTAATAAACATAATTTATAGTGTTAAATTATATATTTTAATGGTTTGGAAGTATAAATAGATTATATTTTTACCATTTAATCCAATTCTGCTCACTGTATGTAATTTTACTTTGAAATTGGATATAAACAAGTGTCAATCTTTTGATAGATATTATTTCTTAAAAATACACCTTTTGGTTTTGACAATAGAAATTAGTTTTAAATTATCAAATGAAACTTATATGTTTTAAATTTGATAAAATAGAAATCATTTTTGGATTCAGAATATCGAAATTACCCTAGGTTTATTTTTTGGTATTTTTCAGAAAACATTAAATTTTTGATAAATAGTGAGAAACACTGAGTTGTAGTTTAAAACAGAATTTTTATTTAAATAATTTTTATTTATATTTAAATTTATTTTAGGTAAAAATATTACATAATACATATATAATATTAATGTAATTAATTGGAGTTAGTTTATAATAATTTAAGATATATAAAAATTTTGTCGAACTTTTCACCGTATTTTACCCATCTCCTAGAAGAATTTGCAAATTCACATAAAACATAATTTTACCGCTTTTGTGAGTGTAATTTATAAAATCTGAGAGAAAGGGTTAATATTAATGTATAAAATGTGATTCATTAAGAAAAAAATAATTTTCGGTGAATAATAACATTTTACTTTTTTACCACGGTTAAAAGTAAATAGGGTAATTGAGGGTAAAATCGTATTATTATTACCCAAACACATGTCCTAATTCTATTGGCTAATTCTAATTCGACCAAAAACAGCCTTAGGAATAAAATATGAACCTCTTTGTTCCACTTTGATTAGATTAGGACATTTATTATTATTTAATTCAAATAAGAGTTAAAAGAGTTAAAATCAAAGTTTACTAACTAAAACATTCTTAATATAGGGGTATAAATAATATTAAATAGATTATAAATAATCATTAAAAAGATAAAAATATTTCTAAAATATTGGTATTTTATTTATAATTTTTATACATTAAATAATGTACTTTATTTACGACACAATGGTGATGCAATAATTACCTAATTAATGAAATATAAAAATAAATGATATTATAAATATGAAAATAAATGTAATTTGAGACTTTTTATGAATTACACTAATTTTATAGGTTACTATGACATATGAGGGTTGGTTAGAAAAATAATTTTCTAAGTAATAATTCTGTTATTAATATAGAAAAAACAAAATACCAAATAGTGTCAAAATTGACATAAAAGAGTTTTTAAAACAAATATTATATTATTAATTGATATTATATTCCTAAAAATCTAAGGATCGTCAAAAGGACTTATATAATTATAGGTTTATCATTAATCAACCACATGGTGTTTTATTGAAAGTATATAGTATGTTTATTAACCATATAATATAAAAAGACAAAGAGACATGGTAAATGTCAAACTATTTAACTAAGAGTTAAATCTAAAAGATAAAGTTTATATAGTGACCCAAACCTGTCTAAAACCTATAGGTTGAGTGTTTTCTGACCCATACCCAACTTATACTCTAAATAATCCATTTTGGAGCTTTTATAAAAATAAAATTATTTTATTATAAAATAATATTTCTAGCTTTTCCTAAGGTTCCCCTCACCCCTCTTATAAATGGGCACTCCCCCTTCTCTCTAATTCACACCTTCAAAGCCATTTGGATCATCCAAAACCTACCCAAATATCCTCTAAAATTCCCTCACATAATCCTAGAGGCCTTCCTTTAGTCATAAATCCAACTTATGGAGGCCTTTTGATCAAATCTAAATGAAGAACCCGAAGAAGAGGTAATAATTTCACCACCCTCTTTCAAGTTCTTTTCTTCTTCCACTTATTCTTTCTTGGTTATTTAAATTCTAAAATAATAACTCCAGTATCTTATATATACTGTGATGTTATTATAAATATGGTACATCCATATTCATTATTCTATCCATCATTGAAATGACATTTCACCATAAGTGCATACATATGGATTACCGTCTCCACGCTGTAGTGTAATTTTTATTCAATACATTATTCTTTGGATGGGTATAATAATGATGTGTAATTCATGTAAATAATAAATATAACATGATAATTATTCTTTATATATGATATACCATCCAATTATATATTATTTTAGTATCAAAATAATGATATTGTCGCTCGTGTGTATGTACGGATTACCATCTCCACGAACGCGATAAGATTCATTCCCCATAGTATCAATTAAAAACTAATTTTCATTATACGACTAAAAATATTGTTTAAATACTTGATATCATTATGTATATGAATAAGATACATTCAATCCATAAAACATATGACTCACATA
The DNA here is from genome assembly GCA_963277665.1 of Viscum album. Classification (NCBI taxonomy): domain Eukaryota; kingdom Viridiplantae; phylum Streptophyta; class Magnoliopsida; order Santalales; family Viscaceae; genus Viscum; species Viscum album. The sequence goes on from OY728156.1 coordinate 2,144,599,609, forward strand.
ACAAACAATATAAAGGAAAATGAATCTGTTAACACATGAAACAACGATAATACTAAGATATTGTTAACAAAACAATGTTAAAAGATGATATATGATATCAAATTAATGTATAAGATTATTGTATAATTTAATAACAATTATTTCACCATTATACAGGGGGTTAAACTACCATTGACCAAGGAAAAGTACAAGGTAATGGTTAATTTTAAAATATCTTTATTTTCCGAGGTTTTTTTACGTTAGTATCTACTGGGACCTTTTTATCATCCACATCCATGTTTCTTAAAAATCTATTTCAAAACATTCTTACTATTTTATAGAATATGGGTTAAAGTCATTTATACCATTTTTTGACTCTTTATAATATGTTTATAATGGAATCTCTCTGTCGTTTTCCAAACAATGTCATTTTTAACATTTTTGACAGAATTAAAGCAAGAATGTCTTTTTTGACTTATTCGACGTGTGCGGCTATTTTCTGCCATTATAAAATTGTCAAAGCTTACCTTACAGGATTATAAGAATATTTTCAAATTAAATGTTTTCTTTTATAATTATGTGACTTTTAAATGATTTAATAAAAGATATTTCTCTCTAATAGTTTTGATTTCATCTATGTCAACATCTTTTGATGGATTACAAGCTTATTTGAAGTTGATTTATTATGGTACAAAACATCCATATTTTATTGAATGTTTTGTGATATTTTTGACTCTGGATGTGTTATTTTTATACCATTCATGGTTTATGGAGAATGTATTGACATTTCTTATGCTATTTTTAATACTATTGTTTATGTTATGTTTAAACATGTTAATATGAGGAATGCATATCACTTAGTATGTAACGGATGGAGCACGCTATAGCTCCTCAATGCATCGGTAGGTCTCATGAGATAAACTAGTGTCTTGGAAAAAGGCCTTAAAAAAATATTATTTTTAGTCTTGGCACAAGGCCTTGACTATGTGGTTATGATAGTTTGACATTATTAATTCCACCATTATGAATGTGGTTATTGATATTTCATGTGATTATTAGACTAGTAGAATATCTGTGTGATTATGTAAATCACATTATTTCATATTATTTTTTCCATATAATTCTGATGTTAATGTTTACAAAGCTTCTATTTTTGTTTTAAATTTCCTTAAATGTTTATGCTTATTTCTGAAAGTTTCCGCAATATTGTTATCCTTACTTAGAATCTGAGATCACCCCTTTCTATGTTTTATTTTTCCCAAGATGTGAAGAAATATTTTATGACTGACTTGTAGGGATAGTCTGAGGGGATATGAGTATCGACTATGGACACTATGTTGTTGTAGGTTTTCACTTTATGATGTAATGTTAGACTTATGAATGTATCTAGTGTTTTCTAGGATGCTAAACTAATCCATATTTTGAGACTTGATCTTTTGTAATCATGCCAATGTTATGTAATAATACACCGAATCTGGGTAACTAGGGTCAGGGTGTTACAATTAAGATCATTTGTTTATTTTTTTCTTCTTTTAATTATACTTATTCTGATTTTTGATTCTATTACTTATGTTCTAATCGAATTTTTTGATGATATGAGGCTCATACGTCCTAAATGACATTTGTCATTTGAATATTTTCAGTGAAATAATTAATCCAAAATATTCATTATAATAATCATTAATTTTTTTTAATTTTATTGTATTAATTATATTTTTAAAACTAACGATGAATTATGGTTTTAAAAAATTAACTATGTTACAATCATGGAGACGGTGGGCTATACGTACGCATGATTAATATTTTAATTTTTGAATGATCATGATATAAATAAATAAATTTTTATTTTATCATTATATAATTATAATTAAATCATAAATATCATATTAATTATTTAAATAAATGAATATATATCAGTCATGTAACATGGTTATAAAGAATTAATCACATCGATTCGTGAAGGTCGTAATCCATATGTACATAGAAATGATGTCAATGTTTTTAAATGAATGTAAAGGGACTATTTTTTTGATACATAATCTTTAAATAATTTTAATTAGGGAATGAATATATATATATATATATATATATTAAATATGTCATTACAAGAAGTCATGAGTGGTGGTAGTGATAAATGAATTATAATGGTCCTAGAGGCAGTATCCCACTCTACACATGAATGATGGTTTAAAATCCCATTTTATAGAAGTGGATATATATATTGGTCATTAAATTGACATAAAAATATCTCACTATATTGAACTTACTAGTGTTATAATTTATTCAGGTTTGAATGATATTTTAAAGGAGTTATAATATTAAATTAAATAAATACTCTTTGTTAAGAACTATACCTCCTCTTAAGAAAACACTTTAAGGACTACACCAATATAACTCACTAGATTGTTTTCTAAAAAAACCAATAACTATAGGAATTATAGAAGGATGAAACTATTTGATATGTGTAGGTCCTAGATAAACCAAAAATATTTTTTATTCTGAATAAAATATGATATAAGGTTCTTGTTTATAACAATGGGGAGTCACACCCTTGGAATTTCAAAATATATTAAATAATTAAACATTAATTTTCATTGATAAATAGATACAAATTGATTAATTTGGAGATACGATGAGTATGGTTCCAAATAATCTCATATGATAAAATTTGGGCTTGTTTATGGGATTTTTTAATTCTTTTCATTTGGTTTTAACCGCTCGTTAACCCTTTTGACACTTACTACGTTATCGATGTTTTTTACACTTTAGGGTCATGAAATTAAATAAAAATTGGTAAATGTCCCATAAATGAATCCTAGTTGATATTTTAAACAATATAAAATTAAAATAGATGATTACAATAATTTTTTTTAAATTTTAAATCATTTTAAAAAACATTATTTATTATAATATATCATTAATGTTATTTTTGAACAATTAAATCATTGGACATTGAAGAAAACCTAAAAATAATGGAATTTAAATACAATCCACAAAAACATCCCTAACATGTTATATATGTCTAAAAAATATATATAATACAATATATTTTAAATTATATTACGTCTATTATTTTTTAAATTATTTATTTTATTTTTTAATTAATTGAATAAATATTATGTCGGTGTTGTATAAGCACTTAATGTAAATATTCCACCACTAAAAATTATAAATAAATCACCATGATAAAAATTAATTAATTTTAAAATAAATAATTATTAATGTATATTGATTATTTTATCTTTATCATAAAATTTACAGATATTTAAGGCAAGGGATGGACATTTTTTACTTTATACTTCACCTAAATATTATAAAACACAAAACTATGGATTAGTAAACAAATGGTCACATATTTATGGTTGGGTCATTATGGATGAAATTGAATCATCCAATGAAATAAAGGTATGTGTTAGGGTCTTTTTAATCCTTGTCATATTATTTATAATCTTAATGTCCAGATTTACCCTTATAGAGGTGAAAAAAATTTCTAAGGATACTATTCATAATGACCACAAATTAAAGGGGTATATTCACCAAATCTATACCTCAGGATTAGAAATATAGAATATGTTTTTCATGATCCATTTTTCATAAGTATTGGAATTTAATTTAACATTAATCTAAAAAAATAATGAAAAATACTTTTCCGGAAAAATGCCTTTCAAGTAAAAAAACGTTTTTATAAAAATTAAGGTATAAAATTAAATCAAAATACCATAATTAGATTATATAATATAAATGGTAAATTTAATTTATAATTTTGCCAAAAAAATATAAGTGGATGTTTCTAATAATAAAAATGGTAAATTCAATTTATAATGTTTCTAATAATGGAATAAATTAATTATATTATATTCCCACACAAATAAATTAAAAATCATTTTTTTACAAAATATAATCTTAAAGCATAAAAACAATTTACTAAAAAATTAGTTGTCATTTCCTAATCATTAATAACTAAATTTTTATTGGGTGAAATGTTTCTATATATATATGATAGTAAATTTAGTAATATTTATACTAGAAAATTAATGGTAAGGTTAGGACAATCATATTTAAAAAATAATATTTCATTGATCATTTAGCCATGTTGTTGCATGTATTATACACTATCGAACATATTCATCTTTTTAAAATATAATGGTTCTATATTCTCCATGATTTAAAAACTTATTTCCAAAAAATAAGAACATTATTTTAGTAATATAGTATTTAATATATTAATATACCTACATTGAAATAACACATCTTAAAAAGTGTACGAAAATATTTTTTTGAAGATTAAATGGGAAATATTAAGGTTTTCTAGAATGACATGTAACAAAGAATCCAATCAGATGAAAATTAGATAGAAGTGAATTCATGGACATGTGGGACACTGTTAATTTCTAAAAAGTTGTGGAGAGTGAATAAGAATATTGAACATTAGAAAGTGAACGATCAATAGAAAGTGGATCACCCCAAAAACATATTCCAAAGAGTGTGAAATAGAATATCGATTAATTGTAAATGAATAAAATAATATATCACTTTAGATTCACGATCCTTTCACTATTGTTGAGTGATTTTATTAACATCTAGACTAAAACATAAGGAAATATAGTTTCTTGAAAATTAGTATTTCATTTTTCAATTAATTCCCACTAAAATATAAACTTTTTCTTAAAAAATGTATATTAAAAATGAATTTTTCTAACCATAAGCACTAAAAGAAATTTCTAATCCATCATAAAATCCAAAAAATAATATAATTATATTCCTACTATATTTATAAAGTATCAAAAAATAAAATGGTTATCACAAGGTAATATAAGTCAATAAATGCAAAAACCTTAAAATAAATAAATATGACATTAATATCAAAACAATTAACAATGACACCTAAATTTTAATTAATATTCAAATAGTATAAAATATTCTTAATGAAGTTTGAAACCCCAATATTTTTAAGGTTTTATGATATATTATTTTGGGATAAATATAACATTTAACTCTAATGAAAATTATCCACTCAAAAAGTCATATATTCAAAAAACAATTTCATTAATCATATTATATCTAATATATGATAATCATTTTGATAAATAGCTTAAATCTCCATACTAATTTATTGATATAATATATTATTCCAAACAATAAATTGTCCATCATTCCTTAAAATAAATCCCATAATATTCTATTTACCTTATTCATAAAATGTTACAACAAATTCTTGTGTTCTTATTATGAAGAGAAATTTATTAATTAGTCCCGAAATAACTGTTTAATATCATGGTTATGTATGGAGTAAAAGATATGTCACCAAAATCATTATAATTTTTATCTATTAAATCATATGAGAATAAAAAATTTCTTACAAATGAGGACATGACATAGGTCAGTGGTAGGCAATACACCCTAGATTCCTTTTGGTTGTGGGTTAAGCCTCCAAACCTTTCCGGATGTGATGGGATGTAACTTGGACTATGAGTTATCCTTTTAATAAAATTATTATAATATAGTTTCTATAAAATTACAAAAAAATGTTATCAAAATCTTAAAAATAACCCTAAATACCACAACATTAAAGAATATATCAACCTCCAAGGCTATCTCATATCATTCATCTTACATCCCAAAAATGAAATAAAATTTTTAGACATAACATTTCACATTAAACCTAAGGGTTATATATACATAAAAAAATTAACATTTCCACCAAAAAAATTATTAACCACCATAAAATAACATATCTTAAAAACATAATAAGTCTCATCTATGCCATTAAATTTATAAAAACCCTTTATGACACTCATAACCCTTATAATAACCCCGTATGATAATATCATAATCTATATAGTTATATAAACATTTCCTATGATACCAACATTAAGTATCAAATCCTAAATAATACATAAATTATAGTTATTAATCAAAAATTCACTTTATTAAATGTTAAAGATCGTTATTGTTTAATGTTTTTTACAATTAGGCCATAATTATTACATATGAAATCTATAAATTACAATGTTTTCACGTATATTCAGTTTTAATTTTTCAAGTAATAAATAACCTTTAATAAGAAACATGTATTTCACATGACAAATAATCTTGAATTTCAATGTGAAATTTTCATTGTTCATAGAAAACCATAAACCCTTTGAAAAATATTTTAAAATGTGGTATAAGTAGGAGAAATACATTATGTGGTATTAAATACAAAATAAACCCATTAGTCCATGAAAACTCAGAAAAATTTTCCTTTTCAAAATAAAAATTGAGCTCAAAATATTTACTTTTTTATCCCAAAATTCTACTTCTCAAGATAAGGACTTTCATAAATAATTTCATAATAAATATTATTGAAAAATATAATGCATATCTGTTTCATTGAAAACTTGAATACTCATGAACGTTTTTCCAAAAAGGTTACACTTTTCAACCTTAAAAAGTATCATATAATTTATTTTAAAAATCATATTTTCTTATATTTTTTAAATTATAATATATTCGTAAATACCCATATTAATAATTGATAAAAAATGGGGTGACATGAAGAATAATTTTCATATCACTCTTGATGTTTCTTTTAAAAATGGAATAACCCTTAATATAAAGATGTAATAAATTTATTGGAATATAATATAATAAAATTCATAGTAAATTTCGATAAAATCTTTTGAGAAAGCAAATTGGTTAACATCATTCCTTTACCTAATTCATTAGAGAGAAATAATGGGCTTACATGTCATTGGTTTAAAATATAACAACCAATAGATAATACTTAATAGAACCACATATCCTTAATTTATAATGGAACAACAAATATTCCTAAATAGATCCCATGATCTATAACATAATCATAGTACATGAAATTTTGCATCATAAAACAATATATAATCCCATAATAAATGTTTTTAAGAAAATGATGTCTTCCTTACATTTAAAACATAGATTCTGAAACAAAAAATATGATAACAAAGGGAATTAGTATTTTTCAATGAAGAAATCATGGAATCATATATATGACTAAAATAAATAAATAATAGTTGTAATAGTGGGAAAAGATGTTGTCATATATGTTATAATAGAACATTACTTTTGAATACTATCAAAACGTTCCATATAAAATGCCTAAAAAGGATCATTTTGGAATCTGTTAAAAGAAAGTGACATAACATTTCCCTTATAGTTAATTTATGTCCATATAGAAACATAAATAAAATAATATAATAAATATTGATATAGATGAAAATTATTTAGCAAATAAATCATTGAAACATTTAAAATGGTGATTATAAAGTAAAGAATCACTTGAACAAATACGAATTTTCATATAAAATCATTATCATCATAAATAAAAACCTTATGTTAATTATTTAATTTATTAAGAATATTTTTCAAGTTTAATAGGACTTTTAATTTGTTTATTACAATATTATATAAAATTACATATGAACTCATTGGATTTTTTATGATATTAAGATTATATGTCCAAAATGGATTATTTATGTAAACTGTGGTAAATGAGGTCATTAATTAATCATATATAAAATAATAATCATGAAATATTAATATATTTATACATTATTTATAATTTTAAACCATCCATGAATGGTGGTTTTGAAAATTGTACTAAATTACATTCATGGAGAAGGTATGACCTACGTACACATGAATACCATTTTTTTAATTCAGCGATAATGATTGAACTAAAGTAAGAAATAAATTATCTTTAATAATTTATCAATATATAATAAATATCTAATAATTTATATAAACTAATTTATTTATTTATCAGTCAAGATATGGGTTTTGAAAAAGAAATATCATTTCATTATGGTGGTGTTAATCCAAGTGTAGGTATGAACGATGTTATGGTTTTTAAATGAATGGAAATTTAATATATTATATGATTTCATACATTTTAAAGATGATAAATATTTAAAAAATATAATATATGTATATAGTATATCCATAATTATAATTATCAATGATCATTCATGATGGAAAAGATATTTCATTAGTTCGCGAGGCTGTAATCCTCCATTCTCACGAATGATGGTTTTACTTCCCATTTGATTGAATACATGATAGATATAGGTATTTAAATTAAATTAAAATATTATAATTATAAGAAAGATATTGGGGTTTATTATTTAATCTTGTTTGAATATTATTTTAAGGATATGCAGGAATGAATAAAAATAAAATTCTTGGTAAAGAACAATACATCTTCTTCAAACAACATCTTAATGTTTTCACCAAAATCCGTACAAGGTTGGATTTATATTAAAAGGAAGGGCTTAGTGATGTGTATATGAATATCAATAAATTATTTTTATATGTATTGTATAATAAAAAATTATTTTTATTTTTGAATAAAATATGATATGATATTCCCTTTTATAAGTGAGGGGTGAGGCCAACATGTAATTACATTAAAAATTAATTAATAAAAATTAATTTTTATGTAAAAATTGATTAAAATTGATTTATTTAAAATAAATAAAAATTATTGTTCAAAATTATCTCTAATGATAAAATTTTGAAAATTTTAAGTGATATTTTTTGCCTTAACATTCGATGTAATCCCTCTTAACCCTTTTGACACTAATCATGATATCATTATATTTTACATATTAATGGAATATAAAGTTACTACAAAAAGATTAAATGGACTAAAAATGTATAATGAATGATATTTTCAACTATATACCATTAAATTAGATGAAAATAGGTTTTATTTTTAATTTTAAATTATTTAAGAAAATTTTATTTATTATTAAATATCATCAATTTTATTTTTGAAACTATTCATTTAATTTGACATTGAATACGACATGAATAAAAATGAATTAAAATAAAATCCTATAACAATTCCATTAAATTTTATATGTATCTAGAAAAACCTGGTAACATAATAATTAATTTAAATTATATTAATTTCAGTATATTTAAAATCATTAATTTTAATTTCTTATTTATTGAATATAATCGTTGTCGGTATTGCATAATAATTTAAGGAAATTGTTTTAAAAATGAAAATATTTAAATAAATTATAATGATAAAAATTAATTTATATTTCATATAAATTTTTATAACTAATCATATGTTTTTTATATACATATCAGAAAATATATTAAATATTAAAAGTAAGAGTGTGTCATTTTTTGGACTTTATCCTTTACGTAAATGATATTAAGATCAAAATCCGTTGAAAATGGAACAATGGTATATTTTAATATTTTATATTCTTTTAAAAGATATATAAAAATCCAAGAAAATAAATTCAACTATTAGCATCTTTTCTATTACCTATCATACTATTAATAACATTAACTAATATATTTACCCTTACCATGGGGAAGAAATATAGTAACGTTACTATTAATAATGACCATAAATAAAAGGGATATATTTACCAAATTTAGACCACATGGTTGAAAATATGGATTCGATGTTTCATGATTCAATTCATAGAATATTCATTGTATATTTTAAAAATAAACATGAAAAAAGCGACGGAAAACTGATTTTCATAAAAATACATTTTTATTTAGAGTTTTTTTTATACCAAATTAACCTTAAAATTTTGTTAAGAAGACCGTAATTTAAATATTTTTTAAAAATAATGACTAAATGATCAGTAAAACAAATCCATAAAATATCTTTACTTTTTAAATACTTGAATGTAAAATAAATTACTGATTATAAAACATTATTTTTCAGTAATCATGGAAAATAAATATTTTTATAAAAACACTACAATTTCAAAAAAAAAATATTAAATTTATTATAAAATTTAATTTTTTCAATAATGTTTATAAAACATATTTAAAAATATTTAATTAAATTAATTAAATTATCTGGTAAAATATGACAATTTTTTTTTGAAGAAATATTTTTTGAGGATTTAAATGATATTACTAAAAATTGAGTGTTTATTTACTAAGCACTAATAAATAAATTTTTTAGTGACTATAATATATATATTGGGTTTATAGTGTGGATAATAATATTCATAGAAATAAATTTAAATACTTTGTTATAACGATCATATTTAAATTATAATATTTCATTTTTTATGTTTGGTGTTGCATGTCATATAAGCTATCAAACATTGTATTTTTTTCAAAATCATGGAGGTGTTAAATTCTCAACCCCAATAATAAATTGAATACAAAAAAATTGAAAATCATTTTGGTAATTTAGAGTTTAATTTTCTAAAATATATTTATTGAATTTCAATATCAAAAAATGGTTAATATGACATCTTCTTGAAAAGAGGGAAACTGTAATATGAAGGTCGTATGGAATAACACATAACAAGGTTTCTAAATGGGAGAAAATTATTGGGAAGTGTGAAGATGGACATGAAGAGAAAATGCAATTTCAAAATAATAATGGAGTGTGACAAATAACATTGATCATTATAAAGTGAATGATCAAGAGAAAGATGTCAATTATATAACCATAAATTATTGCGGTGTGAAACAATTATCAATTTATTGGAAATGAAAGAAAAAAATATAAATTATTGCTTCAATATATTTTCCTATAGTTGTGGAATTATTTTAACATTTATACTAACAACATAATAAAATATTCATTCTTGAAAAGTATAGTGTCATCCTTTAATAAATTTCCTGAAGAATATAATATTCTAATAAAATCAAATAGTATTCAAAATGAGTTTTTAATCTCTAAAGAACTAAATTACACATATAAGGGATACCAAATCAAGAAATGGATACAAATAAATTCATCAGATAAATTTAAATTATAAAAAATCAAAATGGATAGCATAATTTAAGATAATTCCAAAAATTAATAAGCATTCAAATAAATAAAGATTATACTAATCTCCAAATACAAAACAATAACACCAAAACTTCCAAAAAAATTAAAATTAAATAAATAATTGCCTTACAATTTTGAAATCCAAAAATAATATGGGGTTGATCATATATTATTTAAGGATTAATTTTACATTTATCTCTAATAAACATTAGACACAAAAAATTCCATATACCAAAAAAAATTTCCCCTAATTATATAATCTGAATGTTATGATAATAATTTCAATAAATAAACTAAATCACCATAAAGACACATTAAAATTATAAATTCCTCCAAAAGAAAATTAAACCTTTATACATCAAATTAAATCCAACAATTTTTTTACCATAATTATATAATGATTCAAAAAATTATAGTGATCTTCTATTGAAGAAAAATTTGTCACTTAATCATTTAATAACATTTCAATATCATGTAAATCTATAAGATAAATCATATGTTCCAAAAATAAACATAATCTATATATTTTAGATCATTTTACAATAAAATTCATACTAACTATGAAATAATGTAGGTCAGTGGTAGGTGGTGTACCATGGTCACCCTTAGGTTGGGTTCAATACCTATAGCCTTATAGGATGTGACATTTTGTTATATGGCCTATGGGTTTACCTTTTACTAAATAAATATTATAATAATTACTATAATGTAAAAAAAAATATTGAAAACCATAAAAAAATACTAATGACCTAAAAAATACATAATTTTTTAACCTCCATGGTTATCTAATTCCTTTTATCTTACAACCCCAATATTTAAAACAATTTTTCATAAATAATCCTTCATATTAAATAAATAGGAAATATATAACTCAACAAAATATAATGTCTCACAAAATTAAATCAATCACCTTAAAATACCATCAATTAAAACCATAAAAGGGGATTTTAATGACATTAAACGTTTTAAACCCATCATAGTACTCATGACACATAACTTAACGTTACATAATAATATATGAATCTATAAAATTATCCAAACCATTTCTCTAAAACCAACTATAAGTACCTGGCCACAAAAAATACATAATCTCGATGTTTTAGTCAAAATATCACTTTATTATATATTAAGAACGATTTATTTTTATATATTTAGTAATATAGTGTAACATCTAAAGATTTTAAACTTAAATACCATGTTTTATTTCATACAAGATACACCACATCGAGATTAAACAAAAAACTAAATATTATTAATTTAATGTGCAAAACTGTGTTTTATACAATTAATTAAACAAATAACTCTTTTTGGATTATATTAATAAATTATATATACAATATATTTTTTAAAATTAATCATATTTTTCTTATATACATTTTAATAATATAAATAAAATTTTACCCACAAAGGGAAATTTGTTTCTAAAAAGCTTTTTCCTTTTTAATGGAGGACATTTTAAAAACTGTATTTTTAATATTCTAGAAATCAAATTTGAAAAATTAAACATTATTTTTAAATTGATATATAAAAATTTATTGTGGTTGATTTTTTGGTATTTTTCTGATTAGCTTCATATTTTTGATATATAGTGAAAAATACAGCCTTTTAATTGAAAACCTAATTTTCATCTAAAAAATTATATTGTTAAATTAAATTTTAATTTTTTTAAAACTTAAACTTATATTATTTATATATAAAAATCCAATTTATGTTATTCTAATCAATTTCACATTTAAATTGGAAATAAAAACATTTCAGTCATTGGAAATGTTTTTCATTAAAACCCTATTGTTTAATCCCTTATATAGGATTAATTTCAAATAAATTTCAACACCTTCTGTGAATTGATATTTTATAAATGGATTAAATATTTATTATTTTTTCCCTTATTTATTAAATTGGTCCCTATTTTTTTGGACTATATTGACAATATATTTCTTAAAAATAACTACAATAAAGGGTAAATTTGGTAATAATCGAGTAATAAAGGGTAAAAATAATATGACATGGACTATAAAACGACAGTTAAATTTGAAATAATTTTTTTGCATGAAAAATAACTTCCATAATAAATCATGGTTATAATATATAGCCCTTTATTTCCATTTATAATTGATCATGACATAATATAATATTTTATTTGAAGAAGAGACAAAGATATCAGAATCATCTTATTAATAACTAAAATATTTTTTTATAAAGGGTTATACACATAATGTGTTAGAATATAAATATTTATTTTAAATTCAATGGATTTATTTCTATAATGGTGATTTATTTAAAAAAATTTGTGATGAAATATTCACCTTAAATTTATTCACAATAGTGTTATCGTAATTATTTTATAAATGGAAATATCAAATACAGGTTATTAAAAATATAAAAATAAATATGATTTGATATAATTAATTTGAAAAAAATATTTTTTTGGAATTATTTAAAATTCTAAGGATGTATTTAATTATTTCTTATTGATGATATATTCTCATTTTGATATTTTAAAAAATTAAAGTACTTAATAGTCTCTAAATTCACATAAATTTTATATTATTAAATTATATAAAATATCTAAAGATATTAAATTAAGAAAAATTAGTAAATTAATTATAAAAATTTCATAATTGATTAATTAATTTCTCATTGTAACATTATAGTAACTATATTTACCATTAGAGAGTAAAAATCTATGTTGTCCCATTAAGAGATAAAGGGGGGAATAAAGGTTAAAACTAAATGATCATGGTAATAATGTCCTCTCAACTTATCCGAAAAATATTGAATGAATGGATTTAGAAATATAGTCATAATATATTCTAAATTAAACCATTTTTAATAACTTTAAATGAAAAATTAATTGATATTAATATGATATTTTGATAAATTCCAAGTGTGTCCATCTTCTCTCCAATGAAAGAGGACCTATTATTGTCTTTTAATTACACATAAAAACCTATTATGTTCATCCATTATCTTCCAATATATCTTATTAGTATCCCTTATGACATTATATTGGCCTTAATTGTTTCCAAACAAACTCCTAATAGTTTTTAAGGTGTAAGTCAATAAAGGATTTCTAAAGAAGATATATAGTTTTAATCAAGTGTTTCGATTATATTTATTCTTCCACATCCTTCAAATATTAATTAAAAATAATGATATAATAACTAATGTGTCATATATATAATGAGATGTTATTATGTTAAAGTCATTAACTAAGTCCATCACTAATTTTATCAAATAGATAAATAAGTTATCATTCATTTGTACGGTGGACTACTGCCACACGAACTGATGAAATTTGTTTTCCATCAACGTCTCTTAAATCTAGTTTTATTAATGGAATTAAAGTTTATATACTATATTCATGAAATATTTATCATTATTAAAATATAATATATCTTTTATTTTCATTCCTTTCTATACACAGACAAATGATAACGTAGTCCATGTGTACATTTGAATTATCACCTCCAATATGTGATATGATTCAATTTTGATCACTTAATTACATGGTTTATATATATATATAAATATATAAATTATTAATATGCTAATAATTATATTTTTATAATTATTTAATAATTAAATTATAGTTACCTTATTTTCAAAATGTTTATTGAAAAATGTAAACACTGATATTGCTTATGTACGGCTTACCGTCTCCAGGATTGTAACATAGTTCATTTTTCATATCGATATATAATAGTTAAATTTAAAAATATAATTGATGTATAAAAACTAAAAATACCTAATTAACATTATTTTTGATATTATGTACCAATTACCACTTTTTTTTATAAATATCATTGCAATGTAATTTTGGACATGGGTACCATATATCATCAAAACGCGAGATTTGATCTAAAATAAATGGGTAATTATAAATAACATATAAATTATTGTAATAAAAGAAAAAATAAAAATCAAAAAGATTATCATGAAAATATAAATAAACATATGTTTTCTATTCATGAATATAAATATTTTAAACGATGATTGAGACTCAAGGTATGTTTTTCTTTAACTAAAAAAATCATTTTATATGTTTAAAGAAATTATTTTTTAAATCATTCTCTGTAATGTCACATTATTTTAATTTTTTTACCAATTAATTTATATGTGAATTCATGTATTAAAAAATTCATTGTCTAATAACTCCATAATTTTCTTGAAAAGAATATTTTTATGGTTTCATGTAAGAGATATTTTTTTAAAAATCCTCTTTTAAAGTTTCTCTTTTGGATATTTTTACAAAAAGTCAAAAGGAATGTTTTCTAACATAAATAAAAACAATTTATTTTTCTAATTTTATGATGCCTTACTATTTTTTAGCTTAATATACATTTTTAAAATTATATTTTCAATCAAAATTTATTCATTCATTATTGCTCAACTTTTAAAAAATTAAAAATAATTTCAAAATGAAAAAGTTATCTTCCTAACAAACGACTCTTTTATAAAATTTTTATGTGTTATTATTATGTTATGGTTCATGATAATTTTTATGATGATTATTTGTTATATGAGAAATTGTGGTCATGTGATCCTGTTATTGATCTAAAATCCATTGGGTAATAAGACAACATTAAACACTTTGGTTTCACATAAGATATTATATGAATAATAATACGGTGATTTTTACAAATGCAACTCTGTAGGTTATAACATGTACAACCGAGAGTGCTATATTATTTGTAAGAGTGATATGGAAAATGAATTTTCAATTTACCAATATATATTTTATATGATTTCTTATGATTATTAATGAAAATATTTTTATTTTGAAAAGGTGATATACTGATCTTTTTGAAATGATGATTAATTTTTTGTGGTGAAATGTATATTATTAAGAAAACTATTCATGGGTTTCTATTGGAACTATAGTTTCCTTTATTTTATAAACATTAATGAATTTTTTTTTCTCTTTCTATGTTTTCAACTATTTTTCATATGTCATAAATATTTTTAAGGACAAATAATATTTCATGATGAATGTATTCAAGTTTTCTCATAAAAAGAAATCATGTTTTGTTTTTAAAGGTTTTCTTTTGATAAAAAAGGATACTGAGTATAAGTGTCCATGTGTAAGGTATGAGTTTAATATGTAAGGTTTTTTTCACAATTCTATAAAAATATAAAACTAAAATATTTTTGGTAAAATAATATGATTTGTAGTTTTAAAATAACAAAAATATGTAATTTTTATCGGTGTGTTATTATAGTTGTTATAGGAGAATGATTTAAAAAAAATGAAGATTAAGATGTTATTTATGTTTTCTTTATATCATCATGGGATTTCAATTTTCAGTTTGAAAAAATTTTCAGTGTCTTTGAAAAACCTTTTTAGGATTTAGGTTATGAAATTTAAGGGTGACTAACAGTAATTTTGGAGGCATTCATTTTTGAGTTACTTTGGGATGTTACATTTTGGGATGAAAAACGGAAATGTATGAGATAACAATTTCGTTTAAAACATATTTAGTTTATTTTTTATGATTTTTTACATATATGGAATTTTATAAAGTTCAGATTAATATTTTTTTAAATGAAATCCCGCAAGATTGGGGACAACCCGTCACATCTAAAAAGACTTCTGGAATTGAACATACAACTGAATAGTGGAAAGGGTGCATCACCTACCTATAGACTATGTAATTCCCCAATTAGAATTAATTTTTTATAGTTAAATGATTTTATGGATGAATAATAATTTGGTTTGGTAACATATTTTATATTGAAAATATTTTCATTGGATTGGAAAATTATTTTTTGATTAAGTGATTACTGTTTTTTATTAATATGTTCACTTATTTTGGAATCCAATAAGGTTATAAAAAATATAACGTTATATTATTTTTTTGAATAATTTATGATGCATAATATTTTTTATGGTTATATGATTTTATTTTTTATTTTTGGTGATTAATTAGGCTGACCAACATATCTTGGCAATTATATGAATTGGGAATATACTTTTTAGAGTGAGACATTAAGAGTCCCTTATGTTATTTTGAGATAAACAGTAAATTTTTTCTTATAAGAAAATGTGATATTATACTTATGATCCTTGGGTTTGAATATTATCCTATATTATTTTTGAATAATTGTAATAAAAGTGAAATGATCAATTTTGAACTATGATTATTATATTTAAAATTTGTGATTGAAGTAGTTTTTTAATATAAAGGTTAATTATATTTGGAAGATTATATCTTGGACTAAACATTTTGGTTTTTTATAATGCATAAATACAAAAGGAATATGTAACTATACATTTATGGATTTTGTGATCTGTAGAAGTTGATTTAAATGATTCATGCATAAAATATTCATCACAAGTACTCATTGTTTGGAGAATATGGAGAGATTATGGGTCAATGGATGAAATTAAACTAACCAAGACTATTTCCATATATTATTAGACTATTTCATTAAAGAATTACTCAACCCAAGGAAATGTATATTGAAAAAAACATTATTCATTTATTTTTCTTATGGAGGAATCAATAATAATTTAAATTCATTAATTATTTATGGCTTTCTTGATGGTCTACTTCTTCATGGCTATGTTTTCTATCACTATCCATCAAAACATTATATTTTTTATTTTCTTCCATTAAAATTAATAATTTATAGAATCATAATTTTTTTCTCAATTTACCCTCTTACTTTACTATCTATCTTTTTCAAATAGAAATTTTTTGAACCCTTTTTCTGATGTGATATTTGAATAAATGTATTTTGAATAGTAAAAATATGGTTATGAAGTCCAAGTTCAAATTGTGAGGATGTAATTTATTAATTGTGAGATAATGTAACATCCCAAAATTTTATGGGGAAATATTATTTTCCATTACATAGAAGATACACCACATCAATATGAAATGAACAACTCAATATTATTATTTAAATGTGGATAAGGCTGTTTTATAGCATTAAATATAAAATCAATATTGTTGGGTTATATTAAAGAAAATAAAAATTGAATATAATTATTAATGTTTTTTCTACTTTATTAGACATGTGAAAGTTTAAATCCAATTTTTGGCATGAAAATATATATTTTTATAAAAATTTAGTTTTTCACCTATTAATGGAAGAATTATTGGAAATCTAAATTTCGGAACATTGATAAATTTTATCTTAAAAATTAAACTTAATTTTTGAAAATGAATTAAAAAAAATACTGTTATAATTTTTTTGTATTTTTTCTAATAGTTCTATTTTTTGATGAATTATTAAAAATACTACGTTTTAATTGAAAAAAGATTTTTCATCTAAATAAATAACAATGATAAATTATATTTTAAATTTATTTTAAATTTATATTATAAAAACTATATATCAATAAATAAAATTTAGTTTATTTTAATTAATTTCACTTTGAAATTGGATATAGAATCATTTCAATCTTTTGAACATTTTTACATTAAAAGGGCATTGTTTCATCCCTTAAAAATCATTAATTTCAAATGAATTTATGAATAACATGTGAATTCTATTTTGAAAAATAGACTCAATACTTTGAATAATAATTTCCATACTTACTAAATAGATCCATTTTATTTTTTTACAATATAAATAGTAACTTTTGTAAATTTTTGTTACTATGGTAATTGGTGAATTTGGTAAAAATCGAGTAATAATGGGTAAAACAATATGATATGGATTTTATAATGGCCCTTAAACATGTACAAATTTTATTATATGAACTTATATCTCCCATAATCACTCAAGTGTTGAATATATGACATTTTTTATAAATTTATACGTGAATATGACATATATATTATTTTATTTTGAAGAAAAAATGAGGATGTCACAATCATATTCATTCAAAATAAAATATTTTTATAAGTTTATAAAGAGTGGTTATGTTCAAATATAAACTATAATTTTAAATATAATAGACTTATATTTATCATGGTGATTAATTTTAATTTTTAGTCATGAAATATCTACATTAATTCCCTACACAATTGTGATGCTGTCATTATTTTATTAATTTAAATTTTGATTAAATTTACTAGAAAATTAATATAAATATAATTTGATATAATTAATGGTATAAATAAATTTTATGGATGGATTTGAAATGTTAGTGGTGTAATAAATTATTTTTCAATGATATCTTCTCAATTGAATAGTTTTAAAATTCAATGTATTAAATAACTTCAAAATTGACATTACTAATATTTTAAACTAAATAAGATTTTAATTAAATTATATAAAAATAATAAAAATATTATAATCATTTAAATAATTTTTATAATGATACTAATTTCACCCCTAAATCATTATTTTATCTTTTTATAATTTGGTGTATCTTTATTAACCCTTAAAGTGTAAAAAATTAATTTTGTCAATCTAAGAGTTAAATTAGTTAAATAAGGGTTAACACAAAATGATAATGGAAATAATGTGACATAAACTTGTCAAACAATTATTTTTTGATGGATATTATACCCATAATCATACAATATTTAATATAACTAACTATGGATCCCTAATTATTATAAAATTGTTTTTATTAATTTAATATGATGAAAACTAAAAAGAGTTCTCCTCTTCTCTCTTATAAAAGGTAACCTCTTCTTATATTTTTATCACAATTATAAACATTTGTATTTTATAAAATATACATAGAAATATATTTTTATACTCAGTATTCATGTTCAAGATTCCTTATGTTATTCATAACACTCTTCTTACAAGTGTTTATTTATTACACATCAAAGGTTTTTTTAAATAAGATGTATCATTCTAATCATGCATTTCTATTTTATATCATCATCCACTTAATTAAAATATTCACTAAAACATATAATTACTAAATTATCCTAAAAATAACTAAATGTTATTATGTTAATATCACCACCAAAATATATATCCACTTTCACCAAATAGGAAAAGAAGTTATAGTTTGTGTGTACAGTGGACTATCACCTCATGAACCGATGAAATTCATTTTGCATCACCATATCAAAAGACTAGTTATAATGGTGGAATGAAATATTATAAATGATATTAATGAAAAAATTAACATTATGATAATTTTATATATCATTTATTATTTACATTTTTCTACAAATAATAATGACAACATTGTTCATGTGTACGTGTAAATTATCAACATCACAAAGCGATATGTTTCATTTTTCATTTCCACATTTTATGAATGATATATTTCAAAGTATATAAAAATGATTAATATGATAATAATGATATTAATATCATTATTTTATGAAAAAATTATTCAGTCCTACTTTCCATAACAATTATTGAAAAATGGAAATGCTACTCATGTGTATGTGTGACTTCTCATCTATATAATTGTAAAATAGGACTTTTTCATTTTCTTATTTAATAGATAGGTTTAAAAGTATTAATTATGTACAAAATTTATGATCATTTTTGGAATATTATTATGGTAATTATGCACTATGGTCCAATTTGACTATAGACATCATAACAATGTAACGATTTGACACAGGTACGAAATATGTTCAAAACGTCTGAACTAAACGTAAATGAATAATTTAGAGTATATAACATATAAATGAGTGATAAAATGGAATAATAACCCTAAAAAATGTTATCTGGAAAGTATAAATTAACCTATTTTTATTATTTAAGAATGTGAGGATTGTACGAGATGAGTTAGACTATAGGTTAGAGACTCATTAACTAAAAAACCTCAATTTAAATGATTTTTTGATTCATTTTTAACATAAGTTTATTATTTTGGAATGTGAGGATTGTACGTGAGGAGTTAGACTCAAGTTAAGGGAATCTTTAACTAAAAAACCTCATTTAAAATGCTTTAAATATTACCTTTTTAAATCATTTCATATCATGTCCATGTTTTTAAAATTACTTTATTGTAATTATTTATGTAGACAAGAATATATTAATATTTTTATTTTTGATTTTATTTCACACTTTTTCTAAAAACAATATTTTTAATATTTTATGTATGAGAATTTCTTTTAGAAATCATCTATTAGTGTTACACTTTAATTTATTTTTTTCAAAAGTAAAAATATTTGTTTTGCTATCATATACGACGTGTATATACTTTTCACCTTTCATGATAACTTAATGTTTTTAATCTTATTTTACAAATTAAAAATATTATCATTATATAAAATATTTACATTTATGAGGGGGTGACTTTTTAAAAAGAAATGTAGTTTTCAAAATTGAAATGATATTTTCCTCAAGAATGTTTATTTTATGAAATATTTATATGTTATGATTATGTTATGGTTCATGATAATTTTATATAATAATGGGTGGTTCGGTGATATAATGATGGAAAGTGAGACCATCATAGCTCTATAATGCATTGGGTAATGGGAAAGAGTTAACCGATTAGGTTTCTCCTAAGTGAATATAGTAATAATTGTCCACTTATTATTCCATATTTGACTATGATGGTTACTCCCTATATAGATAAGAGAGTTATAGTATTTGTAAGAGAGATATTAAAATGAGGTCCCATGTTACCTAATTATCATTAAATTCATTCTTACAAGTTTTCATGAAAATAATTTGATTTAAAAAAGGTAATATAGTGATATTATTTAAGTGATGATTTCTTTTTCCTAGTAAAAACATATGTTTTTTAGAAAATGTTTTATTTGATTTCACTAGACTAACAGTTTACTTAATTTTATTTCTCTTAAAATTAATTTTCTACTCATAATTGGTTTTAAAATGTTTGTTATAGGTAATTAGAATTGGTAATAACAAAGAAGATTTCATGATGAAATTATTAAATTTGTGTCATGATGGGAAATCCTATTTTATTTTAATAGGATTTCCTTTGATAAAAAGGACACAGAGTATAAGTGTCCACATGTAACCTATGAGTTTACTATGTATGTGTTTTTTCTAATTCTATAATACCATAATATGAAAATATTTTTTTTTGAAAATAATGTGATTTATAGTTTTAAAATTACTAGAATACATATTATTGATGTCCAGGAAACTATAATTAGGCTATAAATCATGCATATCAAACAAAAATATTAAAAAGTGGACATGTCTATTAAGTAACCATTTTCACATAATATAAAACATTTAAAAAGAAATGTTTTTTTATTTTCATGATAACTATTTATTAATTTCATCATGAATTTTTATTTTTTATAACCATCCTTAAAACATTTGAAAATATTTATAATTATGGATGAGAAAAGAAAATTTAGTAAGTGAAAAAAAGTATAAGGAATCATGCCATTCCATGAATAGTCATAAAAATTTTACTTTTCAAAATACAAATAGAGCTAAAATAAACATTTCCTTGACCGAGGATGTATACATATCTTCCCAAATTTCTTCATAAAACAATTTATACTAAATAATAAATGATAAATTAAACTCATAAATGATTCTCATAAATCATGAAAAATCATGATGTTTTCCAAAGGATTATGTATTTCACCCATAATAAGTATCGTATACATTCAATTAAAAATAATATAATTTATTACACTTTAAAATCCTATTATTTCCATATAAACTATATCAAGAACAAAAAAACATAACGGTATCTTGAGGAATCATTTTCATTTCACTTTTGAAATCACTCTTAAAAATAAAATAAAAATCATGGTTAAAAATTGAATAAACATAATTGTTACTAAGTGACATAAAATGTAATTTAGCGTAAATTTATTTTTATATAAATACATCCATAAAAAATTAATAAATATATAAATTGATGAAAATTATGTCGAAAATATATCATAGAAACATTTAAAATGCGGGTTTTGATGTAATGTGTCCCTTACATGGAGTTTAAAATGTCACAAACATACTTTCTCTGCCAAAATAGTAAAATTATATTAATTTTTTTTCTTTCTTAAGAACCCTTTTCAATTTTATTATAAATTTTATTTTATTTATTATCATTTCATTTACAATTACTTTTTTTCTCTTCAGACATTTTGATGATATTTAGCTCATATGCCCAAAATGACTTATATAGGTTGAATATGGTCAATGAGTTCATAAACCATCATATCCAGAATAATAATGATGAAATAATATATTTTTAAATATAAAATATAATATTAAAATCAACCACAAACTATGGTAATGAAAAATTAACTACATTACATTCATGGAGACAGTTGGTCGTACGTATGCATTAGGAATGTTTTCATTTTTCAACGATCTTGATTAAAAGAAAGAATGTATTATTTAATAATTATAGAATGATAATTATATCATAAATACCAAATTAAATAATTTAATAAACCCACATACACAGACACACACACATATATTATGTGATGTTTTTATAAAGAAAGAGTTACATCGCTTTAAAGAAGAGGTAATCCACATGTACCCTTGAATGATGTCATCATTTTTAACTGATTATAATGTTAAAAAATTATATGATATAGTATATTTCTAGAGTAATAAATGGTTCATGTATATCATATATATGTATATACATTAAATCTATAATTACAACCATACATGGGAGGTTTCGATGGAAAACTAATTACAATGGTTCACGAGGTGGTAGTCTTTCGCACACATAAATGATGGTTATTCCTCCAATTTAATGGAATAAGAGATGGTTATTTGTCCTAAAGAAAACATAACAACTTATTAGCATATGGATTTGACTTTTTTTTATTATTTCATCATTTTATAATATTTTTAATGATGTATAAGACTACATAATACAAAAACACATGGTTAAGAATATTAACTCTTCTTTAGAAAAACGGTTATCGTTTACACCACACTATTTTTTATGTTGGTTTTATGATATAAAACCCTATAGGCCTTTATTAGGGATGTAAAAAAGAGATATTGGTAGGTAATATATTTTGGTGTGTGAGTAAAAGGGGAGAGTGGGTTCCCTTTTATAAGTGAAGGGATGGCCACATCTTATATTTCATAAAATATTCAATTAATACAAATTAATTTTTATGGAAAATGGTGATAAATTAAATTTTTTTTATGATGTGATGAATATATCTGAAAATAATAACATTCAATTCACCTTGGAATAATTCGTGTGATATTTCCATTCTTATAATTTGTATTTAACCAATCATTAACCCATTTTACACTTACCATCATATCAATGTTTCTTTAATCTTTAGGGGGAATAAAGTTACTAAAAATGAACAAATGGACCATAAATTATACAAGTCGAAATGTTCAACCATATCCAATTAATGTGGATGAAGAAAATATTTTTTTAAATTTTTAATAATATAATAAATCATTATTTATTATAAAATATCATTAATTTAATTTTTTTATGAACTATTCATTTGGTTTGAATTTTAAAACAATACTACTAGAGAGAAATTAATATATAATAACTTAAAACATCAATACAATTTTATATTTATATTAAAATATCACAAAAAAAATCCATTCAAATATTTTTACTTTTAGTATTCTTAATATCATTTATTTTAATTTTATATTAAGTGAATAAATATTATGTCAGTGTTGCCTATTAAGTTTGTGTAATTAATTCATCAATAAATAATAATAATAAAATAATATATAAAATAATAATAATTTAAATTTCAAATAAACTTTTTTAGGAGAACATATGTTTTTTATCCTTCTCATAAAATATTATAGGTATAGTGGTATATTTTTCAATTTATCCTATAGTTAAATAATATAAACTCTAAAATCAAAGAAAAATAATGAAAAAGTCATTTTATTAAATATTGGATAAGTATGGAAGAAATAGACTAATAAATATAAATAGAGTAATGTTTTATGGTTTTATTTTATTCCTTAAAATATATATATTAACATTAATTAAAATATTTACCTTTACCAAGGAGACAAAAGATTTCTTTGGTTACTACTAATAATGAAAAAATTAAAAGGGACCTTTTAAAAAAAATTCAAACTCATGTTTTTCAATATGGAATACAATTTTTACATTTTAATTCAATGAACTAGAAGAATTTAATTTATTGGTATAGCCGCAAAATGTGAAGAAAAATGGTTTTTCATAAAAATTCATACTTACGTATAAAAATATTTTATAATAAATTCATGTATAAAATTATTTATAAAGACCATAATTGGAATAGGTTTAAGCATAATGGGGTCTTTATTACTTTTTTTATATAATATTTAATATGAGTTTTTAAATACTTGAATAGAAAATACCCTTCACAATTTAAAATCAGTTATTTTTACTATTTGTGGAAAATTCAATATTTTCAGAAAAAATGAAATTTTCACCCTAAAATAATTTTGATATATAAATTTTTAAAATTGAATTTTTTTTATGAATTAAAATTTCTAAAAGCTGAAGAAACAAATTACACTATCTGTAAATAAAATTTTATTTTCTGAAAAAATGTATTTTTGAAGCATAAAATGACTTTACTAAAATTTTAGTAACTTTTCTTAATATTTGATCAAAAAAATTTAATTTTGTATCACTATTATATATATATATATTATTTGTGGATAATACTATTCATTAATACCAATTTAATATCTTTGTTATTATGGTCATATTTAAAAAATAATATTTGATTGTTTGTTTAGGCATGATACTTTGTATTGTATACACTATCAAATATAGTACTTTTTTTAAAATATTAGCAATTTACATTAAAAATAATTAAATATTTTTATAGAAAAGTTTTTTACTCACATATAAAATTTTACACTCATAAAAAATGTAATCTATAATATTTCTTTTGGATGTGTATTTTTTCACATGTGTAATGTTTTTTCAATAAACAGAAAAACCTATATGTATGGATTTTTCCCCTTAAAAAAAACAAAAATATAATTTTTTTGACTTGAGGAAAAAAAAATTGAATCTAAAAAACATTCCCCATACCCTTATAACAAACTCAAATTTTAATGGACATGACTTAAATAGATGTTCTTATGGTATATCTATTTTTGGTCGATATCTTCTAATAGATCTACAACTAATATAAATAAATATAGTAGATCTAATTATATAAATTCTCATAGATAATCCTCTATAATTATTTATATAATAAAATTAATCTCACAAATTATCACATTTGGATAGTTTTAGTACATCACTAGAAAATAATCCCCACACTACTAGCGAGTTCAGGAATTGTAACTTTTAGAATACTCAAAATCTCAAACACCATATCCTCATCCAGATTAGTTGTAACCCCATTCATACATGGGTACTAAAGACACAAATATTTTAAAATTTTAATACATCAAAATATCCTTTAAAATTAATACCAATGACTCCCAACCACCTTATATCATTTTAAAACACCTCTATAATTATACTAATGGAAAAATTTATTACATGAGATCCTAATACAGATCACATGCCATTGAACATATCCAAAGACATATCTTGTTGATTTTAAAACACTCAATATCTCAATAATCCTATTATGAAGAACAATCCCAACTTGGAACAAAAAATTCCTACTTCCCCAAAAAAGAAGATCATATAATTTTGTTCCCATTACACAAGAGAATTAATAAAAAATATGAGCATGTTTTTTTCTTTTAAATGGTAAAATAGTAAATTAAATTTAATGTAATTTTATATTTAGAAATATTCATCCCAAGTTATTCTAAAATTGGGTTTTACTTGAGGATAATATTTTTTTAATTTTAGTTTTTTGATGTGTTGTTGTTCAATCAATGTAGATAATTTTGGGTGTTATATAAAACTTATTAATATTTATATAAAATATATTATACATAGTTACACATGATATATTTATATTTTTTATGATTTAATGGGGTGTGGGAGTGGAGACTATGATTTCACGAGGATTCTAACATTACATATATAGAGGATATAAGGGGTAATTATGAATGAAGATAAAAACAATCACGTGTCTACTGTATGGTTCATTATTTTGATATGAATATTATGAGACAAGAAAAATTTATTCTCATCATATAATTTATTACTGAAAATTTTCAAGGAAATTCACATATTATTTTCATCACGAACAGATGAAAAAACGTCCTCTATACTTTTTGAAACCCGAGGCATTGATTATTATAAATCATCAAGATATTTTTTACATCTAATGTTTTTCCTTCAATTCATAAGAATTATATTTTAAATTATAGAAAATATATCTTATATTCATATTGTATGTGATATATATTTAAAATTACGTTATATTCATCAAAATATAAATCATAAATATTTTCAAAGACAATAATATAATATTTAAGGATAATTTTAAAGAACTATTGATAGGTTTTTTAATAATTCATAAACACATGTATATATAATTAGAAAGACCTTCACATATAAAATAGAATACCATTGAAATTAATTTGATTAAAAATATATTTTAGAATAAACTATATAGATAATTTTAAAAAATTACATATTTTATTACATGTTGCGGAAATTGATGACTAAATAATTGAAAAACTCAGGAAATATCTATACCAATGAAGATAATATTTAATATGTCATGGAATTTATTGTGGAATATGTTATCAAAAGTGAAATTTATTTCATGTTTTTATTAATAATGCTGATAAGATAAATCTTTGGAAAATTGAATTTTTCTCAGTAAAGACTCATGGAAATATGCATCCAGTGGATTTAGTGGTCTTTATGTTTATCTTCTATAACATGATATAGAAATTCATCATTCGAGTGTCAGGTGAGAAAAATATTTTTCATATGTAAGGGTATTTTCAAAGCATATAGAATATATTTGTGACTAGTTTTTTTGTCAAAATAAAATACATAAGGTTCTTTTAATGACATATATGAGTAACATTATGATTTTACTAGATTCTATGTGTGGGGGGAAAGGAAGATACCTGAAATAATATGTTACTATGACCAATTATGGATATCCCACAAATGTGGGATGGAAGTTGAGTCAATTGAAAATTGAGTCCGCAAAATAAGGATGTGGTTGGACCAAATATACACATAAATTTTGTTATTGGCCTAATATTGGATAATTTTTCAATAGTAATTACAATCATGTATCTTTTATTAAATTAAAGGAAGAAGAAGATTCACCTCATGAATTTAGGTTAGAAATTCATACCACAAACATTTTGGTAATCCCCTGGTTTTTTTATTTATATCACAATCATATTTTTTTACTTATTTTTGTTTGGGTGTTTTATGGAATCAACCCAATGTGACATGAATTCTATTTTTTATTACTATAGTGTAGGTGTATTCTTATAGGATAAAAATTTTCAATAGATTTATTTTTAAATTTAATCAACCAATATATTAATAAACTACTATCGATGGTTTGTATCCCAACAAGGGGTATTAAACCTTATGTTTAATCATATAATTATAGCATACTCTATATATGAATCCTCATGTAATATTATTATCATGGCTTTTTTTATTTATTTGGTTTGAAAAGTATTTTTATGTATAACATTCATATAATAAATACTATGAGTATAACAAATTTATGATATTTGGATTCTAGAGCATTAAAATGTAGGAATATCTAATTTTGATGGACCTTTAGGTTCTATTAAAGGGGTGAAATTTAAAGAAATGGTAAAATTATAGTGAAAATGATATGTAGAAATACACTTGGATTTATTTTAATGTCAATGGTGTCGAATGTTTCTTATAATTATTGAGAATTTTCGGCCACAAGGGACATATTGAATTCTTTGGAGAATATTTATTCAAAGCCAAAAGAAATGAAATAATGGTTCGTGGTATGAATTTTAATCAATATAGGGATTAAAATATAGGATAATAACTGATTATGTGAATGAATTTAATCAGATTTGATGTCTACATGATTCAGTTAATGTAATTTTTGTTGAATACGTGTGGGTTTTTTTGTTTCTATAATCACAACAAAAATCATGGAATGTAGTGGTTGGTTTTATTTGAAATTATTTCCTTAAATCTAACCTAATATATAATTATTTTAGTTATATCATTTGGAATGTGTAATTTAGATGAAATAAAGTTTATTCAAACAATAAAATCAAACTCTATGAAAAGGTTAGATAAGTACTTATTCAATAGAATGGTTTGAAAAAAATCACAAGATAGGACACGAGATAAAAGTCTTTTTAAATCAAAAAGATCTACAATAATATATTAGAACTATTGGAAGAAGAGAAATTTGAAGAATGATATTGGGGATCACGTGGTTAACTATGAAAGGTGGGATTCAATAAGTGCATGATCAATAAATTTAATATACAATGTTTAAAATAATTTAATGTTAAGTTTTAATATTACAATGGAATCATGGATTATTAATTTTAGGAATTCATTCATTTCAATATCTGTGAGGATATTCATGGTGAATTAAGTATATTTATGTTTCAAAAAACAATACATATTCAGTGATGAATCTCTCAAAGTTATTGGTAAGGGAAATGTAAATGTATTAAAAAAATGGAGTCACCTTGGAGTTACATAGAGTTTGGAATATATAATGTTTACTGATGATTGTAATTTCTATTTTTCTGTTCAATGATGTAAGAATCAATACTACTATTGAAAATGGACTACATAAAATTTCTTTTCATTCCAAATTTATTTCTATGTTTTTAAAATATTGTAAATTATTCCAAATTATAAGATCAAATATATCAAGAATTAACAAAATCACATTTTTATATGTATATATTAGTCTGAAATACTCTTTTGGTATATTACTTAAAATAACATGCATCTTTTAGGGTATAATATTATCCAAACACTTAATCACATGTAGTTTGAGTTTTATGAGATTTAAATACATGGAAGACAAAAAATATTTCATTTAATATAAAAGGACACATATCCCTGAGAAGTTAGAGCTCATGTACATGGGTGTTTGGGTCCCACAAAAGTCCATTTTTTTTAAGGATCAACGTTTATTATGACATTTTTTTATAATTAAATATATAATATAATGGTTTAGTTACATTATAAAAATTTTGAGGGGTCTCGAGTGGTTTTTTAGTGGAGAAATATGGTTTAAAAATAGAATACAAGAAATATTAAGTGTTTATGTTACAATAATGGTGGGGAGTACGGAAAAAGGGAATTACAAACGTTTTTATAAAGGAAGGGAATCATGTTCAAAAAACATTATTACTAAAACACAAAAATTATATAGAGTATCTGATTGGATGGAACAGAAAATAAATTAGAAATATCATATAATGAGAGAGAATTTTTGAATTTTGAGGGAAAATTTAATATGGACAATTAATTTGATAGATTTATTTAATAATATAAGTTATTCTTATTTGATGAACCAAAATATTCTATATCATATGTAGCCTTGAATATTAATAGAATTTACTCACCTAATAGATTTTATAAGTTTTTCTTATATCCTTGTTGATGAAAACGATTGATAAAATATCAATGTAAATTACAATTCAAGATTAATTCTAGGATATGGTGATGAAATCATTAATTTATATATTTTTGACAATGATAATAAGAATATCATTAGATGATAGTATATTATAGTTATGAGAATGTTTTACAGAATGATATGAACTTGGTATAAGATATAGTTGAGAATAATGAATCATCTAGCTATATCTATGTGGGTCTGAATGGGTGTTCTAGAATGAATACTTTAAAAGAAATTTTAAGGAGAATGGAATGTACAAAAGAAATTACTAAGGATATAATAAGATATACATGAATGTTAAAGGACTAAACAATATTATGATTAAGTTCTAGAAGGCGATGTTTTAGAGGATGATGTTCTAAATAGATTAGACCCACAAGTTTATTTATGATGATATATGATAATACAATGAATAGTTTAGAGTTTCAAATATAATTTTCATTACTTACTTATTAAGGATGGTGGGGATCCCATAATATTGTAAGAAGTATATAAGCTTAATATTTCTATAATATAAACTTTATCAATGAAATATGAATTTGATTCATTACATTAAAATGATACATAATAGATTACATAATTACCATGGTGAATAATATGGAATATAATAAGTCAGTCTTCCATTTTAAATAAGAAGACGAGTATAGGAGGAGGTAAAAGGATAGTGTAGTTTTCAAAGAGTTTCAATATAAAATAGTGGAATTATCCTAAATATTATCTCCCATTATCAAGAACACAATTATCTAGCTTTCTTTGAGTTTTTTATATTCTGAAATATTTCATTTGAAATTGATGAATGTAGAGAGACACTTTTTCATGGATTTTTAAAGGAAGTTTAATTCCTTTATGTATTATAAATAAATTTATTGAAACAATCAGATCACTATATCGATAAGAATGTTTCATCGAATATAAGAATTAATAAACTTTTTTATATGTAAATTATATGCTCTTAGAATGTATGAACAAAAAAATATTATCTATGAAACGTTTGAGTTATTAAGAAGATTTGAGATGAATAATTATTATGAATCAGAAAAAATGGAATGTGAATTGTGGTAGACAGTAATATAATATGCTTAGTTATATCTTAGAGGAATACAACCATATGATCATCATAATATATTAACTGATAAGATGGAATCATATTTTAATGAAATTGGAATGACTCATCAAATTATAGAATGAGAAAGCACTAAAAAATGAATATAAGGATATATACATGGATAATGTTTTATTTTCATTAGTTAGACGGAGACTAATACAAATCATGGTGCATATAAAGACAACATAGCATTTGTAGTTAAATATTTCATTTAGTTCATGAAAAATTCTATAATGTAGCAATACTAGATTATGAATCAGGTTCTCCAGTATATCAATGAACCAAAAGATATAGATATGTTCATTTTAAAAAATGATTCATTATAGTGATCTATGGATGTGGTTATTAGAAGAGGTATAAACCAAAAAAGTACCATATGATGTGTGTTTCCCTTTAAAGGAATTTATGTAATATGGATTTCATGGTAATAGTTAGTTATACCTCTCTATGTAATAAAAGTTGAATATGTGAACATCACATATGTAGGGAGAGAACATATATAAGTGAATTTTTTATTAGAAGAACATAAAATGACTTGAGATAATATATTTTCTTATATAGATGTCAAAAATCAATTTCATTGAATAGAAATCCAATATTTCACACACAAAGAAATGAAATGAAATATCATTCCATACAAAATATAAATGATGAACGAGTTTAGATTTTTTTTATGATAAATGTTAGTAAAAATATTAATGACATGTTTACTAAGCCTTTATTTTTGTAACTTTTGTCGAATCATTCTATTTATTGTGAAAAGGGTGACCAGAATGTATAGTGGATATGATTTTGGTTATTTTAGATATTGGGTGGATATTTTTCCTAGGTGTATGTGGTTGATGTATTTTTTATTTCAAGAATAATTAAATTAAAATATAATTAATAAAATCATGTCTATTTCAGGTTTAGATTCAAAACCTACTATAATAGAAAGACAATAATTTCATATTTTAACTAGTAAAGACTTATGGTAGTGAAATTATTATGGAAGTAGTGGTTTGATTATTGATCTTTCAAAACCTGATGCGGGTAGTCATCATGATGATGATGGGTGTGCATAAGTTACAAAATAGTTAAGGTTCCTTATAAATTTAGAGTAATGTTTTTCATGGTATTTTTGTGAAAAAAATACAAAATAATTTTTTGGAATAATATATAATAGTAACATGCTCATTTAAACAAAACATGGTTGTTGGGGAGAAGTAATCAACAAAATTAAAATGTTTCAATGATAAATAGTTGTCCCATTAAATCCTCATATGGTTTTGTGACTAGTATAAATGATGGTCCCTAATATACATGTGGTATGGGACCACTTGTAAAAGAGTATTGATTAGTTATTTATGAATGGATGACTTTTCAATAGTGATTTTAATGTTGTAACATATTCAAATTAAAGGAATTATTAGTGTTCTCCAATCGATGTAGGAAAAACAGATAAAGCACATAAATATATGTTTTCCATTTATTTTATATTTTTTCTCTTAAATGTATTTTTTCCTTGAGTAATTTTTATTTAATGTGTGATGTAATCAACATGATTCATTATCTTCAGTGAGAATTTACTTCTATTTTATAGTAAACTTGTGTTTTTGGAGTTTTAAGTTCTAGGAATATTTTGGATCATTGGTCCACAAGTGAAACTTATGGTAGTCTAGATTCTAGAAATTTATGTTCTAAAACCTAATTTAATGGCCCCAATCTCAATAGGGTTTAACTGGACATAATGAAAATAGTATATAATGGTTTATAAATATTTTTTAGCTATATTAACCATTTTATTATAAGATTGTATTATGGGAAATAACCATAACATCACTAGATAACACATCTTGAAGAAATACAGACATTCGATCAGGTTGATTTAATGAATACCATGGGGATAAATTACTATATGGATGGAAACTATATATTTAATTTTTTATGAGATCTTGGTAATCCCCTCATCTGACTGAATTTTTACTAGTAGAGGGGGATGGCATGGCTCAGGTGTGAAACATGGCCCACCTATAATTTTTCAATCAAAAAATAGGAAAACCAAAATCACATTGTGAATTGTACTAGAATGGTAAACATGAGGAAGAACATGGTAATGAAACATTTCCCCCTAGTAAGCTATAGTTATAGGAAGCATGTGGGGGTGCATGCTAGGTATTTTTTGTGTGGTGAAAGTCATGTTTCACTCCCATATACATCATAAAACTGATAAAACAACATTTCAGGTAATCTTGATATTATATATATGTTATTAAAATTGTATGTGATTGATTAAATTTGAAAAATATTATTAATAAATTATTATAATAGGGATTGATTTAAATAAGTATTTATGTAATGTTTTGCAACTAATTATAGAGAATTTAGTAAATGAAGTTAATGAACATAGTGTTATTTGAATTACAAATTATAATCCATAATTCGAATTATTTTAAGAAATAAATATTTTGACATTCCTAAGGAATAGTAAACCACTGATAGGGAGTGTGGGTGAATTATTGGTTTTTTGTGGCAAAATATTCTTTGAAATTTAACCTCTGAGACTGCATCCAAATTTGATCTGCTCAACGTGTTGTTCCTCATCCTAAAAAAATTAATTAATAAATTAAAACACAATAGCACACATATATTTAAAATACTCTTGTCTAATTATTAATTTTTATTTTGATTACATACACACCCAAATCAAAAATTCTCCACTTTAATCAATCTTAGAGTACCATGGTTTAGTTATCCCCACACCTAAAACGAGTCCCACTATGTATGCAATTACCTGCTACTCATCATATTTTTCTTTCAAGATTCAAACTAAGATTATTTCAATTGCTTATCCAAATAGCCTCATAGTCGTAACATGATCTATTTTTATACCCATAGTCACATTAGTTCAACATAATTTCATCATTTATGTAAAATATTTTAATTTATCTCTTCTTTTAAGTAAGTCATTTGGACAACATATGATGATCCATTATGAGCATGTTTGAACTGCTTATACATACATCGAGAATTTGAATGAAGTAGGTTCCTTAGAAAGTATACATGCAGATCAGTCAATCCTTCATCATTACTTCAGAACTCTTCAATATAACATTCTCTATTATATTTTCTAATTATCCCATTAGATCTTATGATATTCTCAAATATAGAAGTATCTCAATCATTGAAATGCTCAATACTAATGACTAATAACATGAATAATATGAATACCTCTCCCAAACTCGTTTAATCTTCTTATTGTTTTGGAACATGTGATATATTTAATATTGGAGGTGATATTTATCTCCTTCATTCAACCTAGAAATGTCACGACCCGTCCTCGGGGCCCGTGTTGTGACTACCCCATGTCTGCCTTCCATAGGCCAGGGGCTGGTGACTAGCAACAAAGGCGTAAATCCCGATAACTGGAAAGGCATTGCCTTTATAAAAGTAAACAAAACACCACAGAGTACAAGTGTAAGTAAAACAATAAGTACAAAAGAAAGAGCTGAAAAGTAAATGGGCAAGAATACAAACCCAACTGAAAGTACAAGTACAACTGAACAAAAGTACAACAGAAAAAGACAACACCTGGAAGAACGGAAGCGGCTCCTGGGTTGTCCTCCTCGGATCCTACCTGAAGGGTAGGTACAGATAGCACAGCTCCAGGATCGTCCACCATGGATCCTACCTGAAGGGTAGATACAGATAGCGCAGCTCCTCAATGCTCTCGCCCGTCAACCTCATCTGATACCAACTTGCTGGGTGGTCCACCTCCTGGTACCGTCTAGTCCTCGAACACTCGGCCTCCGTCAGCACGGCCCGTTGTTTGAAACCAACACAACGAGGTGTGGGCATAGCCCGTGCAGGGGTGAGTATAACGATACTCAGTAAAGACCCCGATACCCTCAAGGTCTCACCAAAACCATCAAGGATAACCACAAAGAAGATCTCAACAGATAACCTCTACTTAGGTATATGCCCATACATATACCTAAGTTATCAAGTAACCCATCTCAATCATGAGGAAACAAAAAGATTATGAAATCAACGGATAACCACTACCCAGGTATATTCCCATGCATATACCTATGTTATCAAGTGTCCCATCTCAATCAAGAGGTAAACACAAAGGTCATAGACTCAGCTCAAACCCGGATTTTCATTATCAAAACTGTAACTGCTGAAGAGCCCTATCTCTGGAGTGTACAATGGTCCTGTCACGACTCCGAGGTACTGCTCACTAACATAAGACTATTGAGGTACTCCTCCTGTCGAGTACCGCGGGTCAGCCACCCAAACACAGTAGTGCTTCCCGTCGGGGTATGCCACCCAAACACAGTAGTGTACACCCCCTAGTATCCTGCAGAGGTACTCTCCGGACGAGTACCACGGGTCTGCACTGTCACACAGGTAGTGCTCCATCCACCATGGGTCTGCACCCAAACAAAGTAGTGCTCTGTCTACTGGGCTAGTCGACTCACTCTAAGTCGAGTCGGTCAAGCAGTCGTCAGGTCTCAGTCGGCTACACGGTCTCCATACTCTGCATGCTCGTCTCTGGGAGGGTCCACTCCACGAGCTATAGGTCGATACTCCAAGTATCTCAAAGTCCCATGAAGAATTATCCCAAAGGACCACCTCATTATAGGGGTCTCAACGCAATAGACGATGCATCAATCGGACGCCCGGTCTGTGTGTTACTAGCCTTTTCGTCCCCGGGGCCCGGTTGGTTTCGTGTGCGAACCAATCCAGCCATAACTCAACTGTACCCTGAACACTCATAGGGTAAACTCATAGGGACCATTTCTCCACGTGATCACCCACGCCGCTGACGGTTCGTCAAACGGACGTCCAGTCTGAAAGTTATCACCTTTTCCGTTCCAGGGGCCCAATTGGATTTCGGGTGCAATCCAACCCGTCCACTATCCAACTGCATCCAAAACTCAAGAGACATATGCCAAAAGTTCCATTTTCTCATGAGGAATTCAACGAGACAGACGACGCGTCAAATGGACGTCCGGAGCTCAAGATATAGGCATTTCCGCTCTGAGGGCTCGGTTGGTTTCGTATCCGAACCAACCGGGACAAACCCAAAGTTCTCTGAAACCTTGAGTGCGATATGCCACAACGACCGTCTCAGTCCAAGGATTGCATCGCCGCTGACGGTGCGTCGATCGGCGGTCTGTAGCCCATGATATGGGCAAAAGACCAAAAAGGTCCGAAAATGGGGGGTCTGGGCCCAGACCGACCCGGCCCAACCCCCTGGGTCGGCCCGAACTGGGTCGACCCGACCCGGGTCCGGCCCGGCCCGGTCTTCCCAAGCCAGCCCGGCTCGGCCGGGCGGCTCGCTGGCTCGGCCAGCGAGCTGGCGCTCCGCGGACGCAGCGCGCGCCGTGTCCCCCTAGATCCCGCGCGGCCACCGGATCCACTCGCCCGTGGCCGCCTCCGGGTGGCCGGCCGGTGTCGGCCGCCGGCGCGGTTCCGTCGGCGACCCGCGCTGCCGGTGGTTTCCACGGGCCACCGGAGTTGCTCCGGTTGTCCGTTTTCAATTCCGTCTGCGCCGATACTTGTCCCGGGTCCCGTTCTTCACTGAGGAAACATCAATTTGTCTCTACGGCCCGTTCCGTTAAAGCCTGTCGA
This sequence comes from Viscum album, assembly GCA_963277665.1. Taxonomy (NCBI): domain Eukaryota; kingdom Viridiplantae; phylum Streptophyta; class Magnoliopsida; order Santalales; family Viscaceae; genus Viscum; species Viscum album. The sequence continues at coordinate 2,144,636,459 of OY728156.1, forward strand.
TCCGCACGTCAAAAGAAACAACTGTGGAGTCTTCTGTTTGCCTTCGCGGCCCCGACTACGACCACACTTTTGTTTGGCCTTGACGGCACGGCGCAACGGCGCCGCATATCCTTGCCGCATCACTCCAGGTTCTCGTGCGGTGCCGTCACACCGTGCCACCATCTTCCGAACCGCAACAATACAACAAAAAAGGGGGGAGGAGGGTCGACCGTGTTCATGCGGTCTGACCTCCTCCTATTAATATGATAACAAGAGGCCCAAAAATATAAGACGAAGAATGAAAAAGGATGTTTCACGAACAAGAAGCAATAAACCCTTACAGTTTTCCCACAAACAAGAAATCCCAACCCGCAACAATATTCTTCGCGGATCAACTTGATGTTAGTTGATCCGCGTTCATTGATTTAGAAGGAAGTAACATTGTGTTCATTAACATTCACAAAAAAATTCCCTACCTCAAGCGTTGTCGTCGAACGAGATTTTGTCACGAAAAGGGAAGTCGCGAAAGAAGAGGATCGTCGCGTCGCGGAAGGGGCGTCGCTGGAGGAGAATCATCAGCGTCGCGGAACACGGCCTCGCGTCTTCGATCTCTGAGGGTTTGGTGTTCTTCGTTGGAGATCGGTGCGTTCTTCGCGTTCTTCGCGTTCTTAGCGTTCTTCGCGTTCTTCGCGTTCTTCACGTTCTTCGTCGAAGAAGAATTCTTTCCTCCAAATCCTCCCCACGTCACAAGTTCCAACAGAAAAAAATAAGAGTTATCTTATTTTAATAACGCACATGACACGTTTGAATTTCAAAAGAAATGAAATGAAAAATTAATTCAATGAATTAATTGTAACAAATTAACCACCCAATTTAATGAGGCGTTTCTTAACCAGAAAAACGTAAGGTTTGACTTCATTAAAAAGGGGGTGCGGGTGCGTTACTTAGAAGGAAAGAATTGGTGGGGATTGTGTGGGTCCCACCTCACAAAATATCCTACCAAGTGGGTAGGATATTTTTGGTTCCACCATATCCGCTTAACTTAGCTTAAGTGGCTTTAAGTGGCTTGAAGTGGCTTTAAGTTAAATAAAATAAAGTTGTCACACCACTTTATTTTATTTCTTAACTTAACCCCAAAAATTAAAAACCACACCTAAGCAAACACAACTCCGAGAAAGGCGTTTATAAGCAAAAAATTGGCACTGTGATTCCATCAGTGCCCTCGGAATTCGATTCCAAGCACCGATTCAAAAGTTAGGAAAACCCGCTCGTTCGTTCACTGAACATACCCGAGCTAAACTTTAGAAATTAACTCTGGGCACACCGGGCCTCGGAATCAGGCGCCGTCAGAAACTACATTCTTGTAAAATACCAAATAAAATTAAGAAAAAAAATTCCCTTGAATTTTACGGGTCTTTACAATAAAACCATGTGATATTACCATCAATTATGCACCATATCATTTTTATTCACCTTCTAGAGGTTGCAGTTCTTATTTTTGAATCATAACACTTTATTTTATTTTTTATAATACTCATTCTCTTTATTATTTTTATTATCAATAATTGGTTATTTGAAATTATATTCTAAATATATATAACATAGAAATACCCTAAAAGTATTTTGTTTCCCATGATAGTCAATCACTTTTTATCAACATTTCTTGTATGTGGGACTGATCCCATTATCCCATTTACATTTTTCTCCTAAACTATTATATGTTTTTAGTTTATAATAATATCCTATAATTTTTCCTTAATCCCCATTTTTCTTAGTTATTAATGTGGGATTTAAAAAGATTTTATAAATAGTTCTATCATTGTCCTCATCTACTCAAAAATATCCCTATTATAATTAATAGGTCATCATGATCCATGGTTGTATGATAAATCATACTACATCAACATTGCATCAAAACTCTTTCTTCTATAGCATGAGAGATTGACTAGATATATATAAAATCTTCACTATTGAATATTTATGCAACATCCCAAGTAAATGAAGAATAAGATATTTTCATATTTATTAATATTATTGAATTAAATATTAATTTCAATTTAAAGGGGTTTCTATGGTTGATAGTGTACCCAATACCCAACAACAGGTTTCTTTGAAATCTTGCGTTGCACAATAATAATATAATTTTATTATTTTAAATGGTAGTTTACTCCTAGCCGTTGTATTGCTGGGAATGAACAAAACTAACTACAATATGATTATAAATGATTGTTAAATGTATTTACATTTATCTAATAAAAAGTTAGAGTCTTAAAATGTAAATGAATCTAATTTCAAGAATAATTTACATTAAAAGGTCGATTTAACACCTTTTAATGGAGAACCCTATTTAAATATATTTTTGGTCACTTTAATTCATTCAATTTGAACAAAAAAATCCGTCTTTAGAATGGGGACATCAAAATTTACTTTCTGTAAATTTTCTGGATTTTTCCGGTAAAGTTCATTTTTAATGAATAGTGAAAATATTGTTTTTTAATTCAAAATTTCCTTTTAATCTAATTTATTTATATGGTTATATTATCTTTTTAATTGGTTTTATATTATAATTAGCATATATTTTTACCATTTAATCCAATGTTGGTCATTGTAATTAAATTCACTTTGAAATTGGACATACAAAAGTGTCAATATTTTGATAGTTATTGTTTCTTAAAAACATGCTATTTTTTTAACAATGGAAATTAATTTTAAAATTAATAATTCCACTTCTATGTTTTGAATTTGGAGAAATAGACATCATTTTTTAATTCAGAATAACAAATAATTCTTAGGCTGAATTTTTGGTATTTTTCTTAAAACAGCAATTTTTTATGAATAGTGAAACCACTTAGTAGTAGTTAAGAAAACTGACTTTTTCATTTAAATGAAATTTTACAACATCTGTGAATTGAATTTCAAAAATCTGACATACATGGTTGTTATTTGGTAGTAAAATGTGGTTCAATAAGATGAAAATAATAATATAAAATCCCATGTAAGTATAGAATAATATATTTTCATATCTATGTCTATTTATGAATTAGATAGTGTTTTAGAGGTTTAAAACGAGAATAAATCCAATCTTAGGCATAGAATACTCTAATATTTTTAAAAGATTTTTTTACCACCTTCTGATAGAAAACCATTTTTAAATATAACTTTTGAAAATTTTATAATCTCTATTTTTCAAAATAAATATATTCTTTAGAATTGGGACATTGAAATTTACTTTGGAAAAAATTTTGGTATTTTTCTAACAATGTTAATTTTTTTAATGAATAGTGAAAAATACTGCATTACACTTCAAAACTGCTTTTTCGTCTAATTTAATTACATGGTTAGATTATCTTTTTAATTGTTTATAAAGTGTAATTAGAATATATTTTTACTATTTAATCTAATGGTGGTCATTAGAATTAATTTCACATTGAAATTGAACAAAAACAATTGTCAATGTTTTGATAGATATTATTTTTAAAAAACACGCTATTTGTTTTGACAACGGGAATTATTTTAAAATTAATTACTACAATTTTTGTATTTGGAATTTGGTAAAATGGATTCCATATTTGGAACCAGAAGGTCCAAATTATGTAATTGTGACTCTTTGTTTTCGGACATTATGAATAGTAACGACGTCAATTATATTTAATTATCATGATTAATTAGTAATCGGGTAGTTAAGCGTAATAAAATAATATCATAATAATATAAAATGTCCCCAACATGTGTCCAAATCCTCTTGGTTATGTAATGGCCGACCATGGGATTCCTAGTGCCAACTTAGGGACCCCATGGGATCACTTTTTGTGTGATAGTGACCTTTTATCATATTATTTTTAAAGAAAGGAAAATATAACCAAACTATGTAACACCTAAGTAAAACTATTTTAATTTTGTCTAAATAAATGATATATTAGTCTATAAATAGTCATTGGAAATATAAAAAGAGTTCCTATATCATGGTATTTTTTTATAATTGTTAGACATTATATAAATAAATTTATTTATGACACCATGATGATGTAGTGATTACCTCATTAATGAATGATTTCAATAAAATGAAAAGATATATTAAAATATAAGACATAAACTTGTCAAAAACATATTTTATGTGTGTATTTAGAACCCTTATCAGCCTATCCTTGAAATACATTATTGTGGGACCTTTAAAATCTGAAAATCATTTTATAATAAACTAACATTTCAAGACTTTCCAAAATTAACCCTCCTCCCTCTTATAAAAGGCCCCCAACTCTACCCCCTTACCCACACCTCACAAGCACTTGGATCATTCAAACTCAGTTAATTTTATCTCTCCACATCCCTCTATTACTCCTATAATCCTCACTTCGGGTATAATTCTTTCCAAGGAAGCATTTAGCTCAAATCCAAAAGAGTTTCCTGATTTAGAGGTAATGTATTCTCTTATGTTCTTTTGTTTTATTTTGCTTCTCTAACCCCTTAAACTATTTTTATTCCTTTATTTTGTAACAACTACAATATCTTCAATATACTAGGATGTTTTTATGAGAATTATTATATCTAAACTTACACACACCTCCTTCTAATGGTTAAATAACGTATTGTTTCTGTGGGTGGCGAATTACTGCCTCACGAAACAATGATTGTTGAAATTTCTATTAACATCATTCATGGTGGACATTATGATGTCACTATATTTATATATGATATATATTATATTTTTGACTTCTATATTCTTCTGTGTTTTATATTTAAAACATACCATTATGCTTTGCATGTTGCAAATGTGATAATTTCATCGGAAAAAGTGTGGACTACCTCCCCCTCAAGTGATGTGACTCGTTCATGAAAAACATAGAATTTATAAATAATTTAATTAATGAACTTATGTTACCTATAAAACATATATATTATACAATAATTATAATATATATATGTCTCATTTAGTTTTAAAGTCCAATAATATGGAAAAAAATGAAAGTAGCGTTTATGCGTACTTACGGCCTACCGTCTCCATGAACGGTGCATTTCATTTTTTATCTCCAAATGTTATGGAATAGTATAAAATGAATATATAATGGATATATATGATATTGAAATCATTAATACCATTTGGGAGATGATTTACTTATAACTACATGGGAAATTCTTTTCAAACAAGTTCCTTTTTGACTCATGTACCGAACATCGACAAAACGTATGATATGAACTCATATAATTAAATAATTATTATAACATTATAATATGTTATATGAATTGAATAATAAAAATTAAAGGATGTCCGTATGAAATTATAAATTGAAAAAAGTTTATTATTTAGGAATATAATGAAACGAACAAGACAATTCGAACTTGAGGTAAGGGAATACATCTCAATCTCCTTTTGTTGAGGCATACATCAATTTTTATACGACTTTCTTTTATTAGTTGTATAATAAATTAGTTTTACTTTTAATTTCATTCAAAATCAATGATTTTACACGAATCATTTTACTAAATGACAAAAGGGAATGTTTTTGTCTTACGTATGTGGCGATAACGTTTTCTCCACCACCGTGAACATTATTTGAGTTTCCACTTCCTCTATAAGCCATAAATTTTATAAAATGAAACATAAATACCTTGTATTACTTTATTTTGGTATTTAAAAAGGTTTTGATAATATTTTTATTATATCAACGTGTTGTATGGATATCTTGTGATGTAAATGTGGAAATGTTATGTTTCCTTTATGCATGTTTTATGTGATAAGATAATGTTATGGTTCTTGGGAATTATATACAAAGATGGGTGGTTTCATGATAAACTAAGGGCAGGTGAGCCCGAGATAACTCTCCAATGCATTGGGTAATGTGAAGGAGTTAAATTCTAAGGTTTCTCCAAAGTGATTCAAGGAATATTCTATGATCGGTATTCCAAACGTAACCATGAGGGTTACTCCCTATGTAAGAATATTATAAATTCCTCAAGTTACTTTTATGTCTTATGATTTCTATGAGTTATTCATGAATCTTATGATTTAATGAGGTATGTTAAAGTGATTATGTTTTATGAGTAATGTATGATATCATTGATTCTTATGCATACATGGACTAATGTTTTATTTCTGTATTTTGTTTATATCCCTTACAGAGCTTTTTATGCGCATCCCAAGTCCTTGAAATGTTTTTCACAGGTCAAGGGAAATGTATATGATGTGATGATAGTGTTGAGGAAGTGTCAAGAAAGAAACCATGTTTTATTTTAAATATGTTTCATTTGGTGGGAAATAATGAATATTGTCTTTGATGTGACCACCTTGTTTAAATGTGGAATGTAATGCATGATTTATGATCTAATTCTCTATAACTCTAAACCTGAAAATATCCTCAATGTGTATTCTTGAAGTAACTCAAGATTAAGTAATATTTAAGGCTCGGGCCGTATAGTTGGTATTAAAGGTTGGTTTATATAACATTAGGAGTTAGAAATATATTAAATGATTAGCCCAAAATATATTTTTTACATTATGTTCAAATTGAAATGATATAGAATTTTAAGATTACCATGTTGCTTCATCTAAGACATGTTTGTTCAGAATGGTTTTCCACAGAGGAAATAGGGAAGTAGTGCGAGGATGGAATATAGAATGAAATGACCTTCCAAATCAGCATCCTGAGATGGTCAGAATTGGAATAGAATAGTTTGTTATATTAATGGAATAGTTGACTCAAGCGATAAATAGTGGTGGTATCCATGCATGAGATCATCCAGATCAACTATAGAGGAACATTTTAGTGGTGGAACATTTCAAGAGGAAACATCCCCCATCATTCAGAGGATCATCTAACCTTGTGCTAGCTGAAGGGTGGATTAAAGCACTGGAAAAGATTTTTTATGTCATGGGGTGTTCAGATAATCAAAAGGTTAGTCTTGTTGTTTACCGTTTGAAGGGTGAAGTAGATTAGTGGTGGTTAATGGTTTAAAATATCAGGGACACTGTTGAGATTGATTCTCTTGACTGGGATGAATTCAATGGTATGTTTCTTAAGAAATATTTTCCTAAGGCTGTTCGACATAGGATGGAAAAACAATTCTTGGAAATGAGTAAATAGGACGACTCAATGGCTGCTTATGAAGAAAAGTTCACTTGATTGGAAAGGTATGCTCAAAATTTTATCCTAGAACTTGATAGTAAAATAAATTGTTATTAATAAAGATTAAATCCAAAATTTAAAAGGGATTTATCTTCTCATGAGTTCAAAATTTATGAAAAGATTGGTCGATGTGCTGAGAGGTGGAAATGGAGTTTGCTGATGATAAAGTGTTCTATGACAACCAACAGAAGAAGAGACAGAGGTGGCAGGAGAAAAAAATCCTTCAAAAAGGTTTTATGGTAAGAAAACTAAGTTTATAGTTTGTGATAAATGTGGTAAAAAGCATGTTGTGGAATGTCTTTTGAAATCTGTAAAGCGCTTCTGATGTCATAAGATGGGACATAAGGCTCGTGATTTCACTAGAAAATACAAGGGTAATGGTAAGACCAAATTTGATTTATAGATTGTGAAATCCTTCATGTGCAATGATATGGGTCATTATGAAAATGAGTGTTCGAAAAAGAGCTCGAATGATGGGAAGCAGTCAGACTACAAGAAGAAAGGTGTGGTCAAATCCTTTGCAACTACTTCAGTAGATGTTCTGCCATCAAATGAAGTGGTATCAGGTACTTTTTTTGTTTTTTCAGATGATGTCAATGTGTTGTTTGATTCAGGGTCTACAAATTCTTTTATCTCTGAAAAATTTTCTAGTAAATTGGAAATTCCATCTCAATAAATGACTCCTGAACTTGTGGTAAAAACACTTGGGGGAAATGTTGAGGTAAAAAGATTTTATAAGAATCTTTCTATACTTATCCGTGGAAAGAATCTACTTGAAAACCTTATTTTTTTTTACCTCTAGTAGAGTTTGATGTTATCCTGGGTATGGATTGACTCTCAGTTTACCCTGAAAAGATTGAATGTAGAGCTAAATAAGTTTCTTTTCAGATAGACTTTCAGTTTGTGTACAAGAATGAACCCTTACTGTTTATAACAAAGCAAGAGGATGAGAAACTTGTAAAAGATAGAAATAAATGTTACCTTGGACATATTATTGAAAACAATGGAACTGTTCAGAATAATGAAGTGATAGTGGTAAATGAGTATCCTAATGTTTTTCCAGATGAGTTTCCTGGAATAATACTAGATCATGATGTTGAATTTACTATTGATTTAGTTCCTGAAGCTAAGCCAATTTCAAAACCCCCTTATCGAATGGCTCAAATTGAACTTTTATAGTTGAAGGAGAAATTGCGAGATTTATTAGAGAAAGGTTTCATTCGACCTAGCACATCCCCATGGGGTGATCTTGTCTTATTTGTAAAAAATAAAGATGGTTCAATGAGACTTTTCATTGAATATAGAGTCTTGAATAACATCACTATAAAGAACAAATATCTTTTTCCTCATATCGATGATTTGTTTGATCAGCTCCAGGGAGCTCAGTATTTTTTAGAGATTGACTTGAGATCGGGGTACCATCAGTTGAAGGTAAAGGAAGTCGATATTCTGAAGACCACGTTTCGTACAAGATATGACCATTATGAATTTTTAGTTATGCCTTTTGGGTTAACCAATGAACCTACTGTATTCATGGACCTTATGAATAGAATTTTCCATGAGTTCTTGGATAAGTTTGTGGTTGTTTTTATTGATGGTATATTGGTATTTTATAAAAGTATAGAGGAACATGAAATTCATTTAAGGATTATTTGGAAAACTTTAAAAGAAAATAAATTGTATGGTAAATTCAGAAAGTGTGAGTTTTGGTTGGAACAAATTTCATTCCTTGGTCACATTGTTTCTAAAGATGGAAAAACTGTTAATCCTACAAAACAATGGTTATTGACGAATATCCGAGACCCAAAAATGTAACAAATATTCGTAGTTTTCTTGGTTTGGAAGGTTATTACCGAAGGTATGTTAAAAACATTTCACGATTGTCCAGTCCATTGACTAAGCTAACTCGGAAGGGTTTTTTAGTTTATCTGGACAAAAGAATTTGATGACTGTTTTCAGGAATTGTAAAGAATATTGGTGAATGCTCCAATATTGGAACTACCTTTGAGGAATGTTGAGATTTTTATCTATAGTTATTCTTCATTGAATGGACTTGGTTGCGTCCTAATGTAGAATGATCAGGTAATATCTTATGCTTCATGTAAGTTAAAAACCCTTGAGATAAATTAACCTACACATGATTTATAATTACCTGCTATAGTTTTCACATTAAAAATTGTGAGGAATCATTTTTATGGTGTGAAGTGTGAAAGATATACTGATAAAAAAAGTTTAAAGTATATATTCACTTAGAAACAATTGAACATGAGACGAGGATATGGAAAGAATTAATCAAGGATTATGATTACACAATTCACTACCACCCAGGAAAAGCAAATAAAGTGGAAGATGCTTCAATCAAAAAACTAATTCTTCATTAACCATGTTACGTTTGGAATGTGATCCTTTGGTTAAGGATTTGATGAATTTTTGTTTGGATGTAGTTGGTGTAGATAATTCTTCTATATTGTTTCAGGTATCAGGGAAATCTTCTCTATCAGACAGAATTAAGCAAGCATAGAAGCAAGATAGTGGGTTTCAGAAAAAGGTAGAGCTGGTTCAGAAGGAGATGTTACATTAATTTAAAATTGATAATGATTATGTTTTGATATTTGGGACAAGATTGTGTGCGCCTTGTGATTCAAATTTGAAGAGAAAGTTGTTATGTGAAGCTCACAGTTCTCAATTTTTAGTTAATCTTGTCAACACTAAGATGTACAGAGCTCTGCGGGAGTATTACTGGTGGGATGGAATGAAAAGAGATATTGCTGATTTTACTGTGAAAGTGTTAGGCTTGTCAACAGGTTAAATCATAGTGGCCGTTACCAAAAGGGATGCTTCAGCATTTACCCGTGCCAGAGTGGTAATGAGAGAATATATCCATGTACTTTGTTGTGGGATTACCGAATACACCTCGATGTAATAATGCAATCTAGGTTATTGTTGATCGTTTGACTAAATCTGCTCATTTCCATGATATAAGAGATACGTTTTCCCTAGATAAACATTCTCGATTGTATATTAAAGATATAGTCAGGTTACATGGAGTTCCCCTCTCAATTGTATCTGACATGATCCCATGTTCACTTCTAACTTTTGGAAAGTCCTTCTGGAGTCGTTGGGTACTGAATTAAATTTTAGTACATCTTCTCATCCTCAATCAGATGGGCAGTCAGAATGAACAATTCAGAATTTGGAGGATATGCTACGTGCTTGTTCGATGGATTATTAGGGAAGTTGGGACCAAAATATTTAATTGGTTGAGTTTTCTTATAATAACAGTTTTCATTCCAGTATACAGATGGCACCATTTGAGGAATTATATGGGAAGCGGTGTTGAACTCCATATTTATGGGATGAATTACGTGAAAGGAAGTTAATGGGACCAAAATTGGTAGAAGAGTTGGAAGAAAAAGTTCAACTAATACAGAATCACATGAGAATAGCTCAGAGCAGGCAGAAAAGTTATACGGACAACTGGAGGAAGGATCTCTCTTTTGAGGTAGGTGATCATGTCTTCCTCAATGTTTCACCATGGAAATGTGTGATGTGATTTGGTAAGAAAGGAAAGTTGAGTCCAAGGTTCATTGGATGATATGAAATTTTGGATAGACTTGGATCAGTTGCATACCGAGTGGCTTTACCTCTGAATTTATCTTAGGTACATAATGTTTTTCATGTTTCAATGTTAAGGAACCACATTCTAGATCCATCTCATGTTTTGAGTCTAGAGGTAGTTCAGCTGGAAGAGAATCTATCTTATGAGGAAAAATAAGTCCCGATTCTTGACCACAGGGAGCAAATGTTGCAGAATAAGTTGATTCATCAGGTAAAGGCTCTATGTAAAACCATATAGTTGAAGAGGCAACATGGGAATCTGAAAATGCAATGAGAGATAAATACCCCCACTTATTCGATAAGTAAATAAATTACGGGAACATAATTTTTTAATGGGGGGAAGGATGTATCATCCAAAGTTATTAAAGATTAATATATTTTCATATCAATATCTATTTATGAATTAGACAGTGATTTTGAGGCTTAAAATGAGATTAAATCTAATCTTAGGCATAGAATACTCAAATATTTTTAAAAGATTATTTTACCGCCTTCTGATAGAAAACCATTTTTAAATATATCTTTTGAAAATTTTATAAGATATATTTGTCAAAATAAACATATTCTTTAGAATTGGGACATAGAAATTTACTTTTGATAAATTTTTTATATTTTTCTGACTGTTAATTTTTTAATGAATAGTGAAAAATACTACATTTTACTTCAAAACTTCTTTTTTATCTAATTTAATAATATGGATAGATTATTTTTTTAATTGGTTTTAAAGTTTAATTAGAATATATTTTTACCATTTAATCCAATGGTGGTCATTATAATTAATTTCAATTTGAAATTTTACATAAACAATTGTCAATCTTTTGATAAATATTGTTTTTTTAAAACACGCTATTCGTTTTGACAACATGAATTATTTTTAAATTAATTATTGTAATTTTTGTGTTTGTAATTTGGTAAAATGGATTATATATTTTGAATCAGAAGTTCCAAATTATTTAATTTAGAATCATATGTTTTTGGACATTATGAATAGTAACGATGACAATTATCTTTAATTATCATGATTAATTAGTAATTAGTTAGTTAAGGGTAATAAAATAATATCATAATAATATAAAATGACCCCAAAATGTGTCTAAATCCTATTATTTGTGTCATGGCCGACCATGGGATGCCTTGTTCCGACTTAGGGACCCCATGGAATCACTTTTGTGTGATAGTGACCTTTTATAATATTATTTTTAAAGGAAAATATAACCAAACTATGTTACACCTAAGTAAAACAATTTTATTTTTTTCTAAATAAATGATCTCTCATACTATTTATAGTCATTGGAAATCTAAAATGATTTCCTACATCATGGTATTTTTTTATAGTTTTTATACATTAGAGAAATAATTTTATTTATGACACCATGATGATGTAGTGATTACATCATTAATGAACGATTTAAATAAAATGAACAGATAATGTAAAATCTAAGCCCTACACTTCTCAAAAACATATTGGATGAGTGAATTTAGAACCATTAACACCTTATACATGAAATATATTATTTTGGGTCCTTTAAAATATGAAAATCGTTTTATAATAATGTAACATTTCAAGACTTTCCAAAAGTGACCCTCCTCCCTCTTATAAATGGCCACACCTCTACCCCCTTACCCACACCTCTCAAGCCCTTGGTTCATCCAACCTCTGCTCATATTATCTCTCCAAATCCCTATCTTACTCCTAGATTCCTCACTTTGGGAATAAGTCATTCCAAGGAATCCTTTAGCTCAAATCAAAAAGAGTTACCCGATTTAGAGGTAATGTCTTCTCTTATGGTCTTTTGTTTTATTTTGTTTCTCCAACACCTTAAACTATTTTTATTCATTTATATGTAAAAAATAGTATCTTAAATATACTAGTATTTTTTTATGAGAATGATTAGAGCTATACTTACACAGACCTCCATCTAATTGTTAAAGAACTTACTGTTTCTGTTGGTGGTGAATTACTGACTTACGAAACGATGATGGTTCAATCCTCTTTTAACACCTTTCATAGTGTCCATTATGATGTCACTGGATTTATATATGATATATATTATATTTATGTCATCTCTATGCTTCTGTATTTTATATTTAAAACATACCTTTATGCTTTGCATGTTGCAAATGCGATAATTTTATCTTAGGAAGTGTGGACTATCGCCCCCTCAAGTGATGGGACTCGTTCATGCCAAACATGAAATTTATAAAGAATGTAATTAATGAACATACGTTTCCTATATAACATATATATTATACTAGAATTATAATATTTATATATATATTTCTCATTTAGTTTTAAAGTCCATTAATATGACAACAAATGAAAGTAGTGTCCATGCGTACGTACGACCTACCATCTCCATGAACGGTGCATTTCATTTTTTATCTCCAAATGTTATGTAATAGTATAAAATAAATATATACTGGATATATATGATATTAAAACCATTAATACCATTCTGGAGATGATATACATATAACTACATGGGAATTTCTTTTCAAACAAGTTTATTTTTGACTCATGTACCAAACATAGACAAAACGTATGATATGAACTCATATAATAAACTAATTATTATAACATGATAATATGTGATATTAATTGAATAATAAACGTTAAAAGATTTCCTTAAGCAATAATAAATTGACAAAAGTTTATTATTCATGAATATAAAGAAACGAACAAGTCAAGTCAGAGTTGAGGTAAGGGACTTCATCTCAATCCCCTTTCATTGAGGCATACTTCAATTTATATACAAACATATTTTATTAGTAGTATAATAAACCCTTTTGAATTTTAATTTCATTCAAAAGGAATCTTTTTACATGAATCGTTTTACTAACCGATAAAATGGAATTTTTTTGTCTTACGAATGCGGTGAAAATGACTTCTCTACCGTGGTGACCATTATTTGAGTTTGGACTTCCTCTACAAGCCATAACTTTTTTAAAATGAAAAATAAATACCATGTTTTACTTTATTTTGGTATTGAAAATGGTTTTGATAATGTTTTGATTATATTAATGTGTTGTATTGATATCTTGTGATTGAAATGTGGAAATGTTATGTTCCCTTTATGCATGTTTTATGAGATACGATTATGTTATGGTTCTTGGGCATTTTTTATGAAGACCGGTGGTTCCGTGATAAACTAAGGGAAGGTGAGCCGAATATAGCTCTCCATTGCATTGCGTAATGCGAAGGAGTTAAAATCTAAGGTTTCTCCGAAGAAATATAGGTAATATATTGTGATGGTTATTCCCAACGTAACAAAGAGGGTTACTCCTTACGTAAGAATGTTATGAATTCCTCAAGTTACCTTTATGTCTTATGATTTCTATGAGTTATTCACAAATCTTATGATTTCATGAGGTATGTTAAAGTGCTTATGTTTTATGAGTAAAGTATGATTTCATTTATTCTTATGTATACATGGACTAATGTTTTTTTCCGTATTTTGTTTATATCCCTTACTGAGATTTTTATGCTCATCCAAAGTTTTTGAAATGTTTTTCACAAGTCGAGGGAAAAGTACATGATGTGATTATAGTGTTGAGGATGTTTGAAGAAGGAAACCAAGTTATATTTTAAATATAATTCGATTGGTGGGAAAAATGAATACTGTCTTTGATGTAACCACCTTATTTAAATGTGGAATGTAATGCATGATTTATGATATAATTATCTAGAAATATAAACCTGAAAAGATCCTCAATGTTTATTCATGTAATAAATCAAGATTAAGTAGTGTGTATGGTTGGGGAATTATAATAATTTTTGGTAAATAGTATCTTTTGACTTTTATTTACCACGGTTAAAGGTATATAAGGTAATTCATGGTAAAAAGAATATTATAATAATTCAAAATTACATTAACACTTGTCCTAACCTTATTGCATGAGTAATGTCCAACCAAGGGTATCCTTGGTTCGATTTTGGGACCCTATGGAGCCACTTGGGAGTGATATTGACACTTTATATTAATTAATTTAATGTAAAGTCAAAAATGACATAAACAAAAATCTTTTAGTAAATAAATTTTTATATGGTGTTATATAGATTTTATTTTAGACTATAAATATTCATTGGAAATTCAATACGATTTTATACATCATGATATATTTTTTATAATTTTTAGACATCAAATAAATTGAATTATTTATGACACAATAATGATGTAGTATTTACCTCATTAATAAATGATTTAAATAAATAATATTATAATGATTAAACTATTATCCAAAACCAGTACAATTATGATTGGATGATTTTATTTTGACCATGAGTCATCTTATCTTCAATTGAAATTATTTTTGGACCTTTAGAAACTGAATATCATTATATAATAAAATAATATTTTCACACTTTTCTAAAGATCCCCTCCTCCTCCTCAAAAAAGGAGACCAATTCTAACCAATTCCTCACACCTCTCAAGCCATTTGGCTCAACCCAACTCTGACCAACTAAGCTCCCTACATCCCTCTCCCCCTCCTAGAAGACTTACCTTCGGCAGAAGGCACTTCAAGAAGTCATTTGGTTCAAACCAAAGAGAGTTACCCAAATTAAAGGTACATGTTTCTCTTAAATTGTTTTTTTTATTTTACTTATCCAACCCTAAACTCTTTTTATTCATTTCTTTTGTAACAACACCAGTATCCTAATTATACTAGGATTTTGTTTTCAAAAGTATTATAACAACACTTACACACACCTCCATCTAATGCATGAAGATCATAATGTTTCTGTGGATGGCAAACTAACGCCTCATGAAATGATTATTGTTTGATTATCTCATACCACCTCTCATGGTGGCCATTATGATGACACTGTATTTATATATGATATATATTATGTTTATGTTTTCTTTATGCTTTTGTAATTTCCATTTATAACATGCCTTTATGGTTTCCATTATGTGAAAAAACGATAATTTCATTTGAGGAAGTGCGGACTACCGCCCACTCAAAGTGATATGACTCGTTCATACCATATGCGGTACATATAAAAGATAAATTTAATGATATAATATATGATAAACTACTGGAATTATAATATACCGATGTATCATTATGTTTTAATTCCATTAAAATAATAAATAGAAATGAAAGTAGCGTTCATCCGTACGTACAGCTTTTCGTCTCCATGAACGGTGCATTTCATTTATTACCTCTACATGTTATGTAAGATTATAAATACATGTATATGATTGACTTATATGAAATATATGATATCAAAATCATGAATATCATTCTGGATATAATGAACCATTGACCACATGAACAACATGTGATTATAAGAAGTCCATTTTTGACTCAAGTCCCAAATATCGAAAAAATGAACATTATTAACATAAATGATTACATAATGTTTATAACTTGGTAATAAGTGATATAAAAGGAATAATAAACTTGGACAAGGTTATTAAGCAAGAATAAATCAACTTAAGTTTATTATTCCGGAGATTAAAGAACGAACGGGTTAAGTCTGACATGAGGTAAGGGACATCGTCTCAATCTCTTTTCATTGAGGCGTATTTTGTTTTAATACACGAATTTATTTTATACACTGTAAAAACACCCTTGACTTTTCAAAGGGAATATTTTTCTACGAAGCATTTTACTAAATTAAAAAATGTAATGTTTCATTTAACGTAAGCGGTGATAATGACCTTCCCACCGCCGTGAGTATTATTTGATCTTTGTCTTCCTCAAGAGGCCGTAATGTTTTTAAAAGAAAATAAATAACATATAATCTTTTATGTATTTTCTATAGAAAATGGTTTCGATAATGGATTTGTTATGTCAATATATTTAAGTGATATATTGTGGTTGAAATGTGGAAATGTTTTCTTTCCTTTATACTTGTTTTATGTCGTATGATTTTATAATGGTACATGGATAATTGACTGGTGGTTACATGATAAACCAAATGACGAGTGATGTCGTGAATACCAGGAAGGGTGGTTACATTATAACCTCCAATGCATTGGTTATGGAATTCATTCATATGGCTATTACATTTAGTGATATGTTTGGAAGTTGACCTTATGGTTATTCCATTTAAGTATGTTTATGTCCAAAGTTACCTTTATATGTTATGTGTTTTTGATTTGGGTTTTATAGTAATATTTTGGTTACAAAAGGGTAAGAAATGATCTTTTATTCAGTGAAGAGTATTTACTACATCATAATGGTTAAAAGTGATACTTATGATTATGTATTCATGGTTTCCTTGTTGTTTTGAAAAACTAATAGTTTACTTCTTTGTGTATCCCTTACTTAGCTTTTTATGCTCATCCCAATTTTTGAAATGTTTTTCACAGGACGTAAAGCGGAATAGTGTCAAGGATGGGATCATGGAAAATTCATTCCGTCTAAAACATAGAATTTAAAATGTCTTTTTTTCAAAAAGTTTTTATTTTATGAAAAAATGGAAACCGAGTAGAAGTGTCTACTTTGTAATATTTTTCAATGTAATTGTTATGTCCTAACTCTATAAAACACTAAACCTAAAAAGATCCTTAATGTGAATTATTCTTTTAATTCAAGATTATGTAATGTTTTAATGTCAGGTCTTTATAGTTGTTATTAGAGGTCGGTCTAGTCAACATTAGGAGTTAGAATATTGTAAAATTAATATCCATAATGTAATTTATGTTAATATTGAAATCATATATCATTTATAGATTACCATGTTTCTTCACCTAAGATATTTCTGTGTTTAGAATGGTTTTCCACAGAGGAAACAGGGAAGCTATATTGGGACGACATCAGGAGGAAGACAACCTTCTGAATCAGCAACCTGAGATGGTCGGAATTGGAACTGAACAGTTTTTTGAAATAATGGCAGAGTTAACTTAGGCTATAAATGGTGGTGGTATCTATGCACGAGATCAGCCAGATCAACCATAGAGGAACATGTCAGTGGTGGAAAATTTCATGAGGCAATATCTCCCATCATTCAGAGGATCATCTATCCCGCTACTATTTGAAGGGTGGATTAAAGCACAAAAAAAAATTTCAATGTCATGGTGTGTTCAGAACATAAAAAGGTTAGTCTTGCTGTTTATCATTTTGAATGTGAAGCTGATCAGTGGTGGTCGATGGTAAAAAATATTAGGGATAGTAAGGATATTGATGCTCTTTATTGGGATGAATTAAAAGGTATGTTTCTTGAGAAATATTTTCCTATGGTGGTCCATCTTAGGATGGAAAAACAATTCCTAGAATTGAGGCAGTAGGATGACTCAATGGCGGCTTATGAAGCAAAGATCCCTTGATTGGAAAGGTATGCACCAAATTTCATCTGATATCTTGATAGTAAGATAAATAGATTTTAATCAGGACCGAAGCCATGATATCCAAGAGATGTAGCCTCTTGTTAGTTCAAAAGATATGAAAAACATTTTTGATGTGTGAATAAGGTGGAAATGGAGTTTTCAGATGATCAGATGTTCTTTGACAAACTACAGAATATGAGGTCCAGTTGGCAGGTGAAGAGGAAGAATTCATCAATGAAGCATGGAGGTAAGAAAAATAAATATCCATCATGTGAGAAGTGTTGTAAAAATCATCCTGGAGAATGTTTATCAATGTCTGGAAAGTTCTTTTGGTGTGCAATGTCTGGTTATATTGCACGTAACTATAAGAAAGATGATCAAGAAGGAAATTAAAATCCATCGGTAATATGTTTTAAGTGTAATGAAATGGGTCATTATGCAAATAAGTGTCCAGAGAAGAACTAAACTGAGGGAAAGCAGTAAGACTACAAGAAGAAAGGGGTGGTGAAATCCTTTGCAACTACTTCAGCAGAAGTTGGGCCATCGAACGAAGTAGTATCATGTACACTGATTGTTTGTTCAGATTATGCCAATGTGTTGTTTGATTCACAGTCTACACATTCTTTCATTTCAGAGAAGTTTTCTAGAAAATGGGGAATTCCATATCAAGATATGAATAAAGAACTTATGGTAAAAAACATGGAGGAAATTTTGAGAAAAAAAAAGAAAATATAAGAACATTCATGTCCTTGTGTGTAGAAAAAACCTACCTACAAACCTTATTGTTTTTCCTCTAATAGAGTTTGATGTTATTTTGGGCATGGATTGGATTTTTTTTATCATTTTATGATTGATTGCAGATATAAAGAGGTTTATTTTTAGAAAGATTTACAGTTTGTGTACAAGAATAAACCCTTGCTTTTGATAACATATCAGGAAGCTGAGAAACTAGTAAAAGATGGAAATGAATGTTAACTTGCATATATTTTTGAAAATAAAGTAACTATTTAGATTAATGATGTGCCAGTGGTAAATAAGTAACTTGATGTTTTTCCTAACGAGTTTCATGGAATTATACCTGATTAGGAAGTTTTATTAACTATTGACTTAGTTCGTGATGCTAATCCATTTTCAAAACCCCCTTATCAATTGGATCAAATTGAAATTTTAGAGTTAAAGAAGCAATTGAAGGAGTTATTAGAAATTGGTTTCAATCAACCTAGCATATCACCATGGGGTGATCATGTCTTGTTTATTAAAAAGAATGATGGTTCAATGAGACTTTGCATTGATTATAGAGCATTGAATGACATCACTTTTAAAAATAAGTATCATTTTCCTCCTATCGATGATTTTTTTGATCAGTTTTAGGGATCTTAGCTTTTTTGAAGATTGATTTGGGATCGGGGTACCATTAGTTGAATTTAAAAGAAGCATACATTCTGAAGACCACGTTTCATACTAGATATGGCCATTATGAATTTGTAGTTATGCCTTTTGGTTTAACCAATGAACCTACTGTATTCATGGATCTTATGAATAGAATTTCCGTGAGTTCATGGATATGTTTTTGGTTGTGTTCATTGATGATATTTTGGTTTATTCAAAAAAGTAATGAGGAACATGAAAGTGATTTAAGGGTCATCTTGTAAGACTTAAAATAAAAGAAACTGTTTGGGAAATTCAAGAAGTGTGAGTTTTAGTTACAACAAATTTATTTCCTTGGTCACACTGTTTCAAAAAATGGCATAACTGTTGACCCTACAAAAAAACAGTTGTTGAATAATGGCCAAGACCCAAAAATATAACAGAGATTCATATATTTCTTGGTTGGGTAGGTTATTAGTTGAGGTTTGTTGAAAATTTGGCACGGTTATCTAGTCCAATGACTATGTTAACTTGAAAACGTGATAAGTTTATCTGGACAAACGAATGTGATGATTGTTTTCAAGAATTGAAAAGGAGATTGGTGAATACTCCATTTTGGGAACTGCCATCTAGAAATGGGGAGTTTGTTATCTACAGTGATGCTTCTTTGAAAGGACGTGGTTGTGTCCTAATGAAGAATGATCATGTAATTGTTTATGCTTCATGTCGTTTGAAACCACAAGAGTTAAATTACCCTACACATGATTTGAAATTATCTGATGTTGTTTTTTGCTTTAAAAATATGGAGGCATCATTTTTATGGAGTAAATTGTGAAATATATACTGACCACGAATGTTTAAATTATATATTCACTCCGAAAAAATTGAACATGAGACAGAGGAGATGGTTGGAATTAATCAAGGATTATGATTGCATGATCCATTACCATCCGGGAAAAGAAAATAAAGTGGATGATGCTTTGAGTCGAAAAATTAATGCTTCATTAACCATGTTATGTTTTAAACTAGATCCTTTGGTTTTTTATTTGATAAACATTGGCATAGAAAATTTTGGCACATAATATTCTTCTGTTTTGTTTCAGGCGTCAGTGAAATCATCTGTATCAGACAGAATAAAGATAGTGCAGAAAGAAGACAGTAAGTTACAGAAAAAGGTAGTGTTGGTTCAGAAGGGTATGTTTCTTGAATTTAACATTAATAATGATTGTGTTTTTAGGTTTGGGAAGAGATTATGTGTGCCTTGTGATTCACAGTTGAAGAATGAGTTGTTATGTCAATCTCACAGTTCTCCGTTTTCAGTTCATCTTGGTAGTACTAAGATGTACAGAGATATTAGGGAGTATTATTGGTGGGATGGAATGAAAAGTGATATTGCAGATTTTATTGTGAAGTGTTTGACTTTTCAGCAGGTTAAAGTAGAGTGACAGTTACCAAAAGGAATGCTTCAACATTTACTGGTTCCAGAGTTGAAATGAGAAAATATATCAATAGACATTGTTGTGGGATTAAAAAAGACATCTCGAGGTAATAATGCAATCTGGGTTATTGTTTATCGATTGAATAAATCTTCTCATGTCCTTCCTATTGGAGATACATTGTATATAGATCAAATTTCTAAACTGTATCTTAAGGAGATAGTCAGGTTGCATGGAGTTCCCCTCTCCATTGAATCTGATCATGATCCTAGGTTTACATCTAAATTTTGGAAAGGCCTTCAAAAGTCATTGGGTACTGAATTAAATTTTAGTACATCTTTTCATCCTCAATCAGATGGGTAGTCAGAACGAACAATTCAGACCATGGAGGATATGC
Organism: Viscum album; assembly: GCA_963277665.1. Classification (NCBI taxonomy): domain Eukaryota; kingdom Viridiplantae; phylum Streptophyta; class Magnoliopsida; order Santalales; family Viscaceae; genus Viscum; species Viscum album. The sequence goes on from OY728156.1 coordinate 2,144,657,655, forward strand.
TACGTGCTTTTTCATTGGATTATTAGGGAAGTTGGGACCAACATCTTTCTTTGGTTGAATTTTCATATAATAACAGTTTTCATTGCAGTATACAAATGGATCCATTTGAGGCATTATATAGAAAGAATTATCAAACTCCAGCTTTTTGGGATGAAGTACGTGAAGGGAAGCTGATGGGACTATAATTGGTATAAGAGATGGTAGAGAAAGTTCAGTTGATTCAGAAGCACATGAGAACAGATCCAAGTAAACAGAAAAGTTATGCAGATAATCGGAGGAAGGATCTTTCTTTTGTTATAGGAGAACATGTCTTTCTCAAAGTTTCTCCATGGAAAATTGTGATGTGTTTTGGTAGGAAAGGAAAGTTGAGTCTGAGGTTCATTAGACCATATGAAATTCTAGAGAAATTTGGATCAGTTGCATACAGAGTGGATTTACCTCCATGTTTATCCCAGGTATAGAATGTTTTTCATGTTTTGATGTTGAGAATGTATATGCCAGATCCATCTCATGATTTGAGCCTAGAGGTAGTTCAGTTGGAAGAGAATCTCTCTTACGAAGAAAAACCAGTTCAGATTCCTGACCATAGAGAGAAAGTGTTGCGGAATAATGTAATTCACCAGGTAAAGGATTTGGGGAAAACCATATGATTGAAGAGGAAATTTGGGAATCTGAAAATGCTATGAGGATAAATACCCCCACTTATTTTGATATGTGAATAAAAATTGTGAGGATGCAATTTCAAAAAGGGGGGAAGGGTGTAACATCCCATGTAAATGTAGAATAAGAGATTTTCATATTTATTAATATTTTTGAATTAAATATTAATTTTACTTTAAAGGGGTTTCTATGTTTGGTAGCGTATCCGATACATAACAACGGGTTTCTTTGAAATCTTACGTTACACCCTAATAATATAATATTATTATTTTAAATTGTAGTTAACTCATAGTCGTTGTATTAGAGGGAAATATCAAAACTAACTGCAATATTATTATACATGATTGTTAAATGTATTTATATTTATCCAATAAAAATTTAGATGCTTAAAATGTGAATGAATCTAATTTTAAGCATAATTTACATCAAAAGGTCAATTTACCACCTTTTAATGGCGAACCCTCTTTAAATATCATTTTTGTCACTTTAATGCATTATATTTGACCAAATATACTCTTTCTTTATAATGGGGACATCATAATTTTCTTTGTGTAATTTTTTTTTTGATTTTTCCGATAAAATCATTTTTTAATGAATATTGAAAATATTCTATTTTAATTCAAAAGTGACTTTTAATCTTATTTATTTATATGGTTATATTACATTTTTAATTGTTCTTTAAGTTTAATTATAATATATTTTTACCATTTAATCCAATTTTGGTCATTGTAATTAAATTCACATTTAAATTCGACATAAACAAGTGTAAATATTTTGATAGTTATTGTTTCTTAAAAACACTCTATTTGTTTTAACAACGAGAATTAATTTTAAAATTAATTAATGCCACTTCTATGTTTTTAATTTGGAAAAATAGACATAATTTTTGAATTAGGAATATCGAATAATTCTTAGGATGAATATTTTGTATTTTTTTGAAAAACAACAATTTTTGATGAATAGTGAAACCACTTAGTAGTTGTAAAAAAAACTGACTTTTTCATTTAAATGAAATTTTACCACATCTTTGAATTGAATTTTAAAAATCTGACATACACGGTTGTTATTAGGTAGTAAATTGTTGTTCAATAAGGTGCAAATAATTTTCTGTGAATAGTATCTTTTGACTTTTATTTACCACTATTAAAGGTAAATAGGGTAATTAAATGTAAAAAAGAATATTATAATAATTTAAAATTACATTAACACTTGTCCTAACCTTATTTTATGAGTAATGGCCGACCAAGGGAATCCTTCAGTCGATTTGGGGACCCTATGGATCCACTTGGAAGTGATATTGACACTTTAGATTAATTAATTTAATGTAAAGGCAAAAATGACATAAACAAAACTCTTTTAGTAAATTAATTTTTATATGGGGTTATATAAATTGTATTTCGATTATAAATATTCAATGGAAATATAAAACGATTTCTTACATCATGAATTTTTTTTATAATTTTTAGGAATCATATAAATTAAATTATTTATGACACAATAATGATGCAGTATTTACCTCATTAATAAATGATTTAAATAAATAAGACTATAATGATTAAAATATTATCCAAAACACGTCCAATTATGATTGGATGATTTTATTTCGACCATGAGTCATCTTATCTTTGACTATAATGATTTTGGACCTTTATAAACCGAATATCATTATATAATAAAATAATATTTTCACACTTTCCTAAAGAGCCCCTCCTCCCCCTTATAAATGAAGACCACTTATAACCAATTCCTCACACCCCAAAAGCCATTTGGATCATCAAAACTCTTCCAAATTAAGCTACCTACGTCCCTTTACTCCTCCTAGAAGCCTTACCTTAGGCATATGGCACTTCAAGAAGTCCTTTGGTTCAAACCAATGGGAGTTACCCAAATTAAAGGTAACAATTTTTCTTAATTTGTTTTCTTTTATTTTACTTCTCCATCCACTAAACTCTTTTTATTCCTTTCTTTTGTAAAAAAAATTATCCTCAACATACTAGTATGTTGTTATGAGAAGTATTAGAATTAAACTTACATACACATCCATCTAATTGATAAGAACATAATGTTTCTGTTGATGGGAAACTAACGCCTCACAAAACGATGATTGTTTGATTCTCTCCTACCACCTGTCATGGTGGTAATTATGATGTCACTGTATTTATATCTGATATATATAATGTTCATGTTTTCTTTATTCTTCTATAATTTCCATTTATATCATGACTTTATGGTTTCCATTATGTGTAAATACAATAATTTCATTGGAGGAAGTGCAGACTACCGCCCCCTCAAAGTGATATGACTCATTCAGACCATATGTGGTACGTATAAAGGATAGATTTAATGATATTATATATGATAAAATACTGGAATTATAATATACATATTTATCATTATGTTTTAATTCCATTAAAATAATAAATAGAAATGAAAGTAGTGTTCATGCATACGTATGGCTTACCGTCTCCATGAACGGTGCATTTCATTTCTTACCTCTAAATTTTATGTACTATTATAAATAAATTTATATGCTGGATATATATGATATATATGGTATCCAAATCATGAATATCATTCTGGATGTAATGAACCTTTGACCACATGACCAACATGTGAGTCTATTTTTGACACAAGTACCAAATATCGACAAAACAAACATTATTAACTAAAATGATTACATAATGTTTATAACATGGTAATAAGTGATATAAAAGGAATAATAAACTTGAAAAAGGTTCTTAAGAAATTATAAATTGACTTATTTTTATTATTCAAGAGATTAAAGAAAAAACGAGTCAAGTCGGACATGAGGTAAGGGACTTCGTCTAAATCTCCTTTCATTGAGGCATATTTTGTTATAATACACGACTTTATTTTCTACGCTGTATAAACACCCTTGAAATTTCAAAGGGAATATTTTTCTACGAAGAATTTTACTAAACAAAAAAAGGACTCTTTATTTTAACATAAGTGGTGATAACGACATTTTTTCTACCGTGAGTATTATTTGATCATTGTCCTACTCAACAAGCCGTAATGTTTTTAAAAGAAAATAAATACCATATACTTTTTTATTTATTTTGGTATTGAAAATGGTTTTGATAATGTATTTCTTATGTCAATATATTTAAGTGATATATTGTGATTTCAATGTGGAGATGTTTTCTTTACTTTATATTTTTTATGTCTTATGATTTTTTAATGGTACGTTGACATTTGATGAGTGGTTACATGATAAACCAAATGACGGGTGGTGCCGTGAATACTAGGACGTGTGGTTGCGTTATAACCTCCAATTCATTGGGTATGTAAGTCGGCCATACGGGTATTCCATTTAGTGATATGTGTGTATTTCGAACTTATGGTTATTCCATTTAAGTATGTTTATGTCCCAAGTTACCTTTATATGTTATGTGTTCTTGATTTGGGTTTTTTGGTAATATTTTGGTTGAAAAAGGGTAAGCAATGATCATTTTTTCAGTGAAGAGTATTTACTACTTCATGAAGGTTAAAAGTGATAATTATGATTAATTATTCATGGTTTAAATGTTGTTTTGAAAAATTAATAGTTTCCTTCTTTGTGTATCCCTTACTAAGATTTTTATGCTCATCCCAAGTTTTGAAATGTTTTTCACATGACATAAAGTGGAATAGGGTCAAGGATGGGATCAAGAAAAAGTCATGCCATCTAAAACATGGAACTAGACATGACTCTTTTTTTCAAAGAGTTTTTATTTTATGAAACAATGGGAACTAAGTAGAAGTGTCTACTTTGTAATATTTTGAAATATAAAAGTTATGGCCTAACTCTCTAAAACTCTAAACCTGAAAAGATCCTCAATTTCAATTATTCATATAATTCAAGATTATGTAATGTTTTAAGACCAAGTCTTTATAATTTATATATCAGATATCATCATAGGACAATCCACTTCATCTTCATTAATCTAAAATCACAATGCCTTATGATATTTTCACCATTTAATAATAAGTCATGCCCATTATAATATAACATTCTTCATATTCTATAATTTCTTAGTAAATTTTCATTTTAATTATTCCATAACATCTTATTTATTTGATCATATTTGTTAATCTTTAAAATTATCTTCCCTTGACAATATATTTTGATTCCTGCACCCATATGAATGTTTGAAACCATTTAGAATAGCTTATACATAATAAAAATTCATTTTATTAATTTTTTATTAATTTTTGAAAAATAGTATTCTTTTTAGCAATTTAATTAACATTGTAATGATGAAATTATATGTGCGATCTCTTCTTTATGGATTAAACATGTTAGGTAATTTATAGTAGCAATAGTGAAATCATCTATGCAGTGCATCAAAATTCATCCATAGGAGATGATTTATATGGATCAATATGAATGTGATGGTTAAAAATTATTTTTACATAGAGAGGATTCATTATTACACAGATTCAATTCATGAATATGCATATTGTGATTCTATAGATGATTCTAATACATATTTGGATGATTTTTTCATAGAAACCAAATCATATATAAATATATGTACATACATAGTCAAATTTAAAAAATAAAATAAAAAATCAATAATTCATCAATTAATATTAGATTCTATATAAATAAACTCAATATCTCTTTGAACTTTTTATAAATATCATAAACACTTGGAATGATTATCGAAACATTTTGAAAATTTCTACACCATTCTTAAAGATTTTTACTGAATATTTGCTCCTCTTTGAGTTATTTATAGTATATCAATGAATATTTAATTATAGCCATACAAATCAGACTTAAATACCTTTATCCATAATATATTAATCATTGTATTTAGTAAACTCCATGTATATTAATACATGGATGGATTGACCACAAATTGGTCTATCAAACCCTCGAATCAACTAGATATTCTGAAATTATTCAAGAAAAACTAATTCTACATATAGTAGCCAAAATTTTAAATTCCATTCATGTATTATAGACAAGTGACCCATCCTAAATTATCACTAATCAATTAATTACATATGGAAAATATCTCGCAATATTTTTATGTTTGGGGTTTCACACATAGAATCCATAACTTTCTATTTATTTCCATGTATTCACCATGGTAGACTACTCTAATATTTTATACCCAAGACATGGGAAACCGTAATTTTTATTTTTTTGGTGTAATCTCACTCCATCACACATTAATCCATTATCATTTCGAATATAAATCTTGATATGGTTTATTATAAAAAATTCCCAAAAAAACACTCATGCACCAAATGACACTTCATTATCCCCTATTAGATTTGTTGTAAATGTTTTAATCTTCCAAATGCATGATATTCATGTCAAAATTCAAATAAGAGTTCAAATTTCTTCTCCCCTATAATGAAAATAAATGAAATTAGGATATTTTTTACTACACTATCATGATAATATAATTATAAAGGACGTAAATCTCTTCATTTCATCTTCCTCAACTTAAAAAATATATTTTATCTTTTTTTGATGCCTTATTTTATTTAGAGATGGATGGAACTAATGAATTAATTAGCCAAGAGAGTAAGGTATGTAAAATATACGTCTATGTGGGTTAACTAGGTCTAGAAAAAAGAATATGTTGTCCAAATAATCCAAGCTCTACATACATCCCTCAATGTTGTACCAAAATTGAAATTCTTTTTTTGGAGGTTTTTCAATATATTTGGAAAAAATAGACATTTTCTAAACATCATAAAAATCATCAAAATATTCACTTTCTAGTTAATTTACTCAATTTTTAGATAGTCACTATGTTTTGTAATTCTAGAAAGAAGAAACCCCAAATAAATTAGTATAGTGAAAAGTATACCTCATTCTTTAAAATTTACAGAGGCCATCAAGATTTTTCATTTAATATGAAATTTTTTATTGTAGGTTTATTATTCATTTGATATCTCCCCTCAAGGGACTCATTCATTACATACTAACCAAGAAATTGAAAAACAAGTTGCACATAGTCTTAATACAAGTTAATGTTTGATATCAATTTAAAATAAATAAAAATTGAAATAATCTCATTAATGGTTGTATTTTTTGAGTGGTTAAATATCATATCCAATACCATTTCATCATTTTAATTAATTATGATAATTTGTTCTTAAATTAATTTAAATCAAATAAGAATGAAAATAATGTTTTCTTCCATCATCTCTATAGTTATATATCCCTGATTAAGACATATTTCTCATCCCAAATACTCATTTCATGGAGGATATAAATAGATATACCCTTGCATTCCTTTATTATATGTTTATTTATTTATATAAGTTCAATGGGAATTTATTAAAGAGAAAAGAAAACAGTACAAGAAAAATACAAACAAAAAACACCAAAACCATAAAAAATGGTTAAGGTGAAAAGGAAAGAAACCAAAGCAGACAAACACCCAATAAAAAAGGGTGGGATATGGGATGAGGCCACCAATGCCGCCAATGATGATCAAAGCTGGATCAAGTAAGAAATCTCAACGACAGAAGAATCTCCATCAGCCCTGGCCTTTATTAGCCAAAAAACAGCAACATAAAGGCCTTCCATCCACCAAAAGAAGCCAGTAACTAAGCCTCCAGCCCGCTCCAAACAGCACACTGATTCCCAGAATTTGGGAAACCAAATGAAGCCAGCAACTCTGCAGACTCCATCCTGCTCCAGATCAGCACACTGATTCCCAGAATTTGGGAAACCACAGCAACTTGACACAGCAAATCTCTACTGCCATCCTGAAGAAAAAGAAACAACCCACTCTAAAAAACAAACAAGCCCCAAAAGAAACTTACAAAAGTCTAAAAATGGGGGATTTCTCACGTTCCTTATTAATAAAAATAAGGAGATCATCAGGAACTTGTTCAAACCAAACAAAATCAACACCATTAACGCCTTTATTAGCTAGACCATCAGCAACAGAATTAGCTTCCCTATAAACGTGAGTGATAATATGATTCAAATAAAAAAGAGTCTCCAAACAATTAATCCAGCGATTAGTAAGCTTCCAGGACAAGTGATAAAGACCCATCCTAATTGCAGAAACAACAACAGAAGAATCACTCTGAAACCATAAATTATCCCAACCACGCTGCACAGCTTGATCGACAGCAACAATAATTCCAAGCATTTCAACCTCAAGTGGAGAGGCAAAGCCACAAGAACCATGAAAACATCAAGGACATCCCCTTTATGATTCCTCAAAAAAGCACCATAACCAGAATGCCCAGGATTACCCCTAGAAGAACCATCTGAATTTACTTTTATCCAACCAAAAAAAGGTTCCTTCTAGAGAACTTCTAAAGTACCACACGGAGGCTTGAAATTACCCTTAACACCTATCCTGTTCAGAACGGACAAATCATGAACCGAGTTAAAGCAAAAATGCTTCCTTGGAATTACAACATTACGCATAGCACCAAGAATAGCGGATAAAACCCCACTAACCGAGAAGGAAAATTTATCATGAATCATCTTATTTTGAGCAGACCAAATAAAATGAAGGAGTTCAGAAGCAGCGACTCTAAAAAGATCCAACAATTGGGGAGAGAGCGAAATAAAACTGCAGCATTGGAGGAAATGATGAATTGAAGACATATTAGGCATGGGAATTTCAAAGATTTCAAAAACAGCCTTCCAAATTGAAGAGGAATTGACACAACTAATAAACAAATGATCAATATCTTCCCTATGTTGATGACAAAACACACACGAAGAGCAGAGAGAGATGCCACATTTCTGAAGGAAACAATAAGTAGGAAGTTTCCCCTGAGCCAGTCTCCAGGTAAAAGAAGACCGAGAGGGCCTAATAAAGTTCATATGAAAATCCCTCATCCATTTACACCCTATATTGCAAGATAGAGAATGACAATAAAAAATTTTAGAAGTCAACAGGGCATTAAAAGCAGGTTCCCAAGCCCAAAAATCCTCTCTATTAGAGAAACAGTAACTATTGATAATAGTAACAATATGATTAGGGAGACCCCCCATATTATCAAGCTGATCCTTAATCATAGCATCCATATCAATATTAAAATCATCATCCAACAAGGAGTCAGCTAAAGGACATCCAATACAATTGTCCTTCCAAAAGGATACAGTCGAATTCCTTGAAACAAGCCATCTGGCATGAGAGTCAATAGAGGAAAAAATGTATTTTAAAGCAGGCCAAATAGAAGATTCCAGATAATTAAAAACTCCATTCCTGATACTATACCTGAATTTATAGCGGAGAAAGTCCAGAGACTCAGATTTATCATTGACAATCCTCCAAATGAACGAGGCCAGTAAAGAATCATTAAACACCTCAAGATTTTTAATACCAAGACCCCCAGCATCAAGGGTTTACAACAATTATTCCAAGAAACAGTAACTAATTTCCTCTCTGAAATATTGCCACTCCAAATAAAATTTTTAATAGAAACGTTAATGCTCTTGATAAGAGAGATCGGCCACTTATAAATCATGAAATAATAAACAAACTTAGAAATGATAACAGCTCTAACCAAACAAACCCGACCAGCCAAGGAAAGGGACTTACCCTTCCATGTAGCAAGATGACGTCTGATTTTACATACAATATCAGAAAAATAACAAGCTTTAGGCCTCCCACAAAACAAAGGAACACCTAAATAAGTAAAGGGGAAACACCTTCATGAATACCCAAATCCCTAATAATGCCAGTCTTCCTAGAAATAGGAAAATTCCTTCCAAAATAAACAAAGGACTTGTCCCAGCTAATCTCTTGCCTAGAGACTTTTTCATAATGCAAAAGGGCATGATTAATATTTTTAATATTTCTCTTATCCCCTTTATTCAAAAGAATAATATCATCCGCATATAACAAGTGAGTGGGAGCAACAAAACCACTACCAGCACTAATAGAATACAGATTCCCATTACCATCCATAATAGAAAGTAATCTACTAAGATAATCCTCTGCAATGGAAAAAATAATGGTCAAGAGAGGGTCACCTTGTCTGACACCTCTAGAACAAGCAAAGAAGCCCTCAGGGGAGCCATTAACAAGGACAGAGATACGAGCTGACTCGAAAATGATTTTAACCCAATTAATGAAAACATCATCAAAACCAAAAAAACGAAGAACCTTATAAATGAAATTCCAATTTATAGTATCAAAAGCTTTCTTGACGTCCAACTTGAGAGAAATATAACCATACCTTGTGGATTTATTAAGAAGATTAACACATTCAGATGCAGTAATAAGACAATCTTGAATAGACCTACCCTTAATAATGCCAAACTGATTAGGAGAAACAATCTTACTGGAAATAGAAGACAGCCTAGTAGCCAAGATTTTGAAAATAATTTTAAAAATAGTATTGATCATTGCAACAGGTTTGAACAAATGAATCTCATTAGCATTCTCAGTCTTTCGAATAAGGGCAAGGAATTGAGCATTCAGACCCTGAGTAAGATAGCCACCTTTAAAAAAACGAGTAACCAGCCTACAAACATCCTCATGAATGACGTCCCAGTAAGTCTGAAAGAAAAAATTCCCAAAACCATCTGGACCCGGGGAGCTGTCAGACTTTAGACTAAAGGTCGCTTCTTTAATTTCAAATTCCAAAGGAATGGATGTAAGACTGGAATTATCCTCTTGATTAACAAGAGTCGGAATAATACTCTCCACAGGATCATCAAGAGGGAAATAACCAGAAAAGAGATACTTAAAATAAGAAACAACATGCTCAGAAAGGTCCCTTCTGTTATCAAACACATTATTCCCATTTCTAACCAAAGAGAGAGGCCTTGAGACTTTCCTAATTCACTGCAAAGAATTAAAAAATTTAGAATTTCTATCCCCATATCTCAACCAATTAGCCTTAAAATTATCTCTTTGCAAAGTATCTTTAAGATTAAACAAATTATTAAGCTTGGAAACCAGCTGAGTCTCACCCAAAATATCATTAGAGAAGTTATTTGAAGAATTCTGCGCCTGCATTTGTTGAAAAGAATCCTCAAGAGAGGAAATTTCAGAATCAAGGGAACTGAAACGATATTTACTCCAGAATTTCAAATTTCTTTTAAGAAGTTTGAGCTTAATGACGCAAGAAATATCATTATCCCTACCATTCCAAGAATTCCATGTTTGTTCAACAATAGTTCTACATTCAGGATGATTAACCGAGGCCTTATTAAATCTAAAAGGAAAAGGAGGTTTGGGATCCTTACTCACAAGGTCAACCAAAATAGGATGATGATCAGAGTTGATTATGGAAAGAGTCATACAAGAAATAGAACCCCAAAAATCAAGACAAGCCTCATTGACAAAGGCCCTATCAATTCTACTAGCAAAAAATTGGTCCAAAACCTTCCTGTACCAAGTATACTTAGCCCCAACAAGATTAACTTCAATCAACCCACTATTATCAATACATGATTTGAACTCCCTAGAAGAGATGACATTAGACATGGCTCCAATCTTCTCATCAGAATTCATGATGGAATTAAAGTCACCAAGAATAGACCACAGACCAGAGATCGAAGAATTGAGAGACCCAATATCCATCCATAAATTCCTACGACCTTGATAACAGTTATGGGCATAAATAAAAGAGCAGAAATGTTGCAAACATTTAAGAAAGAAAGAGCATGTGACATGATGATCAGAATTAGAAATTAGGGAAATATGGGATAAAGAACAATGAGCCAAAACCCATAACCTTTTAATATCCGATGAGGATCTATTGGATTCCACAAAATGAAAACCAAGGTTTTCAAAATTGGAAATATTAGGAGAAAAAACCCTTTTGGGTTCAGATAGACCAATAAGAAGGGGCCTATGCTTTAAAATAAAAAGCCTAAGGGACCTCATAGTATCATGATTGGCCAAACCCTGACAATTCCAAAAAAGAAGCTTCATTTAAACCTAAGACCGGGATGATTTCCCCCTTTTTTGACCCCCACATTAACCAGTTTTCTAGACTTAGGAGGCCTTCCAACCTTTCTCTTAGTATTAGAGTCCTCCTGTATAAGATCACTTATATCCAGACTGCTGATGGTACCTTTTCCATTTTTAACAACATCAGTAAGGATGCCAACTAGACCAACAGGAACCTCAATAACCTCAACCAGTGAAGCAGTACCACCAGAAGGAAAAGTGGCCCCGATCACCTCTTCCAAACGAGCAGAATCTGACTTGAAAGAAGCATTTTCCACTCCTTTTAAAGCAGAATCTGCAATGGGAGGAGCAGGAGCTCCAACCACCTGAACTGGGGAGGTGATGGGTGCAAAAACAAGATCAATAAAGACCTGGGAAAACCCAGAATTCTTACTATCCTGAAAAGAAACCACAAGCTCACAAATGTTATCCACCAATTCCGAAAACATGATCAGGTCATGAATCTCAGAATATAAATTATGATCCAAAATGTGATCCTCTATGCATGTGAATCCACCAAATTTATCCATTTCTTGACCTAAATTAGCAGGAGGACTAGGCAGATCAGGAATCCTACCTTGTTCAACATCTTCAGAGATATCTGCCTAAGATTTATTAGAAGTTACTATAACTCTAGAGGGACCAGGTATATCCTTTAATGGACCCTCCTTTTCCACAAAAATCTTTTTATTATTTTTATTCCAATTAACCTCCTTCCAATCCTTCTCTTTGGGAACCGCATAAACTTTCTTTTGAAGCATCCTACAGTTCACCACAGAATGACCAACAATCTTGCAAACCTCACAAAAATAAGGAACACGTTCATATTCTATTTTAATAGCAATCTTATTACCATTAGAAATCAGAGTGACATTATTTGGCCTTTTATTTTCCAGGTTTACATCAACCAGAATTCTAGAAAAATAACCAAGATCCCCCTCAAAATTTTTCTGATCCAATCTAACAGGAGTGCCAACACATTAGGCAAGGTCATTAAGGATCTTAGGATGCCAATACATCCAATTCAACCCGTGAAGTCTGATCCAGATCTGGGCATTAGTTTGCTTAAGGTTAAAGGGGTTAAAATTAACATACCATTCGGATAATCTCAAAGTACCAGGTTTGAGATGAAGATTTCCAAAATCCCACACCTTATTAAAATCATCTCTTGATTTAAAGATGAGATGAAAAAACCCATCCCAATAGGAATCAATTTTAAATTACTAAACCCCATGGATATTTTCAATAAAATAATACAATCACCTAATGAGACAATAAATTAATAGTAGATATATACCAAATAAGATCCTCAGTTTGTGGATCATAAATAAAAATTACTACAATGGAAAAATTTTACCAAGGAAAACAACATATTCCATCTAGTCCCAAGATCCATCAAGTCCCATTATCCTTGTAAAAAATATATTGTGGAAACAATAGTAATCCACCTTGTTTATTTCCCTAAACAAATCTGTATGATAAATAATAGTGTATTTTTAGCAACCCAAGTTTAATGGACACCTGAGCAGGGTGTGTGTCAGACTTAGTAGGGAACCAAAAATGTGGTTATCAAAATAACTAGTATAGAAATAGTTCATACATAAGTGTTGATAGTAACATCTTACTAGAATAATAATTAATCAATTTGTATTATAGAACCTATGATCCTGGGAATCATGGTGACACCTGAGTTTGGACCTACCCACTTTGGCCAATATCAATGTATATCTAATTAGGGTGATGGATCTCATATCTAATGTTGGTATCAAGGTGCATAGAGAAGGGATGTATTCCTAAGAAACATAAGGGTATCCACAGGTCTTCCATTTAGAATTATTATATTTCCATGTCAATTATGTATCTAAGGAATTTATCCATGAATTCCATCTCTTTTCCATTTAAAAGAATCCATGAAATATTTTTTTATCATAATTTAAAATAAATCCAAGGATCTTTTGTTGCAGGTTATTCAAAGTTTCATGGTTGATGATAATTTGGGTGCACAACTAGAGAATTATAAATAATATAATCAATTTGAATATTGTGATCTCATATTATGGGATTCACAAGAATTCCTTTTGGTAATTTATGATATTTATCCTTGGAATTAAATACATAATAAATAATGTGAATCCTATGTAAAGCTTCCCTAATTAATTCATAGTGAAAAATTAGTTAGGAATCCATGGTATTTCATGACACTCCTAAAATTTGGAAATCCTTGAATCCAATAAAGTATCCTACTATGGTATTCAAGAGACCCCAAATAAAATCCACACTCACTCAATAAAATCAACCCATTTCAAAACCAAAACACAATCTAGGGTTTGAAACACATGTAATAACACTAAAAAATGAATTTCCCTAAAGAGAAACTTATTATAAATCCTTATTTACCTACCCATGAATCTATGCAAATCACTAGTCAGACATTATGAGCCTTTTATTTTTCAATGGTTCAATAACATAGGATGAATTTTAGATGATATAAAGGAATACAACAAATAGTTTTCTTATTAGAACACTATTTAAACAATAACACCATTCTGAACTCATTTCAATGGATAAATTCATCCTAGTATTTCAAATCCAATTTCAAAATATTTTTACAAATATATGATTTATTTTTGGAACATGATATAAATATCCACTTTCCATGGTCAATTTTATAATGACGGTGTCCAACTTGGAGTCACCCTCCCATAAGGATCAAACAAAGTTAAATATGCTAAATAAGGTAGAATTAAAATTTAAAATATTTAGTCCGAACCAATGGCTATTATTTAGATATTAGGGTGTCCTCCATCACATTTATTTATAATATTAAATCAATATTATGGAAATTCATGTGGACAACATACCACATTTGACACTATCAATTATTTTCCCATGGGTTGAGAGAATATTATAAGACACTCGAAGATCACATCACCTACCAAGTACCTTAGTCTAACCATGAAATCAACAATCATTAATTATCAAAAAATATAATTAATTGAAACCCCAAGGAAAAAATTCATATTTGATGGAAAACCAAAAAAAAAGATCATACCATAGTAGAACCATGAAAAAACACCTTCCAATTCCCCATCACGTACCATCAAACATAGATCAGGCCAAATTCCAAACCAACAATAAAAAATTTCTAAATGAAGAGGAAATTTAAAGATAAATGCTTATAAAATTAATATTTTGTCATACGTTCATCGAAACTATGGGAAATGTTTGGAATATTTCCTCTAAGTATATACTCTATATAAGAAATAAAAAATCTATATTATTTATAGTTTATTCTACCATGATTCAATAGAATTTTCCCTGAAAATCCTAAAAAAGTAATATAACATTAGATATGAGGGAGATGAAGAGGAAAGATACTATATAGACTTAAATAATTACCTCAAAATTCCAAATAATAGATCCCAAAACACCCAAAATCATAATGTGTCAAAGTAGGAAAGAAGATATGTTATCATTTAGGTGGTGCATTCATGATTATAAAGGAATAAATTGGGTGTTTTGAAATGTATTAATATTGGAAAAAATAAAAAATACACATTAAACGAGTCACATGTTTTGGAATAAAGGTTTTACAAACCCTACACCACCCATACAATATGTATTGTCCAAGTACATCCCTCACATACTATTAAACCATGTGGTTTCAGAAATATTGTCTAACCATGTGAATTGGAACTTCATTTGTATATAATGTTTTATAAGGTTTTTCAAAAACTATAATCCAAACTAACATCACAATCTAGGCATCATGGATTCACCTTGAACTTATATAGTGTTTTCATAACCATGATATAAGAAATATAAACAATTATGTTCTATAAAAATTTAACTGGATGTATCTCTAGATTTTCGGGGCCTCATGCTTCCCCTAAACCATGTTCCCCACACCATTCCCCCTAGAAAATACCTAATCAAATCCAAAATATAACAAAATATCTCTAGGTTCATCGATGCTTCTTAGATATCATTCATTACACACAACATGTCTAGAAATACTATATTATGATGTAATAACTATTAAAATTGTGATCCAAATATATGATCTTGTTTCAACAGATCGACTAGTATAATTCTCAAATTTCCTAAACCAAATCTAAACCTATCCATACACATAGAGTATTACTAACATTAAACCCTAAGACATATCTTTATTGAAAATTATAAGCAATTAACCATCCAAATATCCCAATATAATTCATTGACTAGAATAAATCAAAATAGCACCATCTCATTCCTAAATACTTAAAACACAACTGAGGAAAAACCTCCAACTCAGAGCACTCTGACTAGCCAAACCCATGAAAATTATATTTCTTATAATCAAAACATGAAGATGATTCTCAATAGATCCCATCAATCCAATGACACTAATGGTGTCATTGAAAAAATAGCATTCCTATGGTGCTCCCCATTGTATGATTCATTTTATAGTATTCATCATTCGATGTTTTGGTGCCTCCTTCATAGGAAATTCCTCTTGATACACCACCCTCCTATTGTAATGAATCGTGCATGGTTTTTTCAAACTAATCACACCATAACATAAATGGTAATTCATGTAAATCATTAGTAATTTTCTTTGTCAAAAAAAATAATCATGTCCTACCACACTTCAACAAAACTCCAATACAAGAACCCTTGGATCACTTTAATTCCATCTTGATCCCAAAAATAATGCTCAGTCTCAAAAAACAACCACTTCCTAATTCTTATTTTGAATCCCTGATGTAATTAAAAGAACAAATATTTATTTCCAGTCACCAAATTCTTAATGCAACCAAAACATATCCACATTTCATTTCACATTCTCTCATGATTCTCCCAATAAATGTTTTATACAACTGCGACTGATACATCACTCCCCACCATTTCGGTATTATTGTTTTCACTTAAATTGAGTAACTTGAAACTAAAATGCTTAAAAATATATTAATAAATGACCTCAATTATTTAACATGACCATATCAATCACATCTAAGCGATATGAGGAAACAATAACTACCTCCAGCTCTGGGATCCTATAAAATTTCACCCACAACATTCACTGATATCTAATCAGTAATGAGTATCTTTATCAACAAAAAATAGATAGTGAATTCTCCAAAATGAATTTTTAATTATAAAACTTTTAAAAAGAAACTAATAAATATCAATGGTCAGTGTACAAGATATACACTTCCAAGACACTAAACATATCCATTGACTCATGATGCCTCTATCTGCATTAAACATGAGATCATTTTCCACAATACTATGATCCCATAATGATGTAACCTCTATTAATTGGTATACATAAAACACATTTAAAATTCATTGGTCCCCTTCCCATATGCATATCATTTTCTACTTATATTCTACCTTTAAGAAGGACACATTAACCAAAACATGTTATGCCTTCATGACACTCTACCATGCCACACTGAATTAACATTCATTATTGAACTACCACCACTATTTACTCGATATACTCTAAGAACCAAAATTATTTTAACCAAAATTCACATGATTCTCTTTATCGATCCAAAACTAAACAGGCTCCACAAATATTCCATGAGAATCAATGTTTTCCCAATAAAAAGGAATTAGTGTTTTCTATTGAGAGGCTAGATTACTAAACATAAATGACAAAGTGCATCTCCCATTCAATTTTTCCACCGTAATCTCATCAAAATCTCGAGGTCGCATTCTATCCTATGAAAACACACAAAACCAAATGCAAGATCCCATGAGTCATTCATTACCAATTCTTGGCACAAGATCCCATTAAAGCACCAGACCATGCCATCTGACCAACCATGCTCACCAAACATGAGGAATCTAGGTTTATCTCATACAACATTCCAAACATTTACATATAACTAATGTCTATTCATAAAACCACATGCCATTTTTGGAGTCACATCAGGGTCATGGTCATTTAACTCACCTCTATCAGCCATTGACCCATCCTCCCATACTACACACTAATTTCCCTATCAGATAATTAGGTTAGATACTAGAGTGATCTTCCCTTCTTGAAACTATTCTTATTCTAAAATCAGAAGAAATCATGGTTCAACTGTTAGAAATAATCCAGGGAATAATATTTCCCTTTACCAAACTCTCAATATAATTTTCTGTACTTTTATATCACATTCCAAAGCATCAAAAAAGTATCCAATGTGCCAATCCAACTACTCAATCTAGGTCCCATACACCAATAGATACATATCCATTGACATTGTAAATACATTTGAAGACACCCTTTCTAGGGTACTACACCCACTACAGGGGTCAAAATTTACAAGGGGTATAAAAAATATTCAAAATGGTCATACGACCCATTTCTAATGGTCTCACCACCTAAGCTCTCTCTATTCATCATATGATGGGAAAATAAAACATAGAATGAGGTGAGCTCCTGTGCTCAGTATGGATTAAAATATAGCGTAAACTTTAATAAATACACATAACAATTTAAGGAAATGTATAAGAATAAAACACAAGGTTTTGAACTAAAACCTTAGCATAATATGGAAATGATAAATCAAATAATGCTATTTACTTATTCATAAGGATATTCTACTAGTCAAATAATCACATGTAATATCAATAGCTAATTTTATAATGATGGAATGCATAATGTCGGACATCATAACCACATCGTCTTGTAATCATACCAACACTAGAAATAATATTTTGTCAAGGACTTATGTCAAGACACTAGTTTGTCTCAAGAGACCTGCTGATTCATTGAAGAGCCGTAGCGGGCTCCACCCATCACTAACTATGTCCAATGAATTCTTCATATAAAAAGGCTGGATCATAACATAAACATTCAAATTAAAACTAGCATACGAAATGTTAACACTTTAATTATAAACCATGCATGGTATACAAATAACACATCCACATTAAAACATATCCCACAACCTTCAATACAATATAGTTGATTGTATCATAAAAATCAACTTCAAACAAGTGTAAAATCTATCAAAGCATTTTGACATAGATAAAATCAAAAATATTAGAGATAAATATATCTTTATAGTATGAAATCATTTAAAAGTCACGTAATTATAAAAGAAATAATTTATTTTGAAAATATTCATACAATCTTTTAATGGTAGCTTCAAAGATGTTATGATGGTGGAAAATATCCGCACTCGACATATATGTTAAAAATACAATCTTTCCTAAATTTTTCCGTAATGGACCTTGTTTAGAAAATGACGGGAAGATTCTTCTATAAAAATTTTACCAAAAGTAAAACAATGGTATAAATGAATTTAACCCAGAGTCTAAGAAATAGTAAAAAATGTTTTGAAATACATTTTTATGAAACACATATGTGGATGATAAAGAGGTCATAGTAGATACTCGTGTATAAACAATCACGGATAATAAATAGGTTTTAGAATTTACCCTTACCTTGTAATTTTTCTAAATTGTGGGTATGTTATCCTCTTATATAATAGTTAAGTTATTTTTATTAAATATTACATGAAACACATACATAAATTGGATATTATATATGATATTATAATATTTCTTTGTTAATAATATTTCAGTAGTATCATTATTTCGGGTGTTAATTGATTCGTTTTACGTTATATGCTTTGATACATAAGCCATGTCTATTATGGATAGGATGTATTTGATTCATATCCAGGATTATATTATTTTCTTAAACATTATTTTTAATCATAAAATGAAAATTATTTTTGAATGTTTATGATGGTGAATGAATTTCATCACATTTGTGGTAATGGTAATACGTACGTACGCATGAGTGACAATATCATTCTGTTGATGATGAAATCGTATGTAAATAGATGGAATATAAAATATAAATATTACGTAAGATGTTATATTTATTATTTAACTCATTTTTACTCATTATTATACCCATCCAAATAATGAAGTGTTTGAATAATAAACAACACCACGATGTGTAGATGCTAAGCCGTACATACACACATATGGTGACTTTTCATTCATAGGATGGATAGAATAATGAATATTATTGTAACCTATATATAACTACATCACGGTATTTTTAAGGTACAAGAGTTATTATTTCTTTATGGAAACAACAAAGAAAGAGTAAGTGGAAGAAGAAAGGAACTTTGAAAGAGGAGATGAAATTATTACCTCTTCTTCGGGTGTTTCTTTTTGAGTTGATAAATAGGGATCTTAGGTTGGATTTTTGATCAATATAAGGCCTCTAGGTCAACGTAAGGGTGGTTGGGAGGATATTATATTATGATTTGGATGATCCAAATGGTTTTAGAGGTGTGATTTGGAGAGAAGGGTGAGTACCCTTTTATAATAGAGGTGAGAGTCACTTTAGAAAAAGCTAAAAATATTATTTTATTATAAATCATATTCCTTTTATAATGGAAAAAAAATTATTTCTAATATAAGGTATTTATGGGTCGAGAAACTCTCAACCAATAGGTTTTAGACATTTTTAGGTCACCATATTAACCTTATCTTTTAGATTTAACTCTTAGTTAATTAGTTTAACTTCTACCATGTATTCTTGTATTATTATAATAAATGGTTAATAAATGTACTATAAAAAAGAGAACCTAAAGTGGTTCATTATTGATATATCTAACCTTATCTATGTTCTTTGGCAGAACCTTCGATTTTTAATAATATTATATCAATTACTAATATCGTATTTGTTTTAAATACTCATTTATGTCAATTTTGACACTATTTGGTATTATGTTTTGGTGGAAGCCATAACAACATTGTGACAAAAAAAAATTATTTAATACACCCTAACATGTCATATTAACCTAGAAATTATGTGGAATTCCTCATAAGTCTCAATTTAACTTTATTTGGATATTTATAATATCAAATATTTTAATCATTCATTAATAATTTAATTTTTACATCCTCATTGTGTGTTTAATATATTTCATTATTTAATGTCTAAAAATTATAAATAAAATTCCATTATGTAGGAAATTAATTTATATTTCTAAATAATATTTATAGTTGAATTTATCGTATCTATAACTTTATATTAAAAAGTGTTTAGATATTAAATATTGATTTCAAAACTTTTAACTCTTCTTTAAATAAAATAAGTATAAACGTCCTAATCTAATCTTACTGGACAAAAATGAACATATTTTAATTACAAGGTAGTTTTTGGTCGAAATACACTAATCAAATTGGATTAGGATATGTGTTAGGGTAATTATAATATTATTTTTTACCTTTAATTACCCTAGTTACATTTAACTATGGTAAATAAAAGTCAAAAGTTACTATTCACCAAAAAATTCATCTTATTGAACCATATTTTACATAATAATGTCAACCGTATCTCTCGGATTTTTGAAATTCAATTTACATAAGCAGTAAAATTGTGTTTTATGCAGATTTGCAAATGCGCCTAGAAGGTGGGTAAAATACAGTAAAACGTTCAAAAATATTTTATATATCTAATATTATTATATAATGACTCAAATGAATGTAGGTATTACGTATCAATTTTTACTTAATATAAATTTAAATAAAATAACTAACTATTTAAATAAAAAGTCGATTTTTAACAATAACACATTGTTTTCACTATTCATCAAAAATTGAAAGTTTTTGGAAAAAATACCAAAAAATCACCCTAAGCTAATTCGGATATTCCGAATCCAAAAATGAAGTCCATTTTAAAAAATAAAATTTATAAAATTTCAAAAAGTGGGTATTTCTATTCATAACAGCTAGTTTGATTGGCCATGGTTTGTTAGAACTTGAAGTTTCTTAAAACCCAATCTATTATATTATTTAAAAAGAAAAGTATTGTGGAATCATAAGGTGTTACATTATTCCCTAAATAAAATAATTTCGTCCTCGAATTTTCTAGAATATTATAGAATAAAAAGATTCATGTGGTTCTTCATCATATGTTCTTCATGTTTCCACGTTGCCTCTTCCATGTTAGGGTTTCTCCATAAAACTTTCACCAGATGAGTCATCCGGTTTCTCAGAACCATTTCTCTGGAATTAAGAATATTAACATACTTTTCAAAATAAGATAGATCGGGTTCCAGTTATATTTCTTCATAGGTGAGTACATGCTATGGGTCAGAAATGTATTTTCAAAATATTGATATGTGGAACACATCCCGAAATTTGGAAAGACTTGGCGGCATTTCCAAATGATAAGATACACATCCTGAACATTCGAGAGACTTTGCGGCCTTTCAACTCCCATCTAGTTCAAAACTCCATGATCCTTTTAGCTCAAAGCATCTTCCACCTTATTCGCCTTCCCGGGGTGATAGTGTATAGTGAAATCTTAATCTATGAGTAGTTCATGAAATCGTATTTTCCTCAGGCCGATTTCTTTTTGTGAGAAAATATACTTTAAACAATTTTTATCTGTATATATCTCAAAATTTTTAGCATAGAGATAGTGTCTCCATATCTTCAAAGAAAGTATTACAGTTTCTAACTCAAGATCAAGAGTATGACAGTTTTGTTCATTAATTTTTTAGCTATCATGATGCATAGGAAATAACTCAATCATTCTGCATAAGGACAAAACCATGTCCTTTTTTGAAGCATTAATATAAATACCAAACCCATCGTTCCCTGATGGTAGAGTCAAGATAGCTTCATTGAATAATATTCTCTTTAATTATTCAAAAAATTCTTCACACTCTTTTTTCCTAACAAATTTAACCCCTTAATGTGTGATCTTGGTTAATGGGTTTTCCACTCAGGAAAAATTTTGGACGAAACGCTTATAATAACCTTCTAGAACAGTAAAACTATGTACCTCAGTTGTACTCATCGGTGATAGAAATTATTGTATTTCTCTTGTCTTAGAAGGATCAATAGTGATTCCATCTATAAAGATAATAAGGCTATGGAAAGTTATTTTCTGAATCCAGAATCAACTCGTGTTAAACTTCCCATATAATTGTGTTCTTCTGAGGGTTTTTAGAATAGTGTGCAAGTTATTTTCATGATCTTTGTATGTTTTTGAGTATACCAAGATATCATAAATTAATACTAGTAAAAATTCACCAAGATATTCCATGAAAAATCTATTCATTAGATCCATTAAAACATAGGGTGTATTAGCCAGTCCAAAAGGCATTATTTTAAACTCGTAATGCACATACCTGGTTCAAAATGCAATTTTTGGAATGTATTCCATTTTCACACACAAATAATGATATCCAGATCAATGGTCAATCTTGGATAAATATTGAGCTCCATGAATTTGATTGAATAAATCATCAATGCAAGATAGGGGATAAATGTTTTTTATTGGTATAACACTAATCTTCCTGTAGTAAATTCACAACCTCATAGATCCATCTTTATTCATAACACAAAAGGGGCAACCCATGGAGAAACAATTGGGTGAATAAATCCTTTCTTACTAAATTCCTCTAGTTGTTTCTTTAGTTCCACAAATTCCACAATGTCCATTCTATATGGGGTATTCAATATGTGACTTGAACCAGTAATTAAGTCATTGGAAATCTGAATTTCTTGTTCTGAAGGATGTCTAGGTAAATCCTCTTGAAACACATCAACTCATTCTTACACAATAGGTACGTCCTCCATTTAAACATTCCTTCCCCAACCATAATTATTTCACTATCTTCCTCCCCAATAATTGAATTTAGTAGAGCTACTGGGGGTTGAACTTGATGAGAATCAAATGGTGATGATTCTTCTCTAAATATAAGGAACTCCTTATCATCATTGAAAATTGTCACCTCTTTCTTCTTATAATAAATTTTTTAATCATGGATCGGATGCCAATATCTACCATGTATTATATCAAATTCAATTATGGGTATGATGATGAGATCAGCAGAAAAAGTATGTTTATATGCCCTAATGGGAACTGATTCAAAAAACATTATTGCAATGATAATACAATTAAATGTTTTTACTTTAAACTAAAATTCTAAATAAAGTTGGAAAAATATAATTTTCACAGAAAACATGGAAGATAAGAAGCAATAAAATGATCCAAAATCAAATAAATCATTGGCTATATTTCAGGAAACCATTAAATTACCTACCACCATGTCATTCGGAGCATCAAACTTAGCAGTTGTGATTGCATAATCTGGGCCTTGCTCCCTTGGATTTTTATAAGGTATGTTTCTTTAGCACTTAGGAAATTCATTTCCCTAATGCCCCATTTCTCTAATATTGTAGAATTCAACATTAATCGCCTCTTTCATTCCCTTACAATCACAAGCATGGTGGCTTGTTCACTACACTATTAACAGACTCCCATTCCCTTCAGGCAAGTATCAAGGTGTTTCTTCCCACATTTACTACATGATTGAAATTCAAAATTTCCCTTCTTCCCCTTATTTCCATTTCCATAGGGTTCAGCTGATCTCTTCATCACTTGCTTTTCTTTAATGTCATAAGGCATATATAATTCCTTTTCTATCTTGATAAATATGATTCAATAACCTCGTATGATGAGAAGGATTGTGAGACTAATGCTCGGTGGATAAATAGTTTTAACCCATCAAGGAATCTGTCAATATTACACATTGGGTTACGTATATAATTAGCTGCATGGCTTGTTTTCCTTGAAAAGTTAGCCTCATGCTTTGTGACATTCTTATCCTCCTTTTTCCTCAAAGTCAGAAATTGTCTTTCCATATCTTCTTGAAGGTCACAATGAATTTATTTTCCTAGGAAAAGTTATTTAAACACCCTCCATTCAATATTTGATACTTTTTTATCATCCTTTTTGTTTTAAATTAATGACCACAATTGATCTACATCTCCCATAAGGCGATAAATTGCAATGATAACTTTTTCCCTTTCGCTACCCCTGAAAGCATGAAATATTTTCTCTATTAAACTTATCCATTTCTCATCGAAAAATGTATTTGTAGTCCCATTAAATATTGGTGGTCATTTACTCATGAAGAGGTCTGACATTGACCCTTTGTATTGTGGATCTAGGTGTTCCATATGGGTAGGGTTATTATTCATAACCTGAGTGATTTGTCCCAAAATGGTTATAAGTTGTTCATCACTATTTTTATCACTAGCTCTAATAAAATTATCTTGAGTAGGAGGGAAATCCCTTGATGGATTATGTGTACCAATACGGTTTCCATTCCTTCCACTTGGTGCCATTTCTAATCAATGGAATACACTAGATTAGTTTATGAAATGAAATACATAATTCCAAACTCGTAAAATACCTTATATAAATTGAAAAGTTTATGCATATAATCAATAATCATAAAAAATGTTTTATTTGAGGAGTTATTTACTCATAAATACATCCTAATGGTTTGTATAGAAAATGTGAATTATCCTAAGCATATCCCCCAGGAGTATCCTAACCAAGAGTGCAGCAAGGCCCATTGTCGTTTACCATGATACCCCAGGTCAAGCCCAAAACTCCTTGTTAGTGTTTTCACTCATAGGTACATCTTTTCTATAACCACATCTACTTACATTTATCCATATAGGGATGTATTGCTTGTAATGTACACAAAATCTCTACATTACCTAAATTCTATGATGTTCTTCTATACTAATCCTCAAATTCAATAATAGGGTAATGTTTTCTAATTAGAGTTTTTCTAAATATAGCTTCCAAAGATTGTACTAAACTTTCTCTAATACCAACTATAACGCCCCAACCCTAGTTAAAGAGATTTAGTGCAATATTACATAACATTGACATGATCACATGGGATCAAATCCGGAAAGACCGATCATTTTAGTAGCATTGTAAGTACTAGATACAAACATAAGTTTTATATTATATTATGAAATGAAAAACAAAAAAACATTGTGTCTCCTTTTAACAGATTCATCTCACTTATACTATCCCTTTACTTTTGTCATAATATACTTCTTTGCATCTTGGGAAAACTAAAACATGGAATGGGGTTATCTTAGGTGCTCAGTAAGGATTCCAATATGGCATAACCATTGATAAATAAGCATAAATATTTAAGGCAATGTATAAGAAAAAAACAAGTCTTTTAAACTTAAACTTCGGCATAGCGTGGCTAAGATAAATCAAATAATGAAATTTACTTATTCACATGGATATTCTAATAGTCGAATAATCACATGTAATATCAATAGAAATTATCATGATGATGGAATGCATAATGACGGACATCATAACCACATAGTCAAGGCCTCGTTCCAATACTACAAATAATATTTTTTCAAGGACTTGGGCCAAGACACTAGATTGTCTCATGAGACCTACCGATTCATCGAGGAACTATATCGGGCTCCACCTGTCACTTACTAAGTCCAATGAATTCTTCATATGAAAAGGTGGGATCATAACATAAACATTCATATAAAAACTAGCATACGAAATGTTAACACTTTAACCATAAACCATGAATCGTATAAAAATAAAACTACCACAATCAAACATATCCTAAAACCATCAATACAATATGGATGATTGTATCATAATAAATCAACGTCAGACAAGTGTAAAATCCATCAAAGGATATTGACATATAATAAATAAAAACTATTTGAGAGAAATATCTATTTATATTTTGAAATAATTTAAAAGTCACATAATTTTAAAATAAATCATTTATTTTGAAATTATTCTTATTGTACAGGAAGCTTTGAAGATGTTATAATGGCGAAAAGTAGCTTCACTCGACGTATAAGACAAAAAACATTATTTCCTTAATTTTCTCTAAAAGTTCGTAAGGGACCATATTTGGAAAACGACTGAACGATTCCATTATAAATATTTTATAAAAAGTAAAACAAGGGTATACATGAATTTAACCCATAATCTAGGAAATTGGAAAAAACATTTTTGAGATACAATTTTATAAAACATGGTTGTGGATAATAAAGAGGTTCCAGTAGATACTCACGAATAAACCATCTCATATAATGAAGAGACTGTTGAATTAACCCTTACAATGAACTTTTCCTTGATCGAGTGTACATTTAACACATGTATAATAGATAAAACATTTTTATTAAATTATTCAAGAACTACAAACATAAATATGATTTCATATAGAATCTTCTAATATTGCATTGTTAATAATATTTCAACAGTATCCTTGTTTCGGGTGTTAACTAATTCGTTTCCTTTATATATTTGGCTACATAATCCATGTTTGTTATGGATAGGATGTATTTGATTCATATATATAATTATATTAAGTTCTTAAACATTATTTTTAGTCATAAAATGAAATTATTCTTGAATTGTTATGATGGAGAATGTATTTCATCACGTTTGTGGAGACGGTAACCCATACGTACGCATGAGCAACAATATCATTATATTGATGGTGAAATAATGTGTAATTGGATGTAATATAATATATAAAGTATCCGCAACACTTTATATTTATTATTCACATCAGTTATACTCATTATTACACTAATCTAGATAATGAAGTGTTTGAATAACAAACAACACCACGACTTGGAGATGGAAAGTCATACATACGCACATATGGTTACTTATCATTAAAAGGATGGATATAATAATGAATATGGTTGTACTATATTTATAATAACATCACTGTATTTATAAGGTACTAGTTTTACTATTTTGGTAAGTAAACAACAAAGAAAGAGTAAGTGAAAGATAAAAAGAACTTTGAAAGAGGTGGTGAAATTATTTCCTCTTCTTCGGGTGTTTCCTTTTGAGTTGATCAAAAGGGCTCCTTAGGTTGTATTTCTAATCAAATTAAGGCCTCTAGGTCGATGTGAGGATATTTGGGAGGATATTTGAGTAGGGTTTGGAGGAGACAAATGGCTTTGGAGGTGTGATTTTTTGAGATGGGGAAGTACCCTTTTTTAAGAGAGGTGGGGGTCACATTAGGAAAAGCTCAATCTATTATTTTATTATACAAAATATTTGGTTTATAATGGCTTCAATATGAATTATTTCATGGATAAAGTGGATGTGGGTCGAAAAAATCTCATCTAATTGGTTTTGAATAGGTTAAAGTCACCATATTAACCTTATCATTTATATTTAACTCCAAGTTAAATAGTTAAACTTTTACCATGTATAATTATATTCATACAATAAATGGTTAATAAACATACTATAAAAAGCCAAGATAACCACAAGTGGTTATTTATTGATATATATATTCTTAAATATTTCCTTTGGAAGAACCATAGATTTTTAAAAATATTGTATCAATTAATAATATATTATTTGTTTTAGAAACTCATTTATGTCTATTTTGACACTATTTGGTATTTAGTTTTTATGAAAGTCATTACAACTTTATCACTTTGAAAAAATTTATTTAATAAACCATAACATGTCATATTAACATTGAAAATTAGTGGATTTTATCAGAAGACTCAATTTACATTTATTTGGATATTTATAATATAAATTATTTTAATCATTCATTAATAAGGTAATTACTGCATCATCATTGTGTCATAAATAAATTTAATTATTTAATGTCTAATATTTATATATTAAATACCATTATTTGGGAAATATTTATATATTTATAATGAATATTTATTTTAAAATTTATCTTATTTATAAACCTATATTAAAAATAGTTTAGTTATTAAAATTTGAATTTAACACTTTTTACTCTTCTTTTAAATAAAATAATAATAAATGTCCAAATCTAATCCAAGTGGACCAAAAGAATCATATTTTATTTCTAAGGTTGATTTTGGCTGAAATAAACTTATCCAATAGAATTGGGAAATTTTTAGGATGGTAATTGTTTCCCATACATAGTGATATAACACAAAAAAATGAGCTCAATTCCATGATCTGAAAACATTCTAGTATCTTGTCAACCCTGAAAATAGTGAAATACAAAAAAATAATGTTCTGATATCTCTTTGTAACACCCGTACCCAAATTCCACTGATAGTGCCTTGAGAAGAAACACTATATGGCCTAAGACACACAACCAGATAGACTATAGGATGCCAACAAATGGGAAGGGACCATGAGGTCAAAATGAGGAGACTAAAAATTTATTATTATAGTTCAAAACACAATATAAAAAAATAGAACACGTACAAAATCAATTTAAACATCAAAAAAATCCTAATTATTCAATAAAATGATTTTTTCACTAAATAAAATAATAAATGAATGTACCATGCATACCAAAATGGGCCCTCATGGGAGAATTATGTACAAGAAGTATGATAAAATAATAAACTAATCTGAGGATAATATAATATTAAAAATTGTTCATGAGTATTTCCTAGTCCCTTTTCAATTTTATGACCTAGAATGTTTATCCAGAACAAATCAAATGTAGGCCTTTCCTTAATCTTATCCCTATAACAAATAAACAGATCATATTGGGTGCCCATATTCCACATAAACCTGATTAGGGAATGGTTAAAACTCTATATAAAACCACCGATTAAATCAATAATATAACTTGTATAGAAAAAATTGGAATTCAAATGTTATACTAATAATAAGATACTAAATTGAATAAAAATTAATCAATAGATAATGTGTAATCTCTAATATAGGAATCCATAGAAACACATAAGGTAGGACCTTCCAACATTGGATAACACCATTGGTTATCTAATTTCATGGATGGATCACACCACTCGTTCTTATTTCATTTAAAAAGGAAAAAGTAACCATGAAAATGAAACATAAATAATTCCATATTGTCTTTAACATGTATTCCTCCATATCAAATCCAATTCAATGTCACAGGAATTCATCCAGGATATTCATCCTAGTACTATCAAAGAAAATACATTGAAACTATTGTGGTAATTAACTAAAATAAATCTAAGGAACCACTAGTCAAGAAAATTAATATTAATAATCTTGATAGCAGTCATGGACCAAAACAAGGGCATTACATATTGTAAAATCATGATGAATATTGGGAGCCCATCCTTCTGCATTCAAAAGTTTACCCAAAGAAAATCTACATAATTAATCCATGACATAAATAAATAATACCTAACTAAAATCCATTGGTGTTTGCAACACCCTAATATTTTAAAATAATTATATTAAGTTTGAGAGCATACAGGACAAACAACATGAAACCTAAATGGATAAAAAATTTATTATTTTAATAAGACTGTAATATAATAGCCATTAAATTTGTGGGTATGAATAAAAACAATCAAATTATGAAATATATATATAAATATCAAAATCAATATTATTTTAATGAATAATTCATAGGAAATAATAAATATATATTTAGTAATGTTATAATATTCTCGAAAAATAAATTTCCCTCACAAATTTTTTTTATTACATTTTGTGATCAAATATTATATTTTTTCCACTTTTAGAAAATTTATTTGATATAATAAACCTATTTTTTGATATCTGAAAAATAAAAAAATCATATGTTATTTTTTGGGTTTTTTGAAATACTTAATTTCTAAAAAATTGCGAAAAATTATTATTTTTATAGAGAACATCTTTTTGATTTCAAGCGTTTCCAAAATTCCATTTTATTTCTAAATTTTTTATTTATTTTTTTATTATATTATTATTAATTTAATGATGTTTATTGGAATAAATTTTAAATTTTAAATTTTAATAAAAATATTCTTATGTTTTAAAATGCATTTTTCTAAAAAAATTATTTTTTTTGTTTTTTATCTTAAATTAATTTCATTCGGTTTTGGAGAGTGAATATTGAAAAATACATTGAATATTTGGAAATTAGAAGATAAAATTTTGTAAATTCCATTTTTTTAGTTTTTTTCAACAAGAATAGTAACCATAGTAAAAAAATTTGAACTCAGTAAATGGAAAACATGATAAATAGGGGTAAAACATTAGTATTAGGCATTAAATTTTATCAAACAATTCACAATATTCTATTTGATGATTAGAGTTATGAACTTTCTATCATAGAAGAATTAATATTTCCATTTGGTTCCATTTTTCTGACATTACAAGTATATTAATTTAAGAAAAGAATAAATATATAATGCAACTCTATCAATTTTAGTTTCTTTGAAGTATTCAAATAAAGATAAAAAGAGGATATGTTTAGTTATAAATGCTTATTTTAAATATGTGTTAAATTTTTTATCATGTAATTTTATTTTTAATTATTTGTGATTGAAATATTACCTTAAATTCATATTAAACAACAATATATAATTTATAATCATATTTTTAAAACAAAATAAGTGATTTTAAGGATATTAAATGTAAAAAAATTCGATAAATAATTTTTTTCTTGTAATTTTATTGATTATATTTATCACATTACATATTATTAAATTTTCTATTTTCAATTTCAATTTCCATCATGTTCATTTAGTGGATTGTTTTTTGAATATGTTGAAAATAATATTAATGATATTTTATGAAAATAATATTTTACTAAATTATTAGAAGAACAAAAAAATCATGAAAGGGAACATGGTGGATAATATACGGTTTAAAATTTCATATGTTAGACTACTATGATCCAATGTTAACTCTATAAGTAAAATTATAATCCTTTACATGTGAAATGTTTATATCATCATATGAGTAATAATTGTTTAGGAAGGGGTTAATAAAAAATATAACCTTTAAATTGGAACCATAACATGTATAAATTATTTTGGGTGATGATATTTCAACCAAATATTATTTTATAGAGAATTTTTATCCATTTAAAAGAATTTTTCTTTAATAATTACTTAATTATATTTTAATCTTCGTTTAATTCCAAGTGTGAAATTTCCCTAAATTGTAGAAGGACCCTCATTCTCTCTTTTAATTACACTATATTTTTGATTAAAACATAACTAATGCCTACCCATTTCTCTTATATACATCCTTATAAACTTATTAATGCTGTTATTATTCCCAAAATACCAACATTAGGCCCCTTAAGAGGAAATCAATCACAAAACATCCTTGGTTAACCCCAAATTGGTCACCCCAATCAGCCCACAACATGGCTTGAGCGGTGTTCCCAGTCCTCTATGGATAGAAACTAGTGTTAAGTTTGATGAATGCTATTTTTTTTATTTTTTGACCTGAGAAATAGATAAATAAAATAATTGAAAAATGAACAAAAAACTAAATTTGATGTAAAAAATAAATAGAGTCGGACATACCTATATGTGACCACATTGGTCACCTAAATCCATTGAAAAAAATCACTCCAAGATATAAATTGAGTTTTCTCGAACTTTAACTAGAAAATGATAAGGAATATAGTCATGAGAATTAAAACTCCGAATGTGTGTTCGAATTAACTAGTCAATATTTACTACTTTAATACAGAAATCCAACTATTCTAGATTTAAAATAAGATATATATATATATATATATAATATAATTTATTACATTCATTTCAAACAAATTATCAAGATTTCATTTTTTATGTAAACCCATTTTCCCATAAGCATTTATAATTATTTCTATAAGATGATAAAAGTATTATGTCCATCTAGAAGCATAATAGTACAATAATTAAACAATTTTTTATTTTAGACAATATAAAGGGGATAATCAAAAGATAATTTTTCCATAGTAACACAAAAAAGTAGAGTGAAATAGATCAAGAACCATGAGAAACTCCTAATTAGGTATGAAAAATAGGTCTTATGATCATTATACATTAGTGATAGAACCATATAATATGTTCTAATTTATGATATGATTTAGTGGGAGAAGATAAAATTTTATCAATCCAAAAAACATCATTATACTCTTTATTTTATGTTTTAGTGTAATCCTACCAGGGAGCAGGTATTAATGCCTTGTCCACTCAACCAGCGTTCTAGTCCTTTGAAACCCACCTAGGTACACAGGGTACGTAATTGCTACATTAAAATGGAGTTGATTTTTTATCATTATATAAAACATATATATTTTACATTATTTAAATAAAAAATCATCCATATTCCCATATATGATCACCCTTCATAATTTCAACAACATTACAAGTCACACAATCCAAACACAAGTCTCTTTACCATGCAGATAGAATAAATCCCATATTTAATAGATACACAACATTTCCTAAACTAGGGAGAATTACTTTAGATTTTTTTTCCATTTTTCTGTAACTAGTGAAAGTTCCAACAAGCCTCATATTTTTAATAAAATACATTAAATTTGAATATATGGTTGAAATCATGTTTTAACATGTAATTCTCATTTTGGTTTCCTATGAAAATCATAAAAAACAAGTGAAATCTATTTAAAATAGTCATAACTAATATTTATGGAACATAAATACTAAATAATGATAAAAATTTATTTTAAAAACTCTAGAGATCCCGGAGATCAAATTGAATGACCAGAAATAGGGAACATTACTTATAACACATTGACTTTGAGTATGGAAACCAAATTCTTTTTCAGACTACCATGCAAATAAATAAGCCCATAGATATATTTATTTATAATATTTTAACCAATGTACATATTCCCCATTCCATAAGAAAATATTTAAATGGAGGTTACATATATATGTGTGTGTGAGAGAGAGAGAGAGAGGGAGAGAGAGATTCTATGTGTGCACTTACTTGTGTATACACATGAAAGTCGACTTTGAAAATGGTGGCTTAAGACCCCCTAAAGGAGTTTTGAGATGCACTAGGTAAATAAAAGGAATTTAAAAGTGAAAAAATACATAATTAAAATTTATCCAATCATTCAAAAAATGAAACATTACATGAAATTGATGTTGAACCCATTGCCTTAAACAAATGTGGAAATAACCAACATTAATGAGACTTCATAACCACAGTTATCAAGAATTAAGAAACATTGATGCCAAAAATAGGTTAGGGTTTGGATATGGCATGTGTACCACATGGGTGGGGGAGAATTCAATAAAAAATGGATATAGTTGAGCGGGGGAGGACACATTATACACGTTAATATTATAACATGAAACAGTGGTAGAAACATTTGTGAACCAGAGAGAGGAGGTTTGGGGGAGCACACATGAGGGAGCCCTCATGGGGTTCAATCTATTGAGCATGGCGAAGGGAATGGGAAGAAGGAAATCCACTTAATGGGGTTTAATAATATTATTATTAATAATAAAATATTAACAATAATAATAATAATAATTTTCATTTTCATTTTTTTTCAAAAGCCTAGAAATCATTCGTGGTTTGGCTACACCATCTGATAAACCATCTGAAAACCGTGCCCATAGTATATTCCATATACACCATACATTGGAATTACACATGGTTATAGAAACCCTGAACCAATCATGAATTCAACTTTGTAGAAAACAACATACACCCTCACATGGTTTTACACAGCTTCCACTAACAATTTTCTTACTATGCTTATGAAATGAGAAATCAAAAAATTAAATTTTAAAACCTATTTTAGCTGAAAAATATAGAAAAAGGATAAATATGATTAAAAATTTAATTATAATTAATATTTCATGGTCATGGTTTGAAAATTCTTCCCATGATGACACTTTCAAACACTAGAAATTCCCAAGGGATTTAGTTAATCAAGACCACTGAAAGGATGTCAAACTACTCATAGTGAGACATGAAAACATTAAGATCAATGTACCAAAGTTCCCTTTTCAACTAGAACCCGAATATCTACTATCTGATAATAATCCAAATAAATCATCATAAAAAATCACATCAGCCTCCATGGAAAAAACTCACGAGATCAAAGAAGTTGAAATGAAAAATAAATAAATAAGGTTGAGAAACTGTTATTTCCAAAAACCACTCAACGTGGAACACCAAACCTAGAACAAAGAAATAGATATATAAAATTCAACGTGTTTTTTTCATTACCTCTTTAAGAATCCATCACATGACCTATTATTTAAGAAAAACAACACTTAATTGGGGTAGGAAAGGGAAGTGACATGAAATTTCACCACCAATAACACCTTGAATGATGATTTTTCCATGAAAAAATCATGTAGTGGTCTCCCCACCATATTAGGAATATGGGAACACATTTTTTCTAAAGTAAAAAAAACTCAAAAAATATAAATAATACCTATAACAACAGTATGAAATCTCAACATTCCGAGTCACAACTGTATAGCTCAAGAGAAGACATAAATTAGACTCGTGGCGAGTCTCCTATCTATATAAAAACCAATTGTTACAAACCAATCCCTAGAAAAAGTGGGTCCCCAATGAAAGATACCAAAATTAGACCTAATACCAAACCAAGAATCATATTTTATATAAGACAAATGCATCACCAAACAAGCTCAAAATAAAATCTAAACCCATTCAAAAATAATGAAAACCATTCAAATGTACAAATTCACAAAAAAACAACATATATCACAAAATAAATGATTACACCCAAAGAATAAATATAAAATTATCTAAAAAACATACACCCATATGATGGGAATAGTAAATCAACTTCCTTCTTGACATCCAATACAATATATTTTTTCAGCATCCACCACAGGGATGATCTTTTATTTCGTGAAAATATTATGTTAAAGGACTATGGAAAGTTCAATAATTTATAGAACAATATGCTTGCAAGATGTTAAGATATTACAATATTGAAATGGAACTACCTCTTTCACTAGAGTGACTTATATAACCCCCTTTAGGATACCCTAACATCCACACCGAATGGAATGACTTCTTTTAAGCCTAATATGAGTCAGTTATTTCTCCCTATCTCGAAAAAAAAAGGTATAAAATCACCCAAAAAACTACCCATGATCAAATTATTTGAAAGGATTCAGATCCACCACTTGATCAACAGTCTAAGAAGAGTTTTCAATGAGAATACACAGAGAAGCAATTATTATTCATTTTTCCATATACTTCTAACAACATAATTTTGAAAAGTTAAAACCACTAATTTGAAGCCCACATTAATTAAAAAGACCAAAATTCACATATAAAATAATTTAATTCACCTCAATGACTAATAATCTATAATTTTTACTAAGACACTTCTGTGGAATACACTTAAAACAAAAAACATAGAACCACACTAATGAAAATAAAAAATAAAAATATCCACATATCTATCATAAAAAATAGCCTATACTCAAAATATCATTCCAGTACTACCACCCACATATCAAATCCTAACCCATAAAAAGAAAAACTATTATCATGAAAATAAAACACTAAAAAACTAGTCCCTCATTTTCAAAAAAAATAAAATTCCCCTTTTTTGAACTGTTTCCAAAAAACAAAACAACCATAAAAATATAATAACTCCCCATTGGTATTACATGATGCCTCACATATATAAATCCTTGTGATAGCTCATGAACCCATCCACACATACAAATAACCATTCAATACTTGCATATATATATATATCTGTGTGTGTGTGTGTGTGTTAATTCAAAGGAATGAAAAGGGTAAAAACAAGACATTCCCATTTCCAAATCTAAACATCGAACCCAAATTTCAATTCTCAACCAATTTTCGAAGCCACCACTTATCCTTAAGGAAAAAATTTCCATATTCTAAAGAAAATTTAATTTAACATTTCCAAAAACATTTCTAGAATTCTAAAATATTTCCCAAAACACGTTCCATTTTTATAACAACACATTCCATCATCAGGGTATCTTAGGATTACATTTAAAAATCAAATTAAAATAAACCAATTACCCTTTATAAATATATTGTAAAACCCAAAAAAATAAAAAATACCATGAACAAACATAAGGAACCCAACAATAAATCAAAAATCCCAAAACTCTAAGAGGACCTATTACTGCAAATGGCTTTGGCTGCACAGTTCATTGTGTTGTGTGATAGGTACATGAGTAAACAAAAAAATAACATTTGTAGTTTAATGTATTTTAATGTTTTTTAATACCATTTACAATAACCATGAACCCTATTAGTCCTTCTTATAACAAGAACTAAATCCTTAACACCAACTATAGTCATTAAAATAGAACCCAATTACCTTGAAAACACCCAATAGATATGGTTAAATATTTAGGCAGAACTGCACAATGCCACTCTAAAATTTTAATAATCCTTCTTAATAGGTTGTGTTCAAGATCCCACCCACCAATGACCACTTTAATTAGGAAGATATTATTACCAAATGACCAGAAATTCCCAAATAATAAGCATTAATTCCTCAGGTAACATATTGTTATGACCCAACCCTTGTAGACCCTAAACTATTAACCCATGTTAGTAAACATCAGGTCTATTTATGCAAGCCCAATCCTCCCATTCTAGAATATATGTTTTGGCATCATGTATACATAATTTTGTGAAAAAATGAGCATGAACAATAGATAAATAAATAAATAAAAATAGTATAAAAAAAATAATATGACTTAAGAAAAATCAATAAACAATACATACCAATATATGAACCCATGGGTCACCTCCAACCATAGAATGTGAATAAATCCATGAGTGAACCACAACTGGGTAGAATCTAAACTGGAAAAAAATACAAATAAAATATTTATGACAATTAAAAATCTATATGCATGCCCGAATGAAATACTCCACATTCAATATATTTAAATAGAAACAAATTCATTCTGGATTAAAACAAATCATTTAGAGAGTAAGGCTTTCTATTCATTTTAATAAAAGTATCATGAAAACATTTTTAAGAAAGGCCATTCCCAGCACAATTTTTTAATTTTTTCTAATAAATTCTAAAACAAGTGTTCCAATATGGATTCATAACAGAATAGAATGTATCCATGCTTATTTTTATTGTAAATAATAATATAGAACTATTTATAATTCCATTTTATAATTGTAAAAATGAACTATGGTAAAAGATAGAACAAACCATGGAAAATTATCAAGTAGTTATGTTAACTAGTTCCAAGAATCTCGTACCTTCGTGGTTGAAACATATAATCATTGCTCATGTATGAGATTCTAGAGTTGTCAAAGAAAATTTCTAGAATTACCCAAAACATCATCATATAATTTAGTTAATTTTGTAGTGTAATACCTCTAGGGATTCTGGGTTAGTCCCCTACTAACTCAATCAACAACAAAGTCCTTAGAAACTTTCCTCGGCACTCTGGGAACCCATGTTCCTAATTCAAATGGAGGTGAGTTTTCTATCAAACTTCCACAAATTTAAATAACAATTCATTAAAAAAAATTGTCACACATATTCTAACCTATGATCTCCCTTCACATGAACATCGCCTTTCCAAGTCACACAAACATTACAAAAGTCTCTTCACCAAGAACATTTTCCAAATCACACGTCAAATTGAAGCACCACATTTCCAAAACCATGAGTTATTATTTAAAGGTTTTTTACATTTTTATTAAACAATTTAAATTTATTACAAGGCCACAAGTTTTTAATAAAACAAAATTACATTTGAAAAAATGGTTGAAATCTTGTTTTAACATGTAAAACCCATATTATTAGCTTAAGAAAACCATGAAAAACAAGAGGAAACTCATATTTAAAATTCATAACCAATTTTCATTGCATATAAATACTTCATAATAATAAAAGTTTCTATTATACCACTCTATAAATAAAGGAGTTGAAATTAAAGACTCAAACATAGGGAAATGACCTTAATACTCTTCCCCTCAGATGATGGAAACCCAAATCTTATTCAAAATTAAACACATACTCACCTTAACTTATATATATATATAATCTTTGACCTAGTTTACATATTTCACATTCCATGAGTGAATATTTATAAGGAGTATATATATATATATATATTCATGCTTCACTGGTTCATACACATTCTTGTTACCTACAACAATTGAGGATCACAACCACCTCAATGTGTTCCCAGACACACAAGAAAAATATATATAACCCAACATTCACAAAAAACAATGTTAAAATTTGTCTGATGGATAAAAATGAAATAAGACTTACAAAAAAATGATGGATTACCCACTTAATTCAACATTCTTGTCAAGAAACAGAATTAATGGGACTTGAGAACCCTATATATCAAGATACCAAAAAACTTTAAACCCAAAATTGGTCTAGGTTTTGACATGAGAACATGAATCACATGGGGGAGAAATA
The DNA here is from genome assembly GCA_963277665.1 of Viscum album. NCBI lineage: Eukaryota > Viridiplantae > Streptophyta > Magnoliopsida > Santalales > Viscaceae > Viscum > Viscum album. The sequence continues at coordinate 2,144,696,212 of OY728156.1, forward strand.
AAACTATGTATGTTTTAAATAAATAAGCATAGGGGGACTAATTATTACCAGAAAATTTCACTCCCTGAAATAGTGTAAGAAATTCTCAAGAACGAGATGTAGGATGGTAAGTGGAGTACACGTGAGAGTGCCCTCCTGAGGACTTGGTGTGTCGATCATGGAGTGGGGAGGGGGAAGAAAGAAATACCCTTTTAGGGTTTTAATAATAACATTAGTATTATTATTATATGAAAGCTATTATTATTATTATTAATTAAACTTTTATTTTATTTTATTTTACTTTCATAAAAATCCTGGAAACTGTACAAGATTCAGCCACATGTTGTCTGAATCATACACCAAATATGAGCCTATAAAGAAGGATCTAGACACAGCTCATGGATATGATAGAAAATAATGGATACAATATTATATCCATGAGTTCAAATTTGTTATAATCTATAGAAACACTCACATGGTCTTCACATAGTTTCTACTATCTTTGTGTTCACCAAACACCAATGGTGAAAAATCAAGCAAAATTAAAATTTTAAAATTTGAACCATCTTAAAAAAATCCATATTAGAATTTAAAATTTTAGTTTTATTAATAAAACATGTTCATGGTGTGACAATATATAAATTATATCTACCAAAAAGTGGATTTAATTGACATTTCAAAGCCTAGATAACGTGCGGTAATGGATTTTTAGTCTCAAATTTATTTCTTAGAGACAAATTCCATAATGATCGCTCATTTATTTTATGCAGTGTATATATTATCCCTTTGAAATTTTATATCTTGAATATCCATTTGTCATTATATTTATTGTTTCATTTGATGTTATTGTTTCATGGATATTATGTTTAAATATCAACCAAACATAAATAGGATTTACATTAGAATTTAATTTTTTATCATTATTTTTTTATTATATTCCTAATGATGAAATTTTATTATATACCTCTAACAAACACATTATTTTTGTTATCCACTATTTTTTTTCTAGATATTATTATTTTTTAATTTTAATTTCCCTTCTATAAGAACTCTATTTAATAAAAAAATTTAGATAAGAGTAACTTCATTTCTATCCTCAGAGAATATTAGGTTTTCATCAACATAAATGTTTTCATAAAAAAAATTTAATAATTTTTTTAATATTCTATAATAACTTTTAAAAGTAAATTTTAACCATTATTGACATTAATAAATAAATAAGAATATTTTTTCTGTTTCTAAATGAGGTACTTTTTACTTTTTTTAGAAATATGAAATTAATATTTGTATTAACATACATGACATGAATAGAATTAACCTCTATCATGAATAATTACTAATTTTAAAATTATATTAAAATTTTCCATCATTTTTTTAATATAAATTTTTTCCTTAATATTTTGGAAACTTCTAGATGTTTAATAGTTTACTTCAAATTGAAAAGGTTTTATCCCTTATAAAATATTCGAGTGATCTCTTAAATTAATTTTTCTTCCATGGTTTTATCCTAAGTAGTTACATAAAATTAATTGGGATATGATCAAATGATACTTTCCACATTTATTCTTTATATATCATATTATGAATATGATTTATAGATGATTCAATGAAACCCATTTATTTTTAATGGGTTAAATATGTTATAAAATTTATTTCTTTTACATGGGTATGATTTGATGAGATTTTTATGTAACCTATTTATTATGAATGGGTTATGATATATGATAAATGATTTGTGATTTTATGAATGACATATTAATGTATTATGATCATGTTGTGGGTGGGATGAGAATTTTATATCTCTCCAATGTCTTATGTAAATATTGATAACTCGTGAGATAAATTTTATATGTGTGAACATAATTAAATTTTAAAATGTATTTGAATTTTGTTGTATTTGATGTCCATAATATTTTGGGTATAATTCATTTTTATATCCATGGGATTATGTGTTGACTTGGAATTATTGTCCATATGATTATGTGTGTATTTTTATATCATTACCAAAATATTATTCATGGACCTATATTTCATGATTATAAGTTTATGTGAGGGCTAGATGTCATGTCTGTAACAAAATTAGTGAACCCATAACTATTTATACATGTTAAAAAATTTTTAAGAATTTTTTATATTATAACTATACATCATCTATCTTATGATATCTTGGATCATGTTATTTGATTCCATTATGATTCAAATATTATGAACAACCAAATTTATTCCTCGACTAAAGATTATGATCAATGACATAGAGGGTAATGTTATTAAATTTTATTCTCCAGATATCTTACCCATTTTCCCATGATATACTTATGTTATCCTTAATATATCATTTATTTTCCCTTATAAAGGATATGAGATGGCTATTTATTTTGTTTCCATTACTCATGATATGGAGAGAATTTTTTTAGGGTATGTATTAGAAGAGTTTTATGTGGGATGACATTTAAGGGAGATATTGAAGATATCTCAGGAAAAAATTATATTTGTAATGTAGTCTCAAAAAGAACTAAAAATTGTGGTCTTCAACCATATATTTGTTAAATATATTAAATATTAATCTATTAATATGTAATATATATATATATAATTATTGTGTTTCTATATTTAGTATCACAAGAAAAATTAGGGATATGATCCTTGGAATCCATTACATGTGAAAAATGATTGAGGCATGAATCTCCACACAAGGACTTCATTAAGAATTCGATATGACTAGGGATAATTATTAGTGATCAACTCTAGAGGTGTATTTGCCTATGTAGAACTCTTATTGGTATCAATTATATCCCAATAGTTTTTAGATTTTGATATTGTAGTTGTAATAAGGGTATATTCTTGTTCTATCCTTGGATATTATGAATAGAAAACATTTGTGAAAACCTTGGAGAAATTGTTAAGTATAAATAAAGTTAAAAAAATTGTGTTGAATCAAGATTTTTTAAAAATATATCCCCTGGTTGATATTATATGTTTACATGGTTTTATAATAGATGTATCTAGTGGTAATACCACTGAATGAGTTTTTTGAGAATATGTCGGCCATTATTCTAATGCATAGTGTGAGTACCCTTGCTACGAACCTAGTTGGACACTCTCAGATGATATTCCTGAGTTAATTTATATTTTATTTAAAAAACATCAATAATTGTTTGAATATATTATGATCAATGATGGAATAGGCTAATCCTAAGTAATAATAAATTTAAAAGGCTATTTTATGATTTAGAAATACTATAATTTTTTCCATGATCACGTCATTTCCTACTATAATCATTATTTCTCGTACTATAATTTTATATTTATTATATTTCTAGAACTAGGTGTAAATGTGTTAAAATTGAATGTGATGGATGATTAAATTATTTTCGTTATTATAAAACATTTTAAAAATGATCTATATTGTAAAACCATATAATTATCCCTCATTATCTATCACCTTATTTGATTAAAAACTATAACTTCAGTGAGATTTTTTACACACATAATGGGGAAAAATTTTGTTTCATGAATACCATGGATGAAATAATTATTAAATTCCTACATATATATAATATGGGAATAATCAATTAATGAAATGACTTAGATAAGCAAGAATACATTTTCGGAGTGAAAAAAGGACATAAATAAATTAATATCGAATAAAAAATTAAAGGATTGTTTAACACAACAGATGATAATAACAATTTCCCTATGCCATTATAAACAGTTTCATATTTAATGGGGAATATATAGTCATTAAAAAAATAAATTTCATAAGGTAAACTAATGAATAAAATTAGCAAGGTTATATGAGTAAAGGGTTTGTTGTTGATGATAAAGATACAAAAAAATACACAAATAAGGATGTATGTATTACAGAATAAGATGATGGTTTCTAGTTAATTTTTTAATAAGTAAGTTTAATTATGTATGTTTTTATGAAATGGAATTCAAGAATTATATTATATAGGTATCTTATTATAATTTATTTCCTATTTATAGGAGTCAAGAATCTTGTATGGATTTTTTGTAGAAGTTTTTCAATATATATTTACATGTATATATTGAATAAAATCTATATCCATGAAAAGAAATTCATTGTTGGGGTGATATTTTATAAAAAACTCATGATTAAGGTAAATATTATCATTAATATGTTCCATAATATTAGACAAAAATGTGTAGTTTTGATAATGAGATGATTAGTATTGATAATTTATAAGAGATGGTATTGATGACTTTTGAACTGATTAGTCATTTGATGAAATTGTATTTTATGTTATCATTGATAAAATATAAATAATTTTGTGATTAATGGAATATATTCAATAGTATATGATTTTTTATGAGGAATAAGGATCAATTAATATTTAAAAGAATATATTTTTTTCATTGAGTTTTTACGTTGATTCATATTATTTTAATGTTTTTAAGAAATCAAGGTATTCACATGTTTAGTAAGTGAAATTAAGAGCTGTTTTATATTACATGGGTGAAATTTTTAATTTTGTGTTGAAAAAATAGTAACCTTATTTCATTTTTTTTATATTTTTTTAATAATCATTTTTTTGTATGTGTTTTAAGGTTACTCGTTTATGCAAATTATTATGTAGAACTCTTGGGGTTACTATTAAGGGTTAAGTTATGAATATATGATTTTTCCATATTGGACAACTATTATTGTAGATTTTTATTTTGGTAAATATATACAGATATGGGGAATGAATTATGGATACTATAACCCCTTAAATGTTAATTTCTGTGCTTCTAGCAAGAAAAGATAATCATCATTTCATGTAATATGAAAAAAGTTGAAATTTATTGAAGAAAAAATGATGAAATTATTCTTATGAAATGGAAATAAAAAATTTATGTCTTGTTTTGTTATCTATATTAAAATTAAAATAATCCATCATCCTGAGAAAAAGGAAATTGAAAATAAAATATTATCCTTTATCTTCATTTATGATTAATTTTTTCTCTTTTACTCATCCTCGGTTTATGGTTTTGTGGTTGTTAACTTTTCCCTCATCATGTTATGTATAACTCTATATTAGTGTTTGGATGATTTTCTCCTCTAATATGTCTAAATTTGAACTTCCCACCAATGTTGTAATTATATGGAAACAACAATAATGAGTTTTTTAGGTATCATTATTATTCCATACTTTCAATTTTTAAAGGAAACTTCATTAACTAGTTTTACAATATGGGTTTTCAGAAAAGGAATTTTCATATATGAAACACTTAATTATCGAGAAAAAAGTTAAAATTTCAAGGGTACATTTTAATAAAGCTGTCTAAATTTAACACCTAGAGATTTTAAAATTATAAAATTATTTATGATAGCATATACATTATGAAACACTGAGCTTAAACCAAACAAAAAAATAGTATTAATTAAAATTGAAAAATATAACATATCTATTGAATTGGTGGGTATGAGAAGGAATAAAAACATTATGAAATACATACATACATATAAATATATAATAGTACAATTCAATAATAATTTATTTAAAAATTATTAGGAAGTAAGAATTAAATTTTTAGTAATGATATATTATTATTAAGAAAAACTTTTCGCCAAAAATTAATTTCATATCTTATTCTGATAAAATATAATATTTAAATTTTAATTAATATAGAAAATTTATTTTAAAAAAAAATAAATCAATATATCCAAATTAGTGTAGAATTAATATTTTTCATGTTTATAAAAAATTTTATTTTCCTATAAGTTGTGAAAAATACAGAGTTTTATAGAAAACGTTATTTTTTTCAAATATGTAAAAAGTCTCATTTAAAAAAAATTTCTTTAAAAGTAAGTAATAGATATATTATATTATTAATAATATAGGTAATTTCATCAGAATTATTATTTTTTTGTCGAAAATAGTATATAATATTTTAATTATATAATGAAATTTTTCTAAACTACTATTTCTCGTTAAGTTTTGTGTTTTTATCTTAAATTAATTTATGAAACTACAACAGATTGAATCATAGGAATTTGATTCCATTTTTGGAATGAAGAGGTTAAAATTTGGAAAATATGGTTGTTATATATTTTATCAATATGAATTGAAACCATAATAAATATTTCTCACATTAGTAATAGAAAAATAGGTAAAATTGAGCTAAAAAGTGGGATATAGCTTTACCATTTGTCCAAATCATTATTTTTTCCTATTGGATGTTTTTGGAAAATTCCATCCATTTATCTAATATATTTCTACTAGGGTAAATTTTGCATTGAATATGTCCTTTATATTAACTAAAGAATAGAATAAATACAATATTGAACTCTTTAAAATTTAATATTTCAAAAAAATACATATGGAGAAAAAGAGTGAAATTTCTGTTCCAAATAATTATTTTAAAAACTAATTAATTTTTTATCTTGGAAACATTTTTTACTTGTTAGTGATATCATAATTACTTTAAATGATTGTATAGTGTTGACACCGTATTTATTCAATTAATAATAAAATAAAATAAATGAATTTAAAAATAAAAAATGTAATACAATTTGAGTAAATAATTATGTTCCAAAAATTTTATAGATTAATATAACATATTCATGGTTTATAAATGGTATTTATTCAGAATAAATTTAATTCTTGTTTCTTTAAAATTAAAATTATATTAATAGTTTCAAAAATACAATAAATGATATTATAAAAAATAATATTTTACTTAATTCTGTAAGAATCATAAAAATAATTGAAATAGTACAAGGTGGATAAGATGATATCTAAAATGACATTCCATCGACATTTATTATTAAACATTATCCTTATAAGTAAAATATTAACCCATTATGTTTGAAAAAGGCATTACTGTAGTCAATGATAAAATGACTAATGAAGGAAATCAGTAAAAAGATAAGCCATAATATTGAAAAAGACCTATATGAATTTCATAAGTAGAAGGATAATTTGAAATTATCCTTGTCTTAGTCAAATAAATAGTCATTTGGGTGTGTTTTTTATGAAAATAAATATATTTTAATTAAATATTTATAGTAATTATAGGATTTTCCTGGCTTTACCTTATAAATGTACAATAACTCCCTTTTTTTATTACACAACATTGAACATCCTAGCATGACCAAAACCTTACCATATCTCTTCTAAAGATTTCAATCCACGTTTTAGTGTTAATGGTCATTCCAAAACACCATCATTGGGACCCTTAATATGAAATGTAAAGGAAATCTACCACAGAATAGAAGGTTATATCACATTTTATGCAAGGAAAACTTAAGGAAAGGGTTTTCTAGTGTCACTTTTATTTTTGGGATACATATGACATATTCTATACTAATTTCATTTTTGTGGTGTATATAAATTTTACTTGACATGATATATCATGGATTTAATTATTTTAATCATATTTATTTATTCATTTGATATTATTTCATCATGAGTCTTAAAATTCCAAAGGTTTCAATGTGGTAAGGGTGTTGTGTTACATTCTCATTTTTATGATAATTTTTTTTGAATAAGTTTTTGATTATTATATTATATAATATACCTCTCAATATAATAATGTATCTTAATATACTATTTTAATTTCAAAATAATACATGTTTTCTTATCATGTTCAACTCATTAAAAATCAAGAGAGTGAAAGAATGATTTTAAGTAAAAGAAACTTTTTTTATCTCTTCAATTGAAAATACTTATTCTTCAATATCCATATTTTCAAAAAATTATTTTAATAATATTTATAAAATTATCCAATTAATGTTTAAATTAATTTTTACCCATTATTTACTTTTTTAATAAAATTAAATGTAATGTTCTTCTCATTTTTCAAACGTGGTAATTTTGTAATTTAATTGAAACTGTGGAAGGAGACATTATTTTAACATTGATAACAAGAATTGGATTTCCCTACATCCGGATTGTATAATTATTTGAATGTTACATTACCATTTAAAATTGTCAATTTTTTAAAAATATTTATAATTTTGGATATATTTTTATTTTAAATATGTTTTTTATAGTGAAAATGTTATATTCCTCAAAAAATATTCCAGTAATCATTTTAGGTAATTTCTAATCAAAGATTACACGCATTGTTGTTAGTTATGACTTAATAGGGATATGATCCAATGATACTGTCAACCTTTATTATTAGATGGTTTTTGATGATCATAGTTTAAGGATGAATCTATATAACCCATTTCATTCCACGAGTTAATTATGTTATGAAAAAAGATTCTTTTCCATGGGTATGCAATGATGTAATTTTTTATGAAATATATTTAATTTACCTTGGTTATTATATATGGTGATTAATTTAAGATATTATTTAATACATATGAATGGATTATTTCCATGTCATGGGTGGGAATGTAATTATAAATCCAACTAAAGTATTGGGTAAATATGGAGAAATCGTAAGATAAACATTTTATGTGTGAAATTGATTTAATATTCCCAAATTTCTCATAAAACATTGGCTTTATATTCATATGTCTATGTGTGGACCCTATTTTCATGTATATATGTTTATGAATGGATATGGTTTTCATGTCCATAAAATTATGCATTGAATAATTTTTCATGTCCATAAGTTTATGTTTGGATCCATGTTTTTATTTCAAAAAAATATCCCTTGAATAAATTATTTGGTCCATATGATTATTTTAGGACCTAATTTAACATTCATAAAATAATTATTAAAACCATTTAAATTTATTCATGTTCATGATGTTATAATATTATGTTTCTTCCATATTCATATGTCAATGTTATGCTCTCATGGGTTTTTTTCTTCAATAAAATTATGATTCGTGTCATATAAACAACAATGAATTATACCATGATATTGTATTATGATATATGACATGTATAGAATGGGTTTTTAATGCTAATTTCATGTTATAATATAATTATTCTCATCTTCTTCTTATTTTATCATTGATATATCTCTTGTTTACCCATACAAGGAAACAGAGCTCACCATTTCTTAGGTTTTCATTCCATAGGATATGAAGAATGGTTTTAAGTAGGGTATGTTAAAGAAGATAACTATGTGGGAAGATTATTATGGTATAAGTTGAAGATATTTTATGAAATAATATTATTTTGTATCAATTATCCAAAGACACTAAAAATTTATCATCCTCAATGGTATATTTATCAAATATGTTAGATGTAAATCTATAAAGATATAATTTCTATGAATGAAATTATTAGTTCCCTATTTAGAGAATCTACAGGGAATTAATAGTGATGATTATGGGAGAAATTGAAGATATATATGGTCATTACTTATTTTTTTACCTACATGTGTCCAATGAGGAATCCTCTACAATCATTCAACTAATCACTCAAATGGTCCATGATGAATTATGAAAATGAACCAAATTCATATCCTCGAAAAAATACAAGGATTGAAACCCAATAAATTATATCTATAATAAGAATTTTCAAAATAAGAAAAAAATATTCAATCCTAAATTTAACATATCTTAACATTTTAGAAAATGAGTATTAATTCTTTATGAGAAATATTTTTTCCCAAGGTTTTTTTCCTTTAGGATTTCATTCAAAATCTATAATGTTAAATAACATATATGTTAATTTGTGACACCCTATTAAACCAAAACCCAAACATGACAACTCAATTATATATTTGAATTTATTCAACCATTTAAAATTCAATTTCAATTCATATTTTCAAATGAAATACATTATAAATATTATTTAATAGACCAAATTACCTATTTCAAGATTATCATTATGGAAACCAATTAAGAACCACCCACCAATAGTGAATAAATCATAGAAAATGTTCTAACTATAGAGGAATTCCAATTTAAAAAATATAATTAGAATATATAGTAATCAATTGATAACTGATGTAACTACTATCCGATGAAACATGAAAAATAAAACAATATTCTATATAGATTTAAAAATAACATAGAACATCTAGAAAATTCATATATTTTTTCGAGGGCCAAAATTAGCTTCCAATTCCCACTAATCTCACATAACCAACTGGTTTTCTAGGACAAACCATGAAATCCCCAATAATTTATTATGAAAAATTATAATTAATTACCAAATGAATCACAAAGGTCATAAGAGATAGAAGACTAATCAAAATCCCTCACTATATCATAACCAAGGAAAAACATTTTCCAATTTTACATGGCATGCTCTTGCAAACTAACCAATTCAGTGACCCAACCAATGGTTCCATAAAAAATAAAAACAATAATTAATTTAAAGGGAAACCCCTTATAATTTTGACATCACATAATACCTTCTGAAAAAGGCTAGAAAACGACTTGATGATGTCCTTTAGGGATCGCATCTATGAAATCCACATGAAAACTCTGAGATACTTTAAAATATAAATATTAATTCAGTTTAATATGCACTTAAATCCCTAAATAACAACTCCAAAATTGTATAGTAGGAAGCATTAGAGGAATGACGGTGGCCGGAGATGTGTAAATACCATAAAATTCCAATGATCGAAGCTGAAAATGAAAAAAATAAAAGGGTGTTGATGGGGTAAGGAAGATCTTTATCATATATGAGGTGTGTGTGCAAAGAAAAATGAAAATTGGAGGGTTCTATGCATAAAATTTAGTAAGGAAAAATTATAAACCACACATTTAATGATTGGCCTAGTTTTGTAGTATGGTTTAAAAAGTCATTGGCAAATTGTATCATAAGGACTACACAATTACACACCTCTCGCATGGTTATGTAATATGTTTTTCCAAACTATACCCTAACTATGAAAATTGGTGCAACCTAAGTGAATACAATTTCATATATTTTGTCAAAAATAGTGCCCAAAAGAATTTCCAATCCTCCATCCTAATCATATTCATATATTTTCTCCTTTAACTTATTTGGTTTGATCAAAATTGTGTGATAACCATTTTAACACACAATAATCATTAGGAATTAAAATGAATACCCCATATTTTCAGGGTGCCGCATGGTTTCCCCTAAAACATATTCCCCAAACCATTCTCCCATGATAAAACCATCAATAACATTTGGGAATTTCCCAAATCTCTTGAGTCTAACCTGAGCATCCAAGCTACTATCAAATCTTAGTTATGTGTATAAAAATACCGCATTAAGTATTCCCTACTCTATGAATTCAATTATGAATCAGTAATCAAAATTAAACTAGTGTACAAGTTGAAAACTAAAATTTACTAAAAAATGAACTCTATTCCATCCATACACATGGGGTATTATACACATCCATCCTTTTTGTATTTATAAATTATTGAAATAAATTTTGAACATGAAACCATTATTTAATTTCCTTTTTCATTTTCCAACTCTATATGAACATGTAGTATTTTTATACACTTTTTTGAAGTTTTTCTAGCTATATTTCCCATACAAAAACTTCTATATTATATATTCAGTTTCCTTTATTTTTAATCCTCTATGCCTTACCATATATGATCTGTTATAATATAAAAAATCTTCTTAGGCCTTTATTTGATTCAAACCCTATTGGTTTTATCTTTATACCATGAAAATTGATGTCCCAATCCATTTTACAATGATCAATGATATTATATTTCCCATCATAGTAGAAGAATATATTCTCCTGTGATAGTATATCCTTTTCCTGCTTCATAAATATATTATTGAGAGTAACATTTTCAGCTTATTTCTCAAATAGATTATTTCTCTAGGAAAACATTTCTTTTTTGTTGAATACTTATTCATATGTGTCAAAATATTCACATTAACAAAAAATCCTTGATGGGATGGTACATACCAGAATTCCTCATAAATGTGGTTATATTAATAAAATCATTTTAAATTTTTGGTTTTTTTGTAGATGTATTTGACATGATTTTTGAAACCTGCATCTGATCAGTAGGTTTCTTCTCTTTTCTCCACTTCTCTTCCTCACCTTAGTCTATCTAATGTTTTTATAGTTTGAAATACGACAATTATCTATGTAACTTTTCATATCCCTATAGAAACACCAAAATTATACAAAAATATTTTTCTTTGGAATTTATAAGAAATCTATAAATATTTTCATGAAAATTTTCCAAACAAATTTTTTTGGTCATGTCACACCCATGAAATAATTTTATGGCACAATATATACTTTAATGTGAATTTTTATTCATCACTCCCAGTGTTGTTTTAATTAAAATTTTAGTGTTTTTTAAAAATATTTATTGTCACATGGTTACTGTAATATTTTGGGTAACCATGAAACAACTATGAAACATTTCATTAATTATGATATTAGAGTTTTCCATGATCTATTCATGGTTACTCAAACTGTGTGGGGTCGATAGGAGATATGGTGTCTCAGTTTAGAGTGTGAGGGTGGCCCATGTAGTTAGAACATAGTAAATATAAACCATGTGGATAAATCATGGAAATGACTAATATGTAAGGAAGTTCAATCTAGTAGATCCCACAAGGTTTGGAAAACTATAAAATGAAACATTTTTGTCTATCGAAAAATTAAAATGAAATTTATTTTTTTAAAACATGACATACATTATTTGACCCCCAACACCATATTCTCCCCTCAAAATGATCTTCTATCCCATGGGGCATGATCTCTCATACTACTCCTCTACATGTGTGGATTTTTAGCTTAATTTTAGTTGTGATCATCAATTTTTATTTAAGTGAGGACCTCATCTACTCCTACCTTATCTTTCATACCTTTTATTATAAAATTAATTTTATACACATCTATTAAGTCTTAATGATGGTGTACGATAAATTTAATGGTTTGTGGTTTGATGATTAGGGTATCGAATTTCTTCTTTAATGACTTCAATTTCCTTACTACTGTATTTCATATAGTTTCTAAAGGTTTGATGTTTTAAGGTAGGTAGATTATTGATACATTTTTATATGATAAAATAATCATGCTCTCCAAAATTGATATAGCGTGTTTCCTATTTTATAATACATAATGGGGTATTTTTTGATCCATTTTGGTGTTTTTATTTTTTTAGAAAATGTTTTCCTTTAATATTAAATGGGAAATGGAATGATATAGAATGTCTTATTCATATCGTTAATTAGATGGGGAATGTAAAGTCCCTGGAAAAGGGATAACACTCAATAAACCAAAGTACTTAGGTTGTACGGCTATGAAAATAATGTTAGGCAAACATCCATTATCCCTATAATTGGGACTATGAAATGATGGTAACTAAATAACTCCTTTGATGGATGTGGTTATCAATTGAATTTTGGTTTGGTTATATCTATTAACTCTTTCATGAAAATAATTTTGATTGGTTTGACCTCCAAGTGTGTGAGGATATTACTATGAGTCCTAAAATTAGTCACCCTAGGTTCAGAAAATATTACATAGTTCTGTAATGTTATTATTATCTCCCCTCTATTAATTTTAATTTTCACATTCGTGTTTTCATTTTAATTATTTTGGAACCATCATGATTATTTTCTAAGGAATAATAATTAATCAAGTAATTATTTGTGGGAACCATTATTTCTATTATTATGACACACTACATACATCCAATGGGAACATGGAGGTAGTAAATCTTCATTCTAGTAGATCATGGTTGGGTGACAATGGTTACATGGTGCGAGGTTGACTCTTGTGTTACAGAAATATGGGTAACTTCATTTTGTTTCATATTGAGTATCATTTGGTGTATATTATAATATTTTTTTTGTAATTTAATATCCCACAACTTATTTTTTATATATTTTTAAAATTTTTATTAATTCAATATTTTTAAGCTTATTTTTAAATATTTAATATAATGCTTTTTTAAGGTTCCATTTATTTTTTGTTCATGTATTTATTGGTAAAATAATTTATGAAAAATGTTCTTGATTCCTAGTAACTTGTTTCTAGCATACAGGTATTGAAAATTTTCTTTATTCCCTCACATGGATAGGCTCACTTTTTGGTGTGATGGGATGCAATGGTGTTTTAAGGAAAAAAGGGTCATATCCTACCGTTTTGGATTTATATAATTTAAGATGTCATGATATACATGAGATAAGATTTGTATGGATAATGTAAGGGATTTAAAATAGTTTATATCCAACACACATAATATCATCCCTTCTGTCTCCAAAATAGGTTATATTAGGGTTTCGGTTTTGGTTTTGGTTTTTACTTACCCCTCAAAATTAGTTGCATTCAGGGGATGCACTCCACATATGCATGCTTAATATTATAAAATATAATGATATGTAATGTTTTTTGGTCTATAATTATATAATTCAAGATGATGATTTATCCTTGGTTTTAAAGGGTTTTCCCTTTTTTCTATTACAATTAGATTCATTCCCCTTCACAATATTCATGGAAAAAATCTTAGGGGTCCCATTGAAAACATTTCATGAGAAAATACAAAAAAAATTAGAATCTCATTGAGTTAGATTTATAGTATGTTTGGGATATAGAAAAATGTGTGGTTCTAGACCAAAATATTCAAATATTTGTCTATTCATCATCTGAGAAGGATCAAGATTGAAAATTCCCATGGAATAATAATCCCTCCATCTTGGAAAGAAAAAAACATAAGAAGAAATTGTTAATTAGATAAAACTGAGAGGATGTTTAGTTTTTATGGTAATCTAGATATAATTAATTTGATTTTTTACTTCATTCCTGAATTAAATAGTTGAAAATTGAAGTACTTGGTGGTCCAAGAAAAAAAACATGGGAATATATGGTGAAATTATTTTCAAAGTGATCCTCACTTGGAAGTTATACACTAACTCTTTTTTGATGTCCAAACCTTTTAGTTTTTCTACATCTAAAATAAAACTCAGTCAGTCATGGAATTTGTAAAATTTTTTATTAAATTAGTGAATGTTTGTATTAAAATAATATGTGATGAAATAATCAAGTCCCAACACGTGGAGATGTTCTTAAGATCCAATATTCATTATGTGGTATTTTTATTGATTCTCAAGACTTAAGTTGAGGTTTTCAATTTGGATCTATTGGTGGAAATTGATTGGGTAGTTATTTCCAAGATTATTGGAGATCCTACAATGTCATGGGAATGTTAGAAAAGTTAATTGGAAAAGAAAAGGGTGCATGAAGAAAAGGATAATTTAAATGTAATTTGTTCTCAATATCCATCTTGATCTTCTACGTTATCGGTTGTCAGGGGTGGGTCCTACATATTCACAAGTGTGTTATGGTTTTGACATGTGATATATATTCTTAATGGAACCCGGTGTATGTCACTAATTAAAACCTATAGGATATCTCAAGAGTATATAATGACAACACTTTTCCTCCTAGAGTGTAATAGACTATTCTTCCCATAAGGGATTTTAAGTGAAGGCTAAAGGATCGTGAGTAGTAGAGCCCCATCCAAATGGGAATATGGGTAAGACTGGATATTTATATTTTTTAATGAAACAAAATACCAATCCTAAGGCTAGTATATTACTACATGATGATTCACAGATAATGAAATTACATGTAGTGAATCAACACCAAGTAACTCTTCTATATATCTTACTAAAATGAGAGGTACTATTTTTATTATGATATATATGATGACTACACTATTTGATGAAAGTATATATCACAATTTTATTATATCACTTACAATATATTTACTAAAACATTTTACTAACTTCATGCCTTACGTTATAAAGACAAGAACACATACTGCAAGATAGAGAGATAATGTTTTCTAATGGCCTTTGTGTATCATCTCTTTGTCAGAATTTGAGCAAAAATAACACATTATTATTATTGAAATGGTTCTTTTTTATGTAATCCACAAATATTACATAACCCAACCAATATGTATTCTATCAAATTTTATCATAAACCCATAAATTTCATTATCCCTAATGGTAGAACTCAATAATTATATTGAGAATGGGACCCATTGTAAAGTTGTTAAGGACATCCTCTTCTGGAATAAGGTAGACTCATCTATCACATGTCTTCTCCTTTACTCGAAGTTGATGAATGTAAATTATGGGATTTATTACCTTCAATAGTTAGGGAATTCAATGAAGTTTCCCAAAAATATTTATAAGGGTTACACACAAATAGATAATTGTAGTTATATATTTATCTAGTTCTAAGGGATCATACCATATATATACCTTCATAATTTTTATCTCCCATGAAGAAGAAAAAATTGAAAAATTAACTTGATTATTAAGAATATCAGTCATTAATTCACCATATCATATTTTTTGGGTCACCCATGTGCTTCTTTAAAAAAAATAATGATATTACCATGTGATTGTGTAGAAACTACCATAAGATGAACTATGATTAAATCAAGAATAAATACCCCTTGAAACATATTAATGACCAATTTTATTAGGTAAAGGGTGAAATTTGGTTTCCCATGATTGGTCTTCATTTAATACACCTCATACTTCTGGTGAGAGTGTATTACATTACTTTAACTACCTTTAAATGTAGGTAAAACCATTTTTCATACCTATTAATGACTATTTAGTTGAAATATTCTCTCAATGTTTTTATTAAACTCATTAAACATCTGTTTTAAAAAAAATTGATAGCCTTAGTGTGGTATTTGTGGATGAAATTGTTGTTTATTATAATATGAATGAGGATCATGTATGCCATTTGATATTTATTAGGAACAATAAGTGATAATATTCTCTTTTTATAAAATTTAAATGTATATTTTTTGATTTTATAGATCCATTTTTCTGGTCATGTGGTGTTATAATAGGTTATATCAGTCGATTATCAGACGATTAGTTCTATAAATTCTTATGAGGAACCAAATAATATTTTTTTAATAGAAAGATTATGGACTAGATATATACTAAAGGAGTTTATTTAAATAATTATCCTAGATTTTTTTACACCTACAAAATCTATCCAACAAAGGTATGAAGATATTATTGAACCAAATGTGTTAGGAATTAATTTTTGAGTTAATGTAGAGGTTGACTCGAGATCCAATTTTGATCCAACTTAAGGATATTCAATATTCTTTGGACTATTGTGATGCATCAAGTATAGGTTTTGGGGATTTTATTATACATGGAAATCATATGGTGGTGCATGGATCTTACAATATCCCCTTAAAAATAAACTACCTAACCCTTGACCTTGATATCACAGTAATGATTCTTGCCCCCATGTTCTAGAACCATTACCTATTATAGGAATAGATCATAGTTTATTAAATTAATAAAATTCATAGTTCTGTTTTCTCTTAGAAGTACTTTGAAATTCATTAGCGATGATGGGTGTAATAATTATTGTGATTTCTTTAAAACATCTCTTATATTTTATATAGGGGAAATTTCATTATTGATTCCCCTGTAATGAAGTTTTTTCCTTCAAACCTTGAGGTTTCTCGTAAAGAATTCAAATTTACAGGTCTTTTAACCCATATTCATTTAGAAATAATGGGAGAAAAATTACTTGTATCTCGCTAATAACAATTTGAATCCTTTTTTCTGTGATTTCTCTCTGAGAGAAAATATGTGATTATGAATTCCCTTATATTGAAATATTTTTAAATGGTATATCAACCACCTTGAAGTGACCTCATTTACCCTATAATTTTTTTTAAAAAATAGCCAATATATAGTTCATGTATCTATGATAAATTTAGTAATTCTGTATTTTTATCAGTCCCATTTGGGATATTACATTGGATACACCCTATTGTATTACGATTTAATGCACTGATATTGGTGGCTAGGTATGATATTAGGAATATAACACTACATTTTATAGAGTTTTAATTTCTAATAGATTAATTTTGAGTACCGATTCATTCAACATGGATTCAAATACTTCATACACCATCCTAGATGTTTGAGAAAATACATATGGATTTTCTCATTAGGTTATAATGAAATATTTAAGGGTAATATTTCAATATGGTTCTTGGTTGATCAATATAACATGTCACATAATTTCATTCCAATTATGAAAATCACTACGGTGAAAGATCTTGGGGTATTTCATATTTAATAGGGAATGAAGATACATTGGTTTTAATCTATTATAATCTCATATAGATAACCTAGATTCATGTAATGTTTCTAGAAAATATCTTATTAGGGGAAGGGATATGATGATAGTTTGAGTACATTATACCATCCATTGAATTAAAGAAAGTTAGAGTAGGAAACCTAGACTCTAGAGGATAATCTCATTGTTATCATGTCGAACTTTAGAGAAGCATGGGTACCTATTTACTTATGGTTTAATTTTCATATAATTGTATTTAACAATAATCGATATTGATGGGTAATTTTTAATCTCAATGTGGTCATTCATGTTAGTGTACACTTTTTTAAATAGAGGTGGGAGAGATGTCCCTAGTTGGATCATGCATGGTGCCTATGATGATGGTGAATATTTAGTTGATCATGCGGTGATTAAAGACTTGCTAGATTCGAAAAAAATAATCATATGAATAATCAGAATGATACCTTAGAATTATCATTTATAGACCATGTTTTTATAAATATATCACCTCAATTAGGTCATGGAAAAATTGGGAAGCACAGAAATGATTATTTAATTCACTTTGGACCCTTTAATGTTATCGATAGAATGGGGAAGGTTATAATTTTATTAGATATGACTCCATAAAAGATTTAAATTCATAATGTGTTCTCTATTTATCAATTATAAAGTATAATACACACATATATCATGTGTTGAATTAGGATTATAGTGCAGTGTAACCTGATGTATAAGTGAATGATCATCTAAATAAAATCATCAACACATGGGATAAAAATGTTACACTAGAAGTGGGTTTATTTTTTATTATTCTTTAAAAATGGGAAAAATATTATGAAATATGGAACAGATAATAATTTTGAAAGCATATTTGGCCCTATATTTTCATTGATCATGATCTTTTTTGATATTATGAGTTAGTAAAGTGATATGGTGTAGATAATTATCCCAACCACAATATCATTTTCTAGTATTTGTCATTATTTTCCTATATTTTTTATTAAATCATTTTATGATTATTTCGATTATAAGTTTTAGATTTTTTTAAAAAATAGTGGGTGTTTCAATGTTAGTATATGTTTTAAAGTAACTAGGTAGTGGACTTGGTATGTTTATATAATTTTGTTAGTCAAGTTCTATAGGGTTACCCAAGCCTTGTGAGGCCTCCAAGAGACTATGTGGCTTTCATATGTGCAAATGGGTCACACTAATTGTAAATATAAAATTAAAATAAGAAATAACTATGATATAAATGAATATAAATTATAAATATAAATGGTTATATTCTTCAATATAGTTCTAAAATAGATAATTAATGATTACTAGTTTATTATATATCAAATAATGTTATATTTGATCAAGTAGTAATATAGGGTAAGGGTTTTTATTAACATAATTTCCATTCATTAAGATATAATTTTTCTTCTTGTTCTTTATTCCTCCATATTGGGTAAATTGTTCATTGTGAAGATTTTATATTTTAAATCATATTTTATATTTATGTTTTTTCATTTCGTTACCATATCCCATCTATGAATGATTATATAATTTTAAAATACATACTTGTTTGTGTTTTTATTCATATAATCTTCTTTCATTGAGTGATGCCCATGTTTGTTTGGGTAGTTTATTTAATATTTGTTTTGTTGTATCCTATAATTTTATTAAATTTTATTTCCTTAGTATCCTCTTTTTATTTACATTTATTTCATAATAAATTATTTGGAAATTATTTTTACCTCATTAACACTGATATGTGTAATGGGTTTTCATGCCAAATTTCACTTGTGGGAAACATATTTCTTATTACGAAAATATTTACCATTAAATTGTGTATATAATTAACTATTGAAATATTTTAACATAATCTAAATATAATTTCATGTATTTAAAATTTCATTTAAACATTTTTATTTCACCTAATTTAAATTAATAATTTTCCAATGTTGTCTGAATTTGTTTACTCAATTGTATTTCCCTATGTCATACTATTTATTCTTTGAAAATATTATACTATTTTTTTATACACTCCCATTTACATATCTGATGAGGTGTTTTCACTTTGTTGGGGAAATACATTCCATTACCAACACACTTTCTTTTGACTCATACTTCCAAAATATGAGTGGTTATAATGGATATACATGCACTTTCTATTTAAAGTAATTTTTCTTTTATTTCTAGGTTAATTCAAAACTAAAATGTTTTTATTTTTCCAATATTCAAAAATAGATATTTTCCCTCATAGAAAACTTTAGTATTTCCATTTATCTATATTTAGAAAGGATTTTTTTATAATCATTTTATCAATGGGTGTTTCTTTAAAATAATTTAAAAGAATATAGAGAAAATTCATTCTAATTTTATTTATATTAATTATATTTGTTAAATACATGAAATCTTTCAAGGGTAACCCCCAAGACCTTATTATCATAATTGACTAAGAAATCCCTTTTCATATAGTATAATTTTTTTAGGTTAACCACAAGGGTCCCATAAAATAGTGCACATGGTATAGTCACCCATGTCACATCCTAATATCATGAGAAATAAATATTTTGTGGATTCATTGGAAGCCTATATTGGACCCACACTTCACATAATGGTAAACAAATATAGAGGAAAAATATTTTCCAATTACGCATTCCCCAACATAATCATTACCCTTTAAACTTGGTGTTATTAGAACTGAACCTAAAAATAGAAAAAAAAAACTTCATAAATAAATGAATAATTTTTAAAAGAAATCAATGAAAACTATATGAAGGATTTGGGTGATATGATAATAGAGAATAAAATTAATTTATGAAACTAAATGGGTAAATATAACAATTATTTGAATATTAAAAAATTGTTATGTACATATTGTGTTGAAAACGAGTAAACATATTATCAATTCGGAATTTATGGTATATAGTTGATATCAATAAAGAATATGTATATATTAAAAAAATACTTTGGATTATAAATAATTAATTTAAAATAGAACTTATGATTTTGCAATAGTGTAGAACTATACTAAGTAATTTGAGAAAATACTATTTTTTAACCAATATTGTTATTTAAATGAGAATTCATTAAATTTAAATAGTTATGTCAATAAAATGTTTGGAAAACATTATTTAATTATTAAAAACTATATAAATAATATTCAACAAAATATAACTAAATTAAAAGGAAAACTAATTTAACTCTTCCTGGAAAAGAAATATATTTTACTTATTTTTTTATTATATATTAACTGATTTTATATACAATTAAATATTCTAAAACATTAAAATAAAATTTTATTTCATGAGTTACTTAATATTTTTTAAATGAATAATTATTAATTTATTTATTAAAAATTACTTATAAATGATGATGAAATCATTTAATGTGAAAATGAAATATTTTTCAAACAATTATTTTCTTTTTGTTAGGTATTTTTATCACAGTAAATGAAATTTATCACCACCAAAGAATGATTTTAAATAAATATATAATATATATATAATATAATATAATAATCTAATTTTTATTAGTTTTTAAGGGTTAATAATATATGAAATTTTGTATATAATAATATTTTTTCAAAAAAAATATGTTTATAGATTTTATACATTTCTAATATTGAAATTAATTTTTTTAACATTAGAAATTTATTTAAATAAAATGTATATCAATAATTAAATTAAAATCTACACATAAAGAAAATAGTACAACATTTATTGTCATAACATTATGTTTTCATTGTAAAAATGTATGTTGCATTTATTAAGGTAAAATAATGTAAAATTGTTAAAATAAGTGGTAATGTCATTAAATATTACAAAAGTAACTATAAAAATATTTATTATGGAATTATAATCCACTAATTATCCCACTTCCTTTATTTTCCAACTTTAGATACACATACATTGATGAAGGTCATTCCTTTCATAGTAAGGAATATATATTTATAAAAATTACAGACATATCACCTATACATTACCCTTTACCCACATTATACAGCACAATTACACCAATTCACACTTAAATACCTACCAAAATATTTTCCCTAATAATAATATTCCATTTTTTGGAGGTTTTTAACACAACATAAATACCCAATTTTCTGAAAATATAGAAGTCTTGTAATAGAGGATATGGATTTTTTGTAAGCAATGGATTCTTATACTTCATTATGACTTATCTTCATCATAAACCTCTTAAAAATTAATTTTTATAAAACAAAAAACATTTAAATATGTTCATAATATATATTAAATGTGATACTATAATCAAATAACTTTATAGTCATACTCTTATGTTGGTTATAACATGTTCTAGTTTGCATTGTATTAACCACCATCATTGATGATGTATAAATTTTATCATGGATAACTTTGAAAACATAATTACCTGAAATATGTGATATTAATAAATATTTTTTTCTATATTTAATGATATCTTATTTTAATATAAATATTTAAATAATAATTAATTTGACACTTTAGGTTTTGTAAAAATAAACCAAACAAACTCATTATTGATTTCATCGTCACAAATTATAACCAAAAGTCACATAAAATGAAACAATAACTTCTTAAGAAATTATTGAAATAATAATATAGTTCCTTGAATATTATAGATATTTTTATCTCATTGAAAATTAACTATAATTGTTATCACCACACTAAAACATAAAAGGAAAATTTGGAATTACTAAGAACTAATGATTTGTTTAATCATAGAATACGTAATAATTCAGTAATAAATGAAAATAATTTATTTTTATAAAGGGTAATATATGTAAAAATTTTAATTAAATAGATAATTAATGTATTTTAGTTTATTATATTGGATGTTAGAGAATATCTCAACATGGGGGATCCGAGATATGGGTTTTTCCAAAACACTATTTCCATTAGTTTAGTTATAATTGATTATTAGGAAAGTCATTATTATAACTTGTTCTATTATAATTTCTGATTGTATTATATTTTACCACATTTTAATTTTATGGTTATTTTCATTAAATTCTCACATTATCCTTTTTAATGGTACTTATATAGGAAAATAACACATTTTAAGGGGTATTGTTGATTAAAACCCATTTCATTGAATCATAAACCTTTTTTATTATATATATTATTCCAATTTTTAACTTATTTTTTCATTTCTTTCTCATAAAATCATTTAAAATAGATTTTATTTTATAAATTTTGTTGTTGTATTTGTTGTTTGCATCAATTTTTTTACATTGAGAAATCATTATTAAAATTCACCTATTTATAATTATATAAGTAATATACTAATATATTATAATTCTATCACACTTTTATTGTGATTTAATGTATTTAAAATTGCATTTCATGTATCACATTCATTGTATTTTTATTCATAATTCACTATGGTTATAAGGATTTTTATAAATTCAATATTCTTTAAATGGGAACCACTCATTATTATTTGACATGGTTATTCTATATATATTATATAAATATATTTATAAATCATAATTTTAATTTTATATTTTATTTTGTGATATTATATTTCATTTTGAAAACTCACTTTTTTACTGACTCTTACTTCATAAATGTGGTTTGTTATAATGAAAAACATTTACTTCATATTTTAAGTTGTTCTCACTCTATATACATGTTCTTTATTATATATTTTTTTATTTTCTAAATTTGAATGATACATAATAATTCCTCATTTAACGTTACATGTTTATATTTACATCATTGAAAAAAATGATCTTTATAATTATTTTATCGATGTAGGATTGTTTCAAATAAATAAAAACATAAAATGGTTTTTATTTCCACATCATTATATAATTATATAATACAATCCATGTTTCTAATACATGTACATTATTTCATTTTTAGTTTTCCATTTATTTCTTATTTTTTAAAATAATGCTTTAAATTTTTCAATTTCTCCCTTTGATAATTAATATGAACCTCACATGCAATTTTTTAATGATCAGTTTAAAAAAATGATAAAAATAATATTTTGATTTGATTTAACTCTCAATATACTATTTGTTCTTTTTTAATGGAATTAATATATATTTCGAGCATAATTTATGAAGATTCTTATTGGAAAATTCTTATAGTTATTAAAATTCGTGAAATTTTAGTTAAAGCCACATATTTTATAATTTATTATTATTTAAATGTTTCCCAAATTCCAATGAGTTTCATTCTCAAAAAATCTAAATATCTTATCATTATCTAACAGATTATTAATTTATATTTTATAATGCATCATTATAATTTTTCATATGGTACACATTCTCTAAATATATATTTTTCTAAAGTGTCTCATATTCCATGAATAACATATTGGTTCATTATAAACATGAATATAGATATAAGGAAGTAAAATCACTATATAAGTGTTGATAAATTATTGTGTATGTAATAATTATCATCCCTTTACACATATGGATGGCCTTTCTTCTAATGACCTTCTATTGTAATCGTCATATACGTTTTCCTCTGGTTGATGGGTACACAGTTAGATAATCATACAAGTCATTTTATTGGAAAAATTTATTGTAATAACCAAATATTGTTTATTCTATATAGTGTAACTACCATATAAATTATTGTTTTAATTAAAGGGTTTTTAACTATGTATTAAATATCAATTTTTGGATAAATTTTACAATATGAATTTTTATAGATATCATGTTAAATTTTATACTTAATCACTATATGACTTTTGATTATTTCATGAGGAAAATGTGTTTTTTATCATTATGTGATGGGTGAGCCTGATATATCCTTTCAATGGATTGTGTAATTATTTATATCTCATTATATTAGGATGATAGATATTGGGTTTTATGAAGTACCCTATGTTTTGGGATATGAGTTCTTAGTCCAAGTACACAATATAATGGGCAGGTGGCTAGCATATTCTATTATGAAAAAAATTTATTTGTTGTGAACTTTAATGTATGCTATGGTTTTCTATGGTTATTCAAATGAGAATCTATTATGTCACATTACTATAGAAAATTTTTATTAAGTCCAAACTTTTATGTTATACTCCTTATATCAGGATTATTGTATCACATTTACTCATTCTAAGGACTTAGTATATTCTACACTCTCATGATGACCCATATGAGGTTATATTCCTTAATTCCATGATATTTTTTTTATACTATGCCTTATATTAAATACTTATGATATCACAACCATTTTGATAAGGTAATCTTTGTATGGTCATTTTTTCTCACATGATTATGATATAATCCTCTATATAACCATGGCTACGATTCACTAATCAGTAACCCAACCTGAGAGCCACATGGATTCAAGAATTCCTCCATCCATACAAGATGTTTTTGACTAGTAGTGAGGGACATAAATAGTATAATGTAGAGACGATACCCTCATACAATATTGAACGAATGTGGTATGATAAAAATATAAGAAGAGGAAGAATATATAAAAATAATAATTAGAATGTTAAAACATATGTATATCATAATTAAATAAGTATAAACCATATCCATTATATTATAAAAAATTATTCTCATTTCATCATGATATAAAAAAACCTATGCTAGATGAGAAATAGATAAATTTTCATATAAAACATGATAAATAATGAGGAAATTATCAATAGTTATCTCCACATGAACCACAATAAAATGCTCTATCCTCCACTATCAAACTTCATCATAGCATAAGAAATCAAGCATCCAGAACTGGAACCTTCCCTTTGTCGCTACCTTTAATTGGGAAGTATTTCTTTGTACTAATTAGCATCTCAAATAGGGTATGAAATATACTCAGTAGGAAATCGGCAATGATGTCTATAACAAATCCAACTACTGTAGGTATTCTTTTATGGTGTGAAGGTATAGTAGTAATAAAGGCTATAAATGAATAAGAATTACAACCCAAATACATAGTACCTATTGTGATCAAATAATTATATAAATAATAAATTACTATACTTCACAGTAAGAATTAGTTATGGTCTACACCAGTATGTTATGTGTTAGGAAAGTGTGTAATATTCCAAATACTCATATATCATACCTTAGAGGGACAGTACCCAAATAAAATTACCAATGAAACCTCTTCAAGTCTATATATATCAAATATAGGAATATTAGTGCAATATAGACCAATAATGGTTAGTAACATAGTATAAGGAACCGAACTTAAACATCACATAATCTAGAATTAAGATAATAATTCACGTTGAGGATCTTTTCAGGTTTGGGGTTCTATAGAATTAGGCCATAACTATTACTTTCAATCTCAAAAATTACAACATAGACACTTCTACTTGGTATCCATTTTTTTCATAAAATAAAAAATCATAAAGGAAAACCATAATTCTTTTGGTGATATTAATCTTCTTGAGTTTTTCCATTCTCTTACCCAACCTTATAACGTGAAAAACATTTCAAAATGCGGGATGAGCATAAAAAGCTCAGTAAGGGTTATGAAGTATTCATTGGAAACATTATTTTAACAATATATAAATAACACAAGTTCTTTAACATACCTTATGAATTCATAATATTTATTAATAACACAAAGTAATCACAAATCATAAAGGTAACTTGTGGCATACATAACATATATACATTGTAGATTTCACAGATACGTATGGAGTTACATTTTGAATACTCATCACATTATATTACTTAAATCTATTATGAAAAACATTCACATTTACCTCTTTCACGTTACCCAATGCATTGGAGAGCTATCTCGGGTTCACCTGCACTAGGTTTATCACGGAACCACCCGTATATGTAAACAATGACAAATGAACATATCATATTCATAACACATAAAACAAGAATAATATAAAGATTATATTTCCACATTACAATCACAATATATTATTTCAAGATATTGACATAATCAATGCTTTATCAAGCCATTTTCAAAACCACTAAAAAGTTTAAATAAATAAATTTTTTAATCGAAGTGTCTCATACCAATTTAATCTTTTAAAGGGTTTAACGTCTTATAATGTTAATGTTAATATAATTAAACACTTAAAAGCATTTTTATAACATGAAAACTACTTAGAAATATTTATAATATTAAATCGTTAAAATAGTTAAATGATATTTTAGTAAAAGAGTTCCTAACGAATTGAGAGATGCTGGAATACAAATATTTGAGGAATAACGTTAATAAAATCTTATAATATCATGAGAATAATGAGATTCATGATATTATATTTCAAAGGGAATTATATACACCCTGTAAAAGTGAATTGGTGTATAACAACAAAAAAGTATCAATAGAATGTAAATTGAGATCAAGTCCCTTGTAGAGATCATATCCTTCAATTAAGGAC
Source organism: Viscum album (assembly GCA_963277665.1). NCBI lineage: Eukaryota > Viridiplantae > Streptophyta > Magnoliopsida > Santalales > Viscaceae > Viscum > Viscum album. The sequence goes on from OY728156.1 coordinate 2,144,723,473, forward strand.
AAATCAATGAAATAATTATGCATAAAAAATAGAAATACACCCAATATAAGTGGAAACTAAGTGTAAAATAATAATAGGTCATTAACACATATTCATATCATGACGTAATCAAGAAGTATAAGTTTAACCCAATGATTTGAATATGGGTTACGAATTTATTTTACA